>QZGG01000155.1:0-229898 GCA_006409495.1 Sedum album | reverse complement strand
TAATATCGTCGCAAGAAAGCTGCTTTCAACGGTGAGGTAGAACATAGGTCGGAACCACAACCTTTAACCGGAGTTGAAGTTCTTGAACATGTATCACAATTACAACACCGGTTTGGTAAACCGAATGAGCGGACAGATGGTGAATCATGGAAGAAGCGTTCTATATTCTTTGATCTCCCGTATTGGATGTCACTTGAAGTACGACATTGCATTGATGTCATGCACGTGGAGAAAAATATTTGTGAGAGTCTTATGGGCACATTATTAAATATACCCGGCAAGACGAAGGATGGAATCAAGGTGAGACTGGATATGCTTGACATGAAAATTCGCACAAAACTAGCACCTGAACAACGAGGAAATCGTACATATCTACCTCCTTCTAGTACAACGTTATCTAAACGTGAAAAACTCAGCCTTTTTAAATTCCTGAAAGGAGTAAAAGTTCCACATGGATTCTCATCAAACATCTCAGGCTTGGTGTCCATAAAGGATTTACGACTAAACGGGCTAAAATCTCATGATTTTCACACGTTGATGCAACAACTTCTTCCCGTTGCTGTTCGAGGAATACTACCTTCAAATGTGAGAAGAGTCATACAACGCCTTTGTGTGATATTTAGTTCCTTATGTGCTAAGGTAATTGATATTACGGAGTTAGATGAACTTCAAGACCGGATTGTTGTGACCTTATGTGAACTAGAGATGTTTTTTCCACCATCTTTCTTTGACATTATGATTCATTTGACAGTCCATTTGGTAAGAGATTAAAATTCTTGGACCCGTTTATATGAGGTGGATGTATCCTTTTGAGAGATATATGAAGGTATTGAAAAGCTATGTTCGAAACAAAAATCGGCCGGAGGGATGTATAGTTGAAGGATATGTATCAGAAGAAGCCATCAAGTTTTGTTCTAATTATTTGGGAAATACTGCACTTGTCGGCATCCCAAATCCTCGGCACATCGATCGTTTTCACGGAAAGGGTACCATTGGTTTTCAAATAATTGTGCCACCACTAGATTTACTGATGAAAGCTCATTTCTATGTGTTGCGGCATATGTCTGAGATTAGTCATTTTGTTGACCGTCACTTAATATCCATCAGGTTATCAAATAGAGGAAAGTCTGAACTGTGGGTGCAAAAAGAACATGCTGCATCGTTCGCCAAATGGTTGAAGGAAGAGGTAATGAATGTGAATGAGGAACAAGAAATGAATGAATTTGTTAAGTCTTTGTGTGTAGAACCTAGAGCAACAGTGCATTCTTATAGAGCATATGACATTAATGGTTATTGTTTCTACACAAAATCTCAAGACAACAGAAGTGTTGTGCAAAACAGTGGTGTGACACTTATCTCGGAAACTGTTCATGTTTCTAGTTCCAGAGATAGGAATCCGATTCAATCAGCGGTAAATTATTTTGGGGTTATTGAGGATATATGGGAGCTCGACTATATTCATTTTTCGTGGCAATTTTCAAGTGTAGATGGGTACATATCAGTAATGTTCGTATTGATGAGTTTGGAATGACCTTTGTAGACTTCCAAAGACAGGGATATATGGACGAGCCTTTCATTTTGGCAGAGCAAGCTCGACAAATTTTTTATGTTGAAGACCCTGCTAGTGATAATCAGTATATCGTCATTCATGGTAAACAATGGTTTAACAATGAAGGAAGTGTGACTGAATTAGTATCAGAGGACTTCGTTGAAGATTGTGTACCAGTGTGCACCACAGTTCATGTGGAACCCATGAACGACGACAGAGACGAAGAACAACAATTAAGAAACGACCACAATGAAGGCATTTGGATCTAGCTAGAGACATTATAAATGACATTTTTATTGTGTTTTATCAGTGTTTTAAAAAAGCATAGCCATGCATGTTGTAATTCCTTTTTAGCTCGGATGCCTCGGGTCAGGTCCGAGTAAACCGAGTCCGTGGGGAGATTGGTTGGTCGGGTGCCTCGGTTTGGTCGGGTCTGTCCGGACCATCTAGACTTTAAAAGGGCCGGACCATGTACTTTATTTGGGGAAATCAAGTATTTTTATTGTGTTTTATCAGTGTTGATGTTTTTACTGTTTGGTCTCATATAGTGTTTGGCCATTTTTATTATACATGTCCTTTTAGTTTATTATGCCATGTATTGAAAAATAATTGTATGCCATCTATATCAATATTTTACAATACGTGGCGTTTTGTTGCCGTGTATTTTTTCGTTTTGGAAATACAGGTAGATACCATCTATATGACATTAAATATATAAATGACTTTTTTGTTTTATCGCTGTGTTTTAATTGCTACAATAATAAGAAGAGATCAAATTAAGATTTGGGCCTTCTGAATCACATAAACATGAATGTTGTAGTTTCAAGACATGCAACGTAATCCATCTATTTAAACGAGTTATGATACATGGCATTTCAGTTATTCTGCCATGTGTTGATAATTTTAAAAACAACACTTAGTTTAACCTACGGAAATTTTACAATACGTGGCGTTTGTTTGCCGTGTATTTGGTCGTTATGGAAACAATGCAGGTACTTCACGCAAGTAATTGTACAAAGATGATAACATTTCATCACGCACTTCCTCGATCAGACTGCTGTCATATCTTCTCAGGCCATTGGGAAAGACCTGCAAAACAAATTCATCTCAACTTTTAACAATCTAAAAAGTTTACATATACACAAAAAGAGTAATATTGAGTATTTAGATATTGCATGCTTACTTGTTGAAGTTCATCAGGAAAAACCCCGCCATTATTGCGAACATATGATATTATATCTCGAATAAACCTCATGCAGTACCATCCACAGTATAACTTCCCTCTCGGTTGTCTTGGAACCTAATAAATTGATTAAAATTAAAAATAAGGATATATATATGTAGGAATGAGAGTTCGAGAAGGGTCATCAAATTTTTGTGAGACCGAAATAACTTACTCTTATAATCTTCCACTGTATATTAATATCTTGAATACTATTCATGGAATAATATAGAGTCAAACCCCTACGATCAAGATAAAATAAGCATATTATATCCAATTTTTACAATAATAAACTTTAAAGAAATTAGATGCAATTACTGAAACACTTTTGCTTACTCTTCCACGGCTGTTTTAACATCATCTTTCACCTCATCGGATGCCATCGAGTCGAGCCAGTATATAATTCCTTTTTTTGGAAGTATCACACATAGCATCCAGTGAAACCTGTACCATCACATGAACTCAAAATTAATACAGTTTCTGGAAGAAAATAGCAAATCAATGGGAATTGTACGTACCATCAAGATATTATTTATACTTACATTTTTCCATTTACGTAAGGAAGAAAGTAGCAGTGAGTGCGGTCTTTGTCTAACGGCATGTTCAGACAAGATACCAAAATCTTACTCCGGAATTTAGGGTCACTATTTTCCGTCATAAAAGACGGCCGTATAAATCCAAAGTTCAAATCTGGACTAAGGTAATTCAGACACAAATACCTGCATACACAAATAATATTAGTGATTAATTAACTAAGAATACTCTTTATACAAACAGTGAACCATGAAGTTATTACCTTATGTATAGTTCAGATAAGGTATTCGACAATGGTTCGAGTTTGAAACTGTCTCTAATGTCATCCTTAAAGACATACAACCAGTAATCTTTTCCAAAAATATCACTTGTCACAAAGACACGGATTGAATCATCATCACCCATATTGTTGGCATATTTACTTATATAATAACACTGCATTGGCGTTATATAACCAGACTGCAAATGTTTTGTGTCATCCATAAATTTATACTGATCATACACCTAAAATAAAATATTGAGTAAGTAAAGAAATACTTTCTTATAATATATGTTTAAATGGAGTAAGAAGGAAGTTCATTACCTCGGGATCCACATTCAACAACGATTTGGGCCATGCAACAAAATTTCTCAAAGCATCTTTTACACTTTTATATTCCTCCGTTGGAAAGGGTAGAGGAACTTCACCATCTATGACAACATCAACTGTCACCTTAACTAATGAATTGTCGATCTCTAAATAGTCAACAAGGCGTCCGGGCATTGCACGACCTATGGCAACCAATTTTGTTTCCGAATCAGTCGAACTGGCATTCATTGTACATTTCAATCCAACCTGAAATGAAATTAATCTGAAAAGTTAACAATAAACCATATCAATTTTATAAAGGAAAGAGTATATACCAAAAGAGTATTTATCAAAGGAAAGAGTATATACCAAAAGAGTATTTATCAAAGGAAAGAGTATATACCAAAAGAGTATTTATCAAATTATCAAAGAAAGAGTATATACCACAGGAATTTTAGCAAACAAGCTGTCTGGTGGAAGTAGAATATCTTTGCTGTGTTTGGTGGTAGCTGATCTTTCAATTCCAGCACCTCGGCGCTTCTCTTTTCCAATTACTTGAAGTAGTATGTCTTTGCCATCTTCGGTAGATATTAATCCTTGGGAGGCAAGTTCCCCAAGCTTGTCCTATTGACAAAGACAGTTCACATGGTGGACTTTAATCACAAACAAGAGACACATTATTGTATGACACATAAAATACTTACAATCTTTTGTGCCACATTTCGATAACTTCATTGACATATTTTCCAGTGCTTTTCTTGATACGGCCTCTCAACCACACCTCATGCTTCTCAACTTTTATAGAGGATTCCATCCCTTCTGTTATTTCACTGCCGGCTTGCACAAGTTCGGCGAGTTTTTCGTCCATGAGGGTTTTCGTTGTTTTCTGGTACCCTGAACGTGACATGGTGTGCTTAAATTCATTTAACTTAGATGACTCAATAGCCTTCTCCCTCTTTTTGACATTCTCGGTGGACATCCTCATCTCTTTAAATCTAGTCCACATATCAGGAGTGATGGACTCGTATTCTGTTGAAGGTTCAATGCCTTGCTTCTCACCATATAAAAAATCATTAGTGAGTCTACTGCGAAAGTTTCTCCATGCAGTAGAAATTCCATGCATCACAGATTTTTTATGTTCCTCACATCCTTCATACAATTCCTGTGAAATTAAACTCATCATTAACCATATAATTGCATACAGAACACAAAACATATATAATTAAAATTCGTACCAATAGCTCTTCCCAAACTTGGTCTTTGATATTTTGGGGAACTTGACTCCAATTCTTAAAGTCTATTGGCACTTTTAACCTTGCCAAACTTCCCAAATAGCTTTTAAAACTGGTAGAAATATCACCAAAAACAAGATTTCCGTCATCATCATACTCCAACCGTATTTTCTTCCCAGTGTTGATGTGCTTCTCCGTTAATCGTTTCATATAACACGGCCCCCTCTTTCGTTTAGTAGCACTAACTTGATCATTGCTACATATAACCGTACAACAAAATGATTTTAGGCTCGTAACCCTAATTTTAAAATATGCACATCAAAACGATAGTCAAATCTAACCTGGGGGAGGAGTAGACATTTTAAGAACTTGGTAGGAAATTTCGGGAGGCACTGCGAGTCTGCGACGACGACGAACGATTTCAAATTCCTTTAAACTATAAATGGCATACAGTGGACCCTAACGCTCTATAAGATTGTATTGGGTATTTAATTAGTATTTACTACGTACTTAGTATTTAATTAGTAGTTCCTTTTGATTTCTTAAAAAAGGACTCTCTACTATATATAATTAAGGCGCTTTAGTAAATTACAGATCACTATTAGAGATGCTCAATATATTTGTGCAAATAAAAATTCAATATATTTGTTTTTTTATTTAATTTTGGTTTTTTGTAATTGATAAGGGGTAAACAAAAAAGTCATTATTTAATTTCATATAGATGGCATGTACCTGTTTTTCAAAATGACAAAATACACGGCAACATAACGCCACGTATTATAAAATATCGGTATAGATGGCGTGCACCTATTTTTAAATACATGGCATAATAAACTAAACCGACATGTATAATATAAATGGCCTAACAGTCTAACACTATTAGACCAAACACTCCCTCCGTTTTTATTTACATTATTAAAATTAATTTACTACGTACTTGATTAGATAGTTGGACTACCTTTTTCTGCAACTTTTTGGCTGAAAAGGGGGTAAACAAAAAGTCATTATTTAATTTCATATAGATGGCATGTACCTGTTTTTCCAAAATGACAAAATACACGGCAACATAACGCCACGTATTATAAAATATCGGTATAGATGGCGTGCACCTATTTTAAATACATGGCATAATAAACTAAACCGACATGTATAATATAAATGGCCTAACAGTCTAACACTATGAGACCAAACACTCCCTCCCTTTTTATTTACACTATTGAAATTAATTTACTACTTGATTAGATAGTTGGACTACCTTTTTTCTGCAACTTTTTGGCTGTTAGTAGGAGTAATTATGAAGCTCTACTATCGCGCGTCACTGTCATAGCTTACTCTATAAGCTATAAGCTACTCTGTCTCTAGCACAAATTTCAGTATAAAGTTAGGGTTACCTTTATACTGAAATGTCTATTCGCCATTATTATTTTAATTTAGGAGTAATATATTAGTATCTCTTTCATAATAAAGTAATTTACTATATATACGAGGTTTTCACAGTGTATATAGTACGATATACTTGTAAGAAAGAATTAATAAAGAGAGGGAATGTGGGGGAGAGGGTAATGTTGATGGAGTGGTACAACAAGTACGGGGAAGAGTTCTGGTCACATGCACCTGACTTAATGGAACCAGATTGAGACTTGCTCTCGACGACTAATCCCAGGGGAATGCGAGCATCACGGTCCGAATGCATTTTCTTTTTCGTCTACATATAAAATGTAAACTTGCATGGATGTTTTGGTAGCATTGAGCCATCTAGCTCTGCAGACCCATTACAAGTGTTGAAGTGCATTTTTATTTTAGAATCTTTATGTAAAATCTGGCACAATCATTTTGTAATAGGTATTGTGTACACTTTAAACAAAATGTGTACACTTACCCCTTTATTGTGGCCATTTTATGTAATGTAAAATTTTCATTTCATGTTTCGTTTTTTCTCTTAAGTAATTAAATTAGATGGCGCCAAGGTGTTAATTGAATTAGTTGGCTTTTACTTAAATTTTCGCATTGTTAAATGTATTAGATGGCGACAATTGCTAAGTATGTAATTTAATTAGCTTGCTTTTTCATAAGTATGAAATGAATCTTCATATCTGGCTACTAGTCTGCCGTTGCTTGTATCATGAAAACAATTAGTAGAATATAGAAACTTTGCTAATTAGTCAAATGCATTTCATCGATATATGATATATCATCACTTTACTTAAAATTAAATGGCCGCTTTACTTTTAAATAATAGCAAATCTGAATGAATTCATATTATGGCATTTACAATCATAGGCCATGTATTAACAACCTAAAAGCATGATATTAGAATCTAAGATGACCTTTTCTGATTTTTCGAAATGATATTAAAATAGGTGGCGTCAAAAGATATAATTTTATTATATTATGTTGAGCAAAGATGTAGTGATAATAGATAGACGGCACTTTTCATATTTATCGCATCCTAAACACATTAATGTTGTCTAAAATAATACATGATAATTCACACTAAGTCAAATACATGGCGATCATATGATGGCATTTAGGATATTAGATGGCATTTATCGAAAATATGACCGCCATGTAAACACATTAGATTTACTTAGTGTGAATTATCATGTATTATTTAGACAACAGAAGCTCGAAATATGAAATGCATTGCATTAAAAAAATAAAAACAGTTCGAAACAGGAAATTCATTGCATTGATGAAAATGTAAACAGAAGTTTGAAATGCAAATTTACACAAAATGCATTTAGAATTCCCAGCGGTTGCTCAAAGCCTCACACCCTCCAGTACCTATGCGCCTCCATCGCATCAATTTCAAACCAGTCTAAACCTTTAATCCACGGCCTTATCGGCTTATCAAGATAATATCCCTTCCAGTCCGTCCACCAAATACGAACTCTTAACAACATACATAAAGTTTATCAACTTCTCCACATTTGATGTAAGACATCAACGCAGACATCATGCGAGCATGATAACATTCTGGAATACCAATCTCAACAAGATAATTATAAGCATTCAGCAGGAACGTCATCCACTCGATATCGTTCCATCCTGGAATGTTGTGGACAAACTCTTTACGGCCAACCAAACTAGCCTTCGGGTCCTCTTTTTCAGAAATCGGATCCAAACTAAGACAAACAATCTCCACAGTAAACTCATAGTGGCCTTCGCTAACAAACAGAGATTCAGTGTCGCTCCCGACCGGCTTATCTACTACATCAAAAGCGAAGTGATAGTACGAGTCAGCATCTTGTGAGTCCATTTTTACCTTTGATGAGAGAAAATTGTTGAAGTTATACCGACTAACTCTTAGCAAAGTAAATTTATATATCTAGTACATGGCAAAAGGAAATGCCATTAATCTCACTTTAATGGAAAAAAAATAAAAAAAAAAAACAAGTGGAGTAATTACGATTCCAAAGTCCAAGTTAAAAACATCATTCAAAACGCGATTTTCAATGCAAAATGTTGCGTGAAAAGATAATTCAACTTTTGATAGTCGTGCAAGCATAATTGCAGCCTTTCAGGGGCGGCTATTGCTGGATGACTAGTCTCTATCTCATGATTTCATCTAGAAATTTTAAAAAAACAATGCTTTAAATAGTGAGATTAATGGCATTTCCTTTTGTATTGCCATGTATTAACCAACTAAACAAGGCGTAAAGGTAGGAAGTTCGCCATCTTTAAAACAGGCATACCAATAATGCCTCTTATTACTATGTTTAATAAATAGCAGTTTAATGCAATCTTTATAATAAATGGCATTTAGTGCTATCTTTATATTAAATGGTTAACTTATTTTTGAAGAGATGTCGCTATTGCAAAACGACGTCATTTACAGAGTGTATAGTAATAATAATTAAAATTCTAGAGTATTTATTTTCGAGGGAGACAACTGCACAATTATTTTCATCGTGTGAAAGCTTACCTCTCTATTCAAGAGAGAGTTCTTTAAAGGTTTCGATCAGTTATCTTCCTCAAAATTGTTCTGCATGACACTTTGATTCATCCGTATTTTTTGTTAGGATTTGTAATCAGTATTTTTTACTTGATTGTCTATTTATTTATTTTTGTGTTTTGCAGTTGTGGAAAACAATGGCGACGGATCCAGATTCGAACAAGAAATCTAGTAGTAAGATTTAATCTAATATGGAGAACTTTTTTCAAAGATTTTGTCTGATAGTAATAAGCTCCACTCCTCTGTCTGAAGCTTTTTTTATAACCATGTATGCAGTTACAGCCGAAGACATTGAAATTTTCGACGCTATCTTGGCTACTTTGGAGTACTATGAGCCTAGTATTAAAGTTGATAGTACGTCAAGTAATGATACTTTTGTTGAAGTTGAGAGCAAGTCCATGGATGAAGGTAGTGTGAGTTCGAAGCCTCCAAAGGATGATGGGTCGGGACTTCCAGGTTTTCAAATCATGATATTAGTGTAAGATCGAAGCGTCAAAGGGATGATGATACTGCTTCATCAACTTCTAATCCGCACAAGCGTTCTAAGTCATGTTAATGTAGTTTTTGGTCTGATATTTTAAATGTCTTGTTGTAGACTTTTAGTGCACTTCATTTTGAATGTCTTGTTGTAGTGCACTTCATTTTGAAATTTGAAGCACTCTATTTTGCTGTATTTTAATCTTTTATTTTGCTAGAGTGGAATGTTGTAATTTGGTTGTGTAAAATATTAGAGCAGCTCCCTATATATATTACGTAGCTACAAACCTATATACATGGTCCGGGCCGTCCGGCCCTTTTAAAGTCTAGATGGTCCGGACAGACCTGACCAAACCGAGGCACCCAACCAACCAATCTCCCACGGACTCGGTTTACTCGGACCTGACCCGAGCGACCCGATAAACCAGACCCACCCCTTTCCCACGGACTCGGTTTGATCCGGTCGCACCCGAGGATCCAGACCTGGTCAAGCCGATCCATCCGAGCGTCCCGACCCTATAATTTCCCACGGACTCTGTTTACTCAAACTAACCCGAGACATCCGAGACCCAATCTATTTGTTAGAATAGAAGTTCCGGTTGGTCTGGTCTGTCCTGACTAAACCGAGGGTTTAAATAAATTACAAAATGAAATCACACGCCAATCTCAAAAAGACCCGAAACCTAAGCCCTAGCCAAAAAGCCACCATGCTTCCCAAGTCACGAACCAAAGCCCTAGCCAAAAAGCTCACGAAACCCGCCCAACCCAAACCTCCGGCAGTGAACCCTAGATCCGCCCAAAGTCAACCTGAATTGAAACGGGCTGCCAGGCCACACCGGTACATCTTTAGCACGAAGAAACACGGTCCATATTTGATTCACGTGTGGAGCGGAAAGAAATTGTTCCGACTTTGGTTCTACATCGCACTGACCTAGAGTTTTTTGATCTCTACAAAAGCTTGCAAGATGGATTCTCTACATCAGGTTTGAGTGTCCTTTTCAATTTATCCGATGAACGGACTTATGATATTTTGGTGCTTGAATTTTTGAGTTCATTTGAGGCGGTAAGAGTTAAGAACTCAACTGTTGAGTGGAAATTCCGGTTGGGGGGGAGCAGTTTGTTTGGAATAGAGAACGGATTTCTCAATGCTTAGGATTTTACGATGATGATTGTGTTATGCCAACATTCACTGATGAAGAAAAGAAATTATTTTGGAATGAAATCACGGGACTCGATAGCTATTTTGTGCCAAATTCTCCTGCTAATACTATTAAGGATCCTTGGTGGAAATGTGCACATCGCCTCATTGCATTCAATATTAACCCGAGGATGGAATATGGTGAAGTCTATGCGCGGGATTTGGAAATTTTGCAAGCTATACACGAAGGTATGCATATTGATTTCATTGAAATCTTTTCGTTGCATTTCAATGATTGGAGAGACACAAATATTTATAACTCAGCAATGGGCGGTGGTGCTTTGATTACTGCAATGGCTCTTGCGGAAAATTTTGATTTATCAGGAATTGCAACTCATTCTACACGGTATCGGTATCTTGACCGGCAGTACATGCTTGCAAGCTTAATGCTACACCCGGATCTCGCTTGGGATCATAGAGCTGCATTACCAGCTAGGTACAAGGTTAAAGCGGATAGAAAAAGAAAGCGTCTTGAGCCTGATCCTGATCAGCCTAACCCTTCGACATCTACTTCTGTTCAACCTCAAAAGACCGTTCAATCTCAACTTGCTGCAATTCTCGACAATCAGAGGAGGTTATTTGAGAACCAAGAAAGGATATTGGACAGCATTTCCCAACTCAGTGCTGCGTTTTCACTTGAATGTGAACGAACTCGATCTACTTAGGCTGCACATCTCGCCACTTCGTGCACTCCCGGACCTCGCTGTCTGGCCAACTACTGCTGCGGTGTCTTCAACACCAGCATCTCCAACACCTGTTCCGGTTGAGACACAACCACCACCACCATCCATGAGTATTCGTGCAGAAGAACCATTGACGTCCACACAAGAAGAGACACAACAGTCTTAGTTTCAATCATGTGTTGGTCATCTTATTCATAATGTTTGAACTTTGTGTGACTGTGTTTCTTTTGTCTTTGAACTTTTGAAGTTTCTTGATTATGAACTTTTGATGTTGCTGAAATGTAGTATATTTTATGATCTTTGATGCTTAAATGATTAATGATGTGTATTCTCTAATGTCTACATTTCAGTGCATTTATTTTCAGGAAATTTGGAACAGCATTTTGAATGAAAGCACAATGACTTAACGGCATACCTTGAGCAGGAATATTAGAAAACGCTATATGGCGTGTTGGATTATACTTGGCGAAATATTAGAAAACGCTATATTTATAAGGATAGTGTCAAAAGAAACACAAAAAATGCCGAAACTCTATAAATGGCGATTGGTTTATTTAACCCCCAGCGGCCCAGCTATATGTGTAAAACACGTCAAACCAGACGCAGTCTTTGTGCAAGTTCCTAAATCGAATCAGGTACACTTCGAGAAGGGGAAGAAGAGTTTATCAAAGTAGAGAGGCATGAAGCATGGAAAAGAGGTCATAAAAAGAAGCGTACAGGATCATACGGCAACATTGAGATAGAGCAAGTTGTTGAAAAAATTGTATGACATGTTATATATTATAAATTACGCATATTTGTTATGATCAGCGAAGTCTAATTATTTGTATGGTAAATGGCAGGATGAGTTATTGCGTACAGCAGCCAGTGGAGTATTTGTTCCCCAAGGACGTAATGACATTCTAACCGAGGCAATCAGAAAAGATGAGTATCCTGGCAGGACGCGAGGAAAGGGGATGTTTATGGGTTGGAAGAAGACTTTTTCGAATTCCTCGTCTCCAGGAGTCAGTAGATTGCCGTTGCCCTGTTCACATGTTGATGTCCGAAATCAAACATCCCTTGTTGACCCCTCTGCTACAATTCCACAGGTTTTAACTATGTCATTTAGTATATTTTATATTATTTAGTGAACCTAAACTAATTTTTTTGGAAGCATGATTGTCACAGATAGGTATAAAGTGTGTGTTATTCATTGTGGACGAAGGCAATCGAATTCCTGTAGCACTAGGTCGCGCGTTGCCAGGACGTGTGGTAGACTTTAATACCCTAACAAATGACTCGTTGAAAATAGTTATTGACGTTACAATTGAGGGAAACTGTTTTCTACCAATACCAAGTGAGGGTTTAGAGACGGTCTCTGATGCGCACAAGAAATTTGTCGGCTGGCCATCTTCATTAGTGGATTTTAATTCTCAGGTATAATTCAATTAATTCATTTAGTTTCACCTATGCCTGCTTTAACATCATACTAATTTTTAGTTTTTGCTAGCTGTACGACGAAACTAGATTCCAGTTCGTGAAAAAGGGTGATGATGATAATGATCCTTTTCTGATGGGGTTGCCGTTGTCGTGTCGCTTTTTATATGATGAATTTTAGAAGTTAAATGATGAATCTCTCGATTTTTATATATCAAGTGAGGTATTCGGCAAAGATTGTTATGCTTCATTGTATGTAGATGCAATAAAGAACTTGCTGGAATTTAAAGAATTGACTAATGAATGTGCCGAAACATATATAAGGTATCCCTAACTTATCTTCTTATATGTTTTCATATTTTACATGTGACTAACTCAGAATTCATTATATCTAGTTTTTTGCACACGGAGCATACGAAACCTCCTAATACCTTTGGATATTTACGACCATCCCTCATGAGTCAAAATTTAGCATCCTATAGAATCGATGTGTTGCACGCAGGATTAAGGATGGCGGACAAAGACACAAATATTTGTTATTTGTTACTTCCTCCCTTATGCAGATCATGTAAAGTAAGTTATTTAACATTCTTATCCAAATTATTATTTTAGTCATTTAAAAATTTTGACCATGTTCTTGCACGCCATATATTTTTAGCAAAACCTGGATCCTTGGAGTTCTTTGTCCAAAACAAAAAATTATGCACTAGCTTGATCCATCAGGGAGAAGTCCATCAGGCAATGCTAAACGTCTAATTGAGCAGTAAGTATACATATATCTTATTATTTTTAGTATTTAATTACTTTCATTTATAATTAATATTATATCTTGTTGATTTGTGAAGAGGTTTGAAGCGTCATTACGATGTATCTGGTTTTGGATCCGCTCAGATTTGTTAGAAAATTGTAGAGGTTTTCTTTTGATAACTTTAAAGTACTTTATTTATACAATACATAATAAAATTAAAAGTAACTAATTAAATTTCGGAATTTTCTTGTAGTGTCCAAAACAACTGGACGGAACTAAAGTTTGCGGTTATTATTGTTTGAGATACATGCGAGATATGAAGTCAATAATGGGGCCCTCGTCAACGATATTAGTCAAGTAAATAACGGTGATGTAATTTATTCGTTTTTTGTATTTTTAAATAGAATATATTTTCACTTATGGTCTTAAATTTTACAGTGTTTTCCTAGTGGCAATCAACCATATGAATCGGATGTACTAGAACGGATACAAGAAGAGATTGCATCACATGTGCTCAAATATATGAAAAAATGTTTTCCCTTGATGCATATCAAGTGAGAGCGATTTCGTATTTTATATGCTAGTTGTATTATAACTGATGCCCTTACGTTGGCCAACTAAATAGTGTTATTTGATATTGCTCTCTTTTTACAAAAAAATATGTTTCATTTAATACAAAAATTCATAGAGAGCGATAAATAAAACGCACTGTCTATTATAGACATGATAGAGGGCGTTAAAAAATATCCGCCGTCTATAATCGACATTATAAATAGCGTTTTATTACAAACGCCATCTTATATGAACAAATTTTGAAAGCGTTTGATTGAGCGCTCTATAATAAATAGACCATACATAGCGGTCGAAGAAGATATGCTCTCTATAGTAAGAACAGTAAAGAGCGTTTAATATAAACCGCCGTATTAAACCCTAACATTTTGACGTCGTTTAAATAAGCGCTCACTAAACCACCGATCATACATAGCGCTTGAACAACAAACGCTCTCTATAGTAAGGACAGTAAAGAGCGTTTAATATAAACCGCCGTAATAAACCCTAACATTTTGACGTTGTTTAAATAAGCGCTCACTAAACCACTGATCACACATAGCGCTCTTTAATAAACGCTGTCAAATATTGTAAGAGCAATAGAAAGCACTCTAGAAATACGCTATCTATATCTTGGTTTTAAAGAGCGTTTTCACAGACGCTCTGTCTATATTCTATTTTAGAAAGCGTTTTATTAAGCGCTATGTATTATAGTAGTATAGACAGCGGTTCTATAAACCGCTTTCCTTTGTATGTAGAATACACATCGCTGCGATAGACAGCGCAACAGAAACCGCTGTATAATGCATTAAAAAACCGCTATCTATTATGTCCGTCTGTAGTAGTGTGTGCGCTTGATCCAATTTGTTATGATCAATAAATAAACTTTATTAAAAAAAACTACATCAAACCCACTTTAAGTAACCATTGTCAAATAATTATTTCCAGATACTATATACATACGTAGTAACCAATTAAAATGAGTGTTAGAATAATTAGTAAAATAGGTAGGAAATTACCGGTACTAAAATTACTGTATATGAAAGGAAATAACTGAAACAGTAGACCAAAGTAAGAAATACGAAACCGTAAGTGACTGAGGCACGCTCGGCGCTTTCCTTAAAACAATATTGCCCTCCCACTCGGTGCTGGGTTTCCTCTAGGCAATTTGCCTCCCAGGATACAACAATCCAACCTTCACTCACGTGCACCCGGTGTGAAGAAGGCGAATGAAAGACTCCTTCCACTATCACCGACACCAACAACTTTGACACCAAAACTATGGAGGATTGAGGTTTTGTTTTTCATATTTTCTATATCATATCAAAATAGGAGTCATCCTCCTTAAATAATAACAAAAATTATTAGTAACCTATCATGACATAAAACGCATTAAACTCTATCGTGATGGTTACTAATAATTCAATTTTCTTTAAATACTTCCAACAATGAGATTAAGAAAGATATCAAATCGAATTGTAGTCGAGGCATGCTCAACCTTTCCTTAGAAGTTTATTCCAGATGTACTGGATTCTTAGACAATATCTTCCTAGGATACAACGACTCAAGAGTTCAAGCTTATGCAATGTAAGTCTATTCAAGCGAATTGAAAAAGCCTTCGACTATCACCAAAAGTCTCCAAATGACAAAGAAAAAATAAAAGAAGGAATTGTAGAATTTTCTCTCTTTCTTTTCATGAAGAATATACACATCATTTTATAGTTAGCCACATGGAAACCCAAGAGTTTTTCATTGTCTATTCATGTTCTTTCACTTCATTTTCATTGTGTCTCTTATTAAACAACACTTCGTCAATTTACACAATCATCTAAATTCTACAAAGAATTTACATGGATTTAAATATGCTTATTTAAGCACATTACTTTCTAGTATTGAATTAACTTTAATATCTAAATTAAATCAACCTTGATTCATTTTGGCATTTGAATAGTAAATCTACTTACAAACCTTGGAAGAATTTCTACTTTAATTTTACTATTCACTGAGGTCCACATGACCTCAAATTTGGCTCACAAAAAGAATGCAACCCCATTTTCTTCGCGCAATTTAACATTATATTCCAACGATATCAATCATTGAATTGATATGAAACAACAATTGAAATGAAGTCAATTAAAAGTGTTAATTTTCATATCAATTACATAGATATCTGTTAGGATAACAGGAGACATTAAGTCACCTTAAGACGGAAGGAAGAATTTAGACCGTTGATTTGATTAATTAAACAGCGGAGATCGTATTGGTTTATTAAATTTGGCGGTTGAATTTGCGAAAAATACTGGCCGGTTGGATTTGAAGATTTTCTTAACTTCAAATCTCATCTTCGGGTTATTTTAAATCGACATATGAGATTGTGTCCAACGTTCTCACAAAATATTGATTGTCCTTCTAGGCAGAACTACGTAGTGTTATAGCAAACGACATCAAAAAGACGTCGTTTTGGTGCTCGCGACAAATAGCTCCACTGCACCCCTCAATCCCACGACAGGAGATGATATCAGAGATGTTGAAATGCTAACGAAAATTATTATAGAGGTGAAGTGAAAATTAATTATAATATGGGTGGTGCATATAAAAATTTAGTTTTTCACTTAAGGATATTACATGACAATTTACCCCTTATATTGTGATGTTCCATTGAACTCCCTTTATAACCACAACCGTTAACAATTCACCACCGGCCACCAATTTATCAAATATTCCATTAAAAGTATTTACTTTTTAATACAATACAATTAATTTATTATTATACTCCCAATATAACAAATGGTTTTTCACTTCATCGCCTCTACAATTACTTAACCACCTCTCCATTATTAGAGGTGGTGATTGCTAACAAATGATATCATAAAAGTGATTTATTGAAATACCACAATATAATGCTGGTGTCATGGAATATCTTTATTATGAGGGTGATTTCTGTATTTAATCCGAAAGTTAATATATTTAATAGAATATTCGATGAAATAGCACCATGGTGATGCTTTGGTAACGGAAGTGGTAATAAAGGTGGTTTATCAGAATATCACATTATAGAGGGGGTGCCGTGAAATATGATATGACTTTCCTTTTAGATGATTTAGCCCTTGCACAACCTGGCCGATGAATTGCAATTGTGGACCATTTCCCTGACATATGCTTGATGGTTGTGCTGAATGCAGAAAAGGAAGTCAGCTTTGAAAAGGTATGCGCCTCAGATGGTTACGTAGTCTCGGCTAGGCAATGCTATTCGGGCGCCTTACTGGTCTGAACATGTTCCTGCTTCCCTGATGAGTCCAAGAAAGGGCAAAATTAGTAAGCATATGAAAGACGGATTCGAGCGGTATGTGTCAGTATCTTATCAATTGACATCAGAGCCGTCCAGTAGGAGTGACCTTATGATGACTGCTACGTATGAATGCCACTAAGAGTGAGCAGTTGTCGGAGATCATGGTAGTGGCAACCTCGGAAAGAAGATCTGATATAAAAAGGATAAGGGTTAAACTCCCGTGTCATTGGTGCACTGCGCCGGTAAATCAAAAGTTAAGACACTGTGGAAATCGAGTAGAGTGTTCGTCGTCTAGCGTTGGGAGACCACCTCAAAAAGAAGACTACAATGTCCTGATTAGGTGTTGGTTGAGGAGAGAGTCGTCTTTTGTACCATGCTGGACCCTTATAGCTGCAAGTAGTACCATTTGCTCGAATATCAAACCAAGTGCAAGTGCGGAGGATTGCGTCGTTTGAAGGTATGTGTTGGGACGTGTATGGGACTCACGTCCTCAGCGGTTTTGATGGAACAAACACTCAACAATGCAAATTTAGACAGGAAGAGAACAAGTCATACATATTGTGAGGACTGGGGTCCAAACAATGTATGAAGTGTGGACGGGTTGGGACCTGTCAACTGGGACAAGCTAGTAAGGACGGGTTGGGACCAGTCCTTACGTAGCGGCAGAATATTCAGATTGTATTATTATTTCGAATATTAATTTAATTGAATATATTTTAATTGGAAATTCGAAATATATATATATCTTGAATATTTAGATTTGATAAGTAGAATTATTAGATAATAATGACAAAGTTTCTATATTTGATTTTATCTAATATTCTATCTTATCATATATCTTGGGAATTCGAATTTTTAGGAATTTGAATGTTAGTTAGGAGATTTGTTTGGATAATTATAGAAATACTTTCCATATTTTTATTATCCAATATTCATCTTTATCTTGTTATTATCTTATTATTTCTTTTATAGGAAATCTAATAGGATTTGGCAAGTAACAAGATCTTCTCTCCTCACTATAAATACAGAGTTCAATGGTCTCATTCAAGTGTCACAGTCACTAAGAGAGATTTCTGAGTTTGTCAGAGAGTTTGGGTCTGTGCATCGTCGAGTTGCACGTCGCGCTGAGGAAGGGTTCCAAGGCGCGTCCGCGTGAGCTGCAGTGAAGCACAGAGAGGAAGAGTCCGCAGGCGTCAGTCGGGTTGATTCCAAGGTGAAAGTAAGTGGATCTAGGGCGAATAGGATTCGGGTGCTATTTAACTTATTTGGTCATCTTGTGAAAAGTATATCGGTACACTGATTAATAAAGACTCTTTTCTCAAATCTTTTCAGTGGAAATCTGAAAGGTAGTGGTTTTTCTCTAAGTACACATTGTACTAGAGTTTCCACTCTAAATACTGTGTACCTGTTCCTTACTGCTATATTCCGCTGTGCATTCTGTACTTATAGACTCGTGTCCTTTGTCACTTGTCTCTAAGTCATTTAAGCTAACACATCGATCCAACACGTGGTATCAGAGCCTTGCTCTAGATTTTTGTTAGCTTTGCAGGAAGATGGGTTCAAACGGAGATTCGTTTTGGAAGCCGCCTATGTTGAGGACTGGACAATATGATTGGTGGGTACGTGAGATGGAAGCTCATGTCTGTTCACTGGACGGACAGGTATGGAGGGTCATAGAACAAGGCCCCTACATGATTATGGACAAGTTCGATCCGCCAATGGAGAAAAAGAGGGAGATTATGATGATAACGACTACAAGTCCCTAGAGAAGAACAGCAGAGCTATCAAGGTATTCTTCAGGCACTGTCCGATGGTGATAGGAAAATCGCCATCACGCACAAAACCGCCAAAGAGATGTGGACGGCACTGAGGAACCTATACGCTGGTAATGTGGATGTTCAAAGGAACAGGATAATTGCTGCTTCTAAAGACTATGAGAAAGCTGTCCAAGGGAAGGACGAATCCTTGGAAGATTTCTTCACTAGATTTAAAGGGTATGTGGGGCAGCTAGAGTTCCTTGGTGAACAAATCCCGGATTGGAAGGTTACCCACCAGTTCCTCGCAGCACTGAATTCAAAGTGGGATGCTATGTCTATAGCCTTCCAGGCTCAAAGCGACATCAAGACCATAACTTTGGAAGAACTGGTCGCTCGTCTTCAGAGCAATGCTGGAATTCATCAGAGAAAGGTTGAGCGCAGAGAACCGGTGAGGGACCGGTCCCTTGCTCTGAAGATTGAAAGAGCATATGAGCTAGCCCAGATGGATGAACCTCCAGAGGAAACAGATCCAGAAACCTCTATGATAACAAGAGCTTTCAAGATGAAAAGGATTGGATCAACAAACAGAGAAAACACTACAGAGCACAAGTCCCCAGTCATCGAATGTTTCCGCTGTGGAAAGAAGGGACACATGGCTAGGGATTGCCGTGTGAAGAAGAAAGATATGCTCAAGCCTATGCAGAATAGACAAGCCATGGTTGCGGCATGGGGATCATCTGAAGATGAAAGTGAAGAGGAGCTCCCTGAGAAAGGGACGTGTATGATGGCCCGTGAAGATGAGTTGACATTAGAGGTAATTTCTGACCCTACTATTTCTAAACGTGATAAATTGTCAATTGCATTGAAAACCATGGTTGAAAGAAACGAAGAGTTGATTGAGCATATTGAGTCATGTGAGAAACAAGTTGAGGGCTTGTTGAAGAAAACGGATTATGGAGCGGCAAATCCAAAGAACTGGAAAAGGAGCTTCTCCAGTCACACAAGGAACATTCAGCAGAGATAAAGCAACTGAAAGATGAGAACATGAAGTTGAAGGAGGAACGTGAAGAACTGGAGAAGCAAGTAGAAGCACTCAAAGGACGGGTGCAGGAACTGGAGTCTGAAAAGAGAGTTATGATGAAAGACCTCACAACTGCCAAAGAAGAGGAAGAGACAAGGAAGTCTCAGTGGCTGGCAGAAAACAGACTACAACTTCTGATCTCTGACTTTGGCAACAGATTGCGGCCTGGTATAGGACTGGATGGAACAGTTGGTGGAAGCTCGTCCACAAATAAGAAGGATACAGAAAAGCCTAAGGACGTGACACCAACAGAACAACCACACCCGTTCATTAAAGAAAGTGAACCAGCTCTCAGGATGTGGAAGAAACAGGCCGGCAATACCAGTCCCAAACACATTGACTTTCAAGGACGGATAAAGAACAGATCAGTTCCTGCTGGTTACAGCAAGTACGTACAATTGAAGGAACACATTGTATGCTGGCATTGTGGTAAGACAGGGCACATCCTCGCTACCTGTCCCGAGAAGAAAAAGTTTATGGAAAAGATGAGGATGTGCATCAGTGGACAAGTCCCTTACAACAGAACGAATGAATCGGTTCACAGAAACAGACCTGAAGGATCAGTCCACAGTAGGAGGAGAGGAAAGTCAAGAAAAGCAAAAACATCAGGTCCTGTCCCCAAATCAGTAGAGAACACTCTCTTCTTCAGAGGAGCTTATGAACCCCGAGTCAAACCAAGATCAGCTCCCAAGAAGAAGATTGATCTGACTGACACTTCTCTTACCATCCCCCCTGTTGCTATTACTTCTGCTTCTATTTCAAAACCCAGTAAGCCCAAGCTTGTCTGGGTTCGTAAAAACTAATTTTTCTTTTGCAGGAGGAAGTGAGGAGCAATCCCTGGTTTATTGACAGCGCTTGCTCGCAACATATGACGGGAAACAGGGACTGGTTCATCTCACTTCAGCAACATACCGGAGGAAACGTGTCCTTCGGTAATAAAACTCGTGGTAAGATATGTGGGTTAGGAAAGGTACGTATTTCAGATAATGTTGAAATTGATGATGTTAGTTTGGTCAATGATCTGAAATATAATTTGCTTAGTGTGTCCCAACTGTGTAAGAAGGGATACAAGGTTACATTTACTGCTAATGATTGTGTAGTTGAGTGTATGAGTACAGGAAGGGTGATTGTGAAGGGAATTTATTATAACAAGATTTACAAGGTGGATCCTTCCTTCGCGCCTGATGATAAGATTTGTCTACCCTCAATTGCTGAGGACACTGCTCTATGGCACAAGAGGTTTGCACATGCAAACCTACGACTCCTGTCCACTCTTCACAAGAAGGAACTCGTACGGGGAATGCCAAAGATGGACGAGGGACTCCACACAATCTGCAGCTCATGTACTTTGGAGAAGCAAGCTAGGTCCTTATTTAAGTCAAAGGGAGTAGTAAGCACTACTCGGCCCCTGGAGTTGATACATATGGACATGTGCGGACCCGTCCGCACTAAAAGTCGGGGAGGTAACAGATACGTTTTGGTATTAGTTGATGATTATTCTCGTTACACTTGGACTCACTTTTTGTCATCTAAAGATGAAGTGTTTTCAGAATTTAAAACTTGGTTATTAGCTACAGAGAACCTACTGGACGCGACTCTTGCATCTGTTCGCACTGACCATGGAACTGAGTTTGAGAACTCTCAGTTTCTAGTTTTATACAGGGAAAAAGGTATCTCTCACAATTTCTCAGCCCCCCGAACTCCACAACAGAATGGTGTCGTTGAACGCAAGAATAGAACCTTAGAGAACATGACTAGGACCCTTCTCATTGATAGTGGACTACCCAAGGACTTTTGGGCAGAGGCCTTGAGTTCAGCATGCTATGTACTGAATAGGGCATACTTAAGGAAGGATCTGGATAAGACACCATATGAGCTACTTAGAGGACGGAAGCCGAACGTGTCCCATCTCAGAGTCTTTGGATGTAAGGTGTACATCCACAACAATGGAAAGGATAATTTAGGGAAGTTTGATCCAAGAGGAGATGAAGGAACGTTCGTTGGGTACTCTCTTCACAGTCGAGCCTACAAGGTATACAACCTACGACTGCGTAAAGTGGAAGAGAGCATACATGTCGTTTTTGACGAACAGACCATGGGAGGACACCTGGTCAGGGACGGCAGGAACACCACCCTACAGTTCGAGGAGGACTTTTCACTCACTGAGCCTGTACCTGAGGACGGGTACAATACAGTTCCTGATATTAATCCACTAGAGGACACGGGCATGGCGTCAGGGGGAACTGAGCAGTCAAACGCCATAACTGACGACCTTGTCCCTGAGCTACATCAGACACATGAGCAGGAACCAGTACAGGATGAGGAACCAGAGGAAGCGCCCACCTTGATACTCAAGTAACAGTGATTCCTCGAAGGAGTGAACGTGACAGAGTGCCATCCAGAAGACTCGAAGGCTATGACGTGTTTGTGTCTCAAGTTGAAAATCCATCCCCAGATACTGCGTCTCAGGACGGGAGTACTCCACCCGTCCCTGCACAGGTAAGCCATACATGTGTATCTAACGCCTTTGTGTCATTGTCTGAACCAAAGAAGGTTCAAGAGGCTCTTAAGGATCCAGATTGGGTAAACGCAATGCAAGAGGAGTTGCATCAGTTCGAAAGGAACAAAGTCTGGAGACTAGTCCCTAGACCAAAGGATCGCACAGTCATAGGGACTCGATGGGTGTTCCGTAACAAGCTAGATGACCAGGGACGGGTGGTCAGAAACAAAGCTAGACTGGTTGTGAAAGGGTACAATCAGCAAGATGGAATCGACTACGATGAGACATTCGCCCCGGTCGCCAGGTTAGAAGCCATACGTTTACTAATTGCATATTCTACCTTCCATGGCTTCAAATTGCAGCAAATGGACGTGAAGACAGCGTTCCTCAATGGAGTCCTCAAAGAGGAAGTGTACGTGGAACAGACTCCTGGTTTTGAGGACCCGTCCAATGCTGATCATGTCTATATACTGGACAAAGCCCTGTATGGATTGAAGCAGGCACCCCGTGCATGGTATGAAAGACTCTCTCAATTCTTAATGAAGCACGATTACACTCGAGGACTGGTAGATCAGACCCTATTTCTATATAGGGAAGGGAAGGATACATTAGTAGCTCAAATTTACGTTAATGATATTATCTTTGGTTCTACTAATGATGTCCTTGTTAAGAAATTTTCAGATCTGATGGCGAGTGAATTCGAGATGAGCATGATGGGTGAACTGAAGTTCTTCCTAGGACTTCAAGTTTCACAAGAGAAGGATGGAACTCGAATTCATCAGCAGAAGTACCTACGAGAAATGGTAAAGAAGTTTGGTCTGGAAGGGTCTAAGCCCTTTCCCACCCCCTGCTCATCCAGTGAATCACTAGGGAAGGATGAGCACTCGTCCCCAGTAGACCAAACCCTTTACAGGGGAATGATAGGATCCCTTCTATATATTACTGCTAGTAGACCTGACATCATGTTTAGTATTTGTTTATGTGCTCGATTTCAGGCTGATCCGAGAGATACACATCTGAAAGCAGTAAAGAGAATACTAAGATACTTAAAGGGAACTGAGGACCTGTCCCTGTGGTACCCGAGAGGAGGAAGCTTACATCTGGTGGGGTACACAGACGCTGACTTCGCTGGAAATAAAGTTGACAGAAAATCCACATCCGGCATGGCTCAGTACTTGGGTCCCAGTCTAGTCTCATGGGGATCAAAGAAGCAGAACTCAGTATCCCTGTCCACAGCAGAGGCCGAATACATCGCCGCTGCAGCTTGTTGTACTCAGCTCCTATGGCTGAAACAACAACTCAGCGATTACGGTATTTCTGTATCTCACATCCCTATATATTGTGATAATACTAGTGCTATTGATATTTCTAAGAACCCCGTACAACATTCACGCACTAAGCATATTGAAATTAAACATCACTTTTTAAGGGATTGTGTAGAGAAGGGACTGGTGTCCATGAAACACTGCAGAACTGAGGAACAGGTTGCTGATATTTTCACTAAGGCATTGGCTAGAGAACCTTTCGAGAAGCTACGGATGGAGCTGGGTATGGTTTCTTTCTCGAACTAATATCAATCCGTACTTACCTCGATGATTGGCTATGAATTGAAAGTATGATATACGTTAGCCATAAGATACTAGACTAAACGATCATATTAGATTCCATGATTACAGAGTTGTGTGTGCTTGATCTGCATGGGTTGCTTATTTTGATTCAGTACTGCACATGATTTTATAAGGCATGTTTCTTTCAAGCCCAAGGGACCCGTCCGGATACTTGATCCCTCATTATAAGCCTAACATGAAGGACGGAGTCCCCAGCCATCCTAAGCCTACTCATAGTAACCAGTAGTCCTATGAACCCTTTGACTATTCCTCTGGACTGTTCACTATGAGGTATTTACTCACACATATTATTTATCATTGTTGTGGTGTGATGCATTATTATATACCATTTGGGTACCTGTCCGCATCATACAACCCACTTGAAAGAATCATGAGGTAACCTAAGGACAGTTGGGGAAGGGTGAGGAACCTGTTCACAACAAGTGCAACGTGTCGAAATCAAAAAGGGGTAAAGTTCACGTCATAAATGCACAACGGTAAAATTTTGCCAGAATCTGTGGATATCGAGGAGGTGCTGAAGTTCGTAAGTGGGGACCCGTTCCCTGCAAGGACAGTGGGGACAATGAAGATGCCACCAGTGCACAGATTCCTGCATTCGTTCATGGTTAAGAACGTGCTTCCACGCTTGGAGAAGGGAAGCATACTGCAGAGGCAGGGAGCTGTGCTGTTGAGCAAGATCTTGAGAAAGGAAAGGGTGAACCTTGCACGGATAATCATGGCTCACATGGAGCACATAATGGAGCAAGGAACACATTCGCTGGGGTACCCGTCCGTGGTTAAAAGGATTATGCAGTCCCATGGCTGTTACAAACCCAAAGGACCTGAGGTACAGTGGACTCGAGTCCTTGACGAGCTGAGTATTAAGAAGATGGGGCTCAGATATGCAGAAGGACACGGATGGATAAGGGATCTTTCCATACCCTCTCCTAGGGTTTCATTTGTGGAAGGATCCACAGATCAATTGCAGAGGATCGAGGAAGGAATCCGTCAACTCAATGCGCACTATGAGAGGAACGATGCGGCTCTGGCCGAGATAAAGGGTATGCTTCGCACATTGCTTGCAAGGACGGATCCTTCAACCACTCCCCCGGCTCCTTAGATTCCTCATGATTCAGCCCCTCTTTGCATTCCAGCACATCAATCCCTGATTTTTGAATACTTTTTGTCTGCCTGTTATAATCATGCATGTATTATTGTTCAATATATGTACCCGTTCATTGATATGCACTCACATCTTAATATGAACTGGATTTCTTCTGGTGCATGAGTTTACTGTTTTTTGGCTATTCGTACTTCACTCTTTCTTTTTGATGATGCCAAAAGGGGGAAGGTAGACAGAGAAGGTATTGGTTGAGGGGGAATCAGTCCCTGGTGACACCTGTACTAATCTGAGGGGGAACAAGTACACTGTCTTAATGGGATATTGGTAAGGTTGTTCTTTAATAATTCCTTACGCACCTTCCTGTCATTTGCATTGTGTTTGTCACCATCAAAAAGGGGGAAATTGTTGGGACGTGTATGGGACTCACGTCCTCAGCGGTTTTGATGGAACAAACACTCAACAATGCAAATTTAGACAGGAAGAGAACAAGTCATACATATTGTGAGGACTGGGGTCCAAACAATGTATGAAGTGTGGACGGGTTGGGACCTGTCCACTGGGACAAGCTAGTAAGGACGGGTTGGGACCAGTCCTTACGTAGCGGCAGAATATTCAGATTGTATTATTATTTCGAATATTAATTTAATTGAATATATTTTAATTGGAAA
This sequence comes from Sedum album, assembly GCA_006409495.1. Taxonomy (NCBI): domain Eukaryota; kingdom Viridiplantae; phylum Streptophyta; class Magnoliopsida; order Saxifragales; family Crassulaceae; genus Sedum; species Sedum album. Next base: position 203,742 of record QZGG01000155.1, on the reverse strand, counting down.
TTCGAAATATATATATATCTTGAATATTTAGATTTGGCAAGTAGAATTATTAGATAATAATGACAAAGTTTCTATGTTTGATTTTATCTAATATTCTATCTTACCATATATCTTGGGAATTCGAATTTTTAGGAATTTGAATGTTAGTTAGGAGATTTGTTTGGATAATTATTGAAATACTTTCCATACTTGTTTATTATCCAATATTTATCTTTATCTTGTTATTATCTTATTATTTCTTTTATAGGAAATCTAATAGGATTTGGCAAGTAACAAGATCTTCTCTCCTCACTATAAATACAGAGCTTAATGGTCTTATTCAAGTGTCGCAGTCACTAAGAGAGATTTCTGAGTTTGTCAGAGAGTTTGGGTCTGTGCATCGTCGAGTTGCACGTCGCGCTGAGGAAGGGTTCCAAGGCGCGTCCGCGTGAGCTGCAGTGAAGCACAGAGAGGAAGAGTCCGCAGGCATCAGTCGGGTTGATTCCAAGGTGAAAGTAAGTGGATCTAGGGCGAATAGGATTCGGGTGCTATTTAACTTATTTGGTCATCTTGTGAAAAGTATATCGGTACACTGATTAATAAAGACTCTTTTCTCAAATCCTTTCAGTGGAAATCTGAAATGTAGTGGGTTTTCTCTAAGTACACATTGTACTAGAGTTTCCACTCTAAATACTGTGTACCTGTTCCTTACCTGTTCTTACTGCTATATTCCGCTGTGCATTCTGTACTTATAGACTCGTGTCCTTTGTCACTTGTCTCTAAGTCATTTAAGCTAACACATCGATCCAACAGTATGGGACTTCACGGTGATTCTTCTCGAGGTCAAAAGGACCCTCAGTGATTGGCGGGCCGATAGGACCCTCAGAGATGAAACCTCAGGTGACACATTTGTGTTTGCCGAAGTTGTTAAGATAGCAAATGAAGAAGAAGTTGATGATTTAAGTGACGATGATGGTTTTGGAACTTATAACTCATAAATTGATTTTGAGAGTTTCTGAACGTTTTAAATTTGGAACAAAAGTATCAACTTCTCACTTATATATATCTGAATTTCTTTGTTTAGACTTACAGCTAGGGCAGAGCAAAGTATGGGAAATTACCGTTTACCGAAATAAATTTACCGTTCCGAATTATTTCGGTTTGGTAAAATCGGTAAATCGGGAAAACGGTAATTTACCGTTCGGTAAAACGGTAAAAAATAGTCAATAAACGGAACAGAATTTTTTTTCTCAATAATTTCCCGTTTTCCCGTTTTACTGGTTAATATATAATTAAATTAGATTAAATGAAAAATAAAATATGAGATGACTAGAATAGAATTGTAAATCGTAATTCAGATCTAATCATCTAAACTTTCAAGTTTCAATCGTAATCGATAGTCAAGAAATCAAATCCCAATCGCACAAGCTTCCTTCTCAATCGGTGTTGAGGGTTGAACATTCGTTATTCAGATCTGAATATTCGTAATTCAGATCTGAAAATTCGTGATTCAAATCTGAACATTGGATCGATCTCAACTCTCGACTCTAGGTCATTCATCCAAGTACCAAACCACTCATCCGCGACCACAAGCTTCCTTCTCAATCGGTGTTGAGGGCTGCCTTCTTACTGGTAAGAAAGAATAAGATTGTATTGATTCTCATTCTCTTTATTTTTCAATCTTCCAACTGATTAATTCTTATATAGTTATACTTATCAGTAAAATGTCTTCACAAGAGGTAGGAAACATATCTGACAATCTACTCACAGCCGAATCTCAAGCACCAAGTATCTCACAACCAGCTCATACGCAAGAGGAGCCTGTAACAACAACATCTATTACAAAAAGAAAGCCTGGTACACGATCAAGAGCTTGGCTGAATTTTAAAAAAGTTAAGGTTAGTGTAGGTGGTACTACAACTGAGGAGAAGGCTAGTTGTATTCATTGTGGCGTTTTACTGAAGTATGATTCAACTAAGTGTGGAACAAGTGGTCTTTTATATCATGCGAAGCATTGCAAAAAAAATCCAGCCAACCTTCAGAAAAATCTGCCGAGAGTAGTCAAGGGGCTGACATTATCAATTTGGTTGTTGTAGATGGTTTAAGGAGTCTTAAAAAATCTGGTTGATGTGTACAAACAGGAAATATTTACATATGCGATGCATAGCTCACATTATCAATCTGGTTGTTGTAGATGGTTTAAGGAGTCTTAAAGATTCAATCTCAAGGATCAGAAATGCAGTATGATATGGGGCGTGTTTTATAATTTCTAACGGAGTTGTGAAAATGGTGGTTTTTTTGATAACGGAGCTATTATAATATACCCATTTCGCAATTAGTTGTTAAAATAGTGGTTTACTGCAAAACGGGGTATTATAATGGTGGTTTACTGCAATTACCCATTGTGATTATCTTATTGTGTATCACTTTGATGATACTAATTTGTATTCTGCGTGTACATAGTACTTGAATTATTTTTGTACTGCATGATGCACTACTTCTTTGTGAACCTAATGTTTTGGTGGGTTTCTGTGAATATCATTAGAGTGTACAACTACTTATATGTTGTTCGCACATAACCTGTCTGATAAAAGGGTAAATTTTAGAAAACATCCGTATAATAAGCATAATTATAGAAAATCACCGCTCGAATATGAATTTACAGAAAAGCACCCATATAAAAAGCATCTTAGCATTTACCACCTCTTACCGTTATCGTTACCGTTAAATGTTGATATACACGCGCCGATGAAGCGCGTTATTTTAATTATGATAAATTTTAGGCACACATATTATAAACAACTTTTTTTACTGTTTGACTATAAATATGATAATATAAAAATTAAATCATTAAAATATATTCCAATTTTTTAAATAGAAAGGTTATAATCTAAATATAAAACAGGTTACTTAAATTTCTCTAACTGCGTTGAATTGTTCTATTTACAGACATGCAGATTATTCTTCCTGTTTTAGTTTTTTGCTACCTGATTACAGGAAGCTGCAGAACTTTCAGTTCGTGTGAGATTTTCGATTTCTCCCAGTTGGTTGAGCATGGTGCGCCTTAGGTTTTTCTTTCGCAATGACTAACTCAGACAGAGCTATGCAGCAAACTTTGACCTGTAATGTTTACATATTTAAAAAAGGTACACTTATTGAATTTACATATTTTCTTAAAAGATTCACTTTACATATGAGTCATATGTAATGTTGTTGGTGAAATGTTTTTGTTATAATGTTGTTGATTGTATTTTAATTTGTCGTACGACCTTACTGAGAAAATAGGTCAATGTCCTGCTTGTTTAGAGCTTTTTGAGGCCACCTATAAACACAAAAACACTCAAACTTTTACTTCCGATGAAGTAAAAACAATTGCAGTGAGTTTAACTGTTGAACGTTGTTGAACCCTGGGTTTTGATGATGACAAGTGATCAATACTGACTAGTGTATTGAGTGTGCAGATTGTGCTTCACTGGACATGCCTAACGACTAGTCTGAAGTCGTTAGCGGTAGCAGTTCCTGATATTTCGGACAGAGAAAAATCAGGGAAGATTATCTTGTTGCCTAAACTGATTATATCGATTTTGATAATATTCTAACTGTCTTTTAGAGCTGAGATAATATTCTAACTACCGTTTAGAGTTTAGATAAAATATTGAACAAAGATTTGAAGAGATATGATATTTCCTAATTGAATCTTGCATGGATTGTAGGGTTTGATTTGGAAGGTGTGGCTTAGTATAAAAGCCAGCAGCAGCTCGGATTGAGTGTGACTTTGTGAGATAGCGAGGAGCGATCGAGACCAAAGCACAAGGAGACGAGCACAGGCAGCAAGGAAGCGAGCGTGACCGCATTTACTATGTTGGTTGAGTGCTTTTCGTGTTAGGCTAGAGACTGCATCAGTCCATCTAGCGTGAGACGGTTTGCTGCAGAACTTCGGGTTTGTTGGTGTCTGAGGATCAAGGGATGCAGCTTAGAACAGTAGTAAACAGGGGAGTTGTACTAGCTGATTCAAGTGTATTCGATTCAAGGATATCAATAAAGTTCGGAGTTGAGAATCCTTCCAGTAGCTGCTGGAAGGGGTGGTTTTTTCCCAGTTGAGTTTCCACCTAAAATCGTGAGTCTTGATTTACTTTTGTTTAGTACGTTACTTTTATTTATTCCGCTGCAACTAGTCGTATCGAAGGACAAGTCGACCCTCACGACTAGAAGTACACAAGCTAACCTCGATCCAACAATTGGTATCAGAGCCCGGTGCTCTAGATTAGTGTTAGCTTGTAGGTATCATGACTAAAAACTTCGGAGATTGGACACCCCCGCCACTGAAATCGGGAGAATATGACTGGTGGGTCAAACAGTTCAAGTCACATGTGTGTTCTCTGGACGCTCAGGTCTGGAAGGTTATTACTAGAGGAGATGAACCGATTTTAGACCAAATGATGCTGGTTAAGGATGAGAACCTTTATGATGAAGAAGACTATCGGATCGTTGAGAAGAATCATCATGCAAAAAGAGTTCTTCTTCAGGCACTAAGTGAAGGAGACAAACGGAAGATTCTAGGTTATGACACTACTAATGAAATATGGGAAGCCTTGAGAAGACTGTACTCTGGGAATGAAGATATCCAGAAGAACAGAATATTGACAGCACTCAAGGAGTATGAGTCGGTTGCTCAGGGAAGGAATGAATCTCTGGAGGACTTCCACTCCAGGTTCCAGACATGTGTGGGACAACTAGTCTTTCTGGGTGAAAAGATGGAAGATTGGAGAATCACTCACCGGTTCCTCCAGGCACTGGATCCTAGCTGGGATCACATAGCAATGGCTCTTCATGCTCAATCAGATATTAAAGCTATAACACTGGAAGAACTTGTAGCGAGACTTCAGTCACATGCTATCGTGTTCAAAGGGAAGACTGCCTCCAGAGAAGCTACAAAGTCCAAGTCACTGGCACTTAAGGTTGAAAAGCGTTTGAACTAGTCCAGACTGATGCTCAAGATGATGAGGACCTTGATGAATCCATTGTGTTGATCACCAGAGCACTAAGAATGACAAAAGAGGATGCTATGAGGAAAGTCAGAAAGTTTAACAGAGGAGACGACCAGAACTCACAGTCCTCTAATCAGAACACACAATCAACTGGTCCTAAAGACAAGAAGGACATCATATGCTGGTGGTGCCAAAAGAAAGGAGATAGATCAACTGAGTGTCTGAGAAAGAAGGCAGGAAAGCCTGCTACTGAAAGGGATGGCAAAGCAATGCTGGCTGCATGGGGAGATGAAGGAGAAGAAAGTGACTGTGACCTACCAGTGAATCGGGAAGTTTGCTTGATGGCACTTGGAGATGACGCAAATAATGAGGTAAATACTAACTCTTCATCTAGAATGTCTCGTGCCGATTTATTAGAACTCCTGAGAAAACTAACCGATGTGAATGAAGAAATGAGTAGTATATTGGAAGAGCAGAAAGTTGAAATTGCAGGTCTTATTGAGGAAAATCTTTTATGGTCTGGTACTGCTATAGAACTTCAGGATGCGATTAAGAAGAAGTCTGTCAAATGTAACAACTGTCCTGATCTGAAAGAGGAAGTCAACCAATTGAGGAATGAGATACAGAAATTGGAAAAGGAGAAAACAGAACTGGCTGATGAACTGGGAAAGAAAAGTCAAGAGAATGAAGAACTGGTTACAAAACTAGACAAGCTGAAGATGAAGGCACCTGTTGTTGATGTTGCCGAACAAGAGGTACCTACCCTGAGAGAAAGATTCCGACCAGGTCTAGGATATGTTGCTGAGGAGAAACACATTGCCTCCACTAGTTCTGATAGAACACATCATAGCCAGATAATTTTGAAAGATCATTCCAACAACCAGTATGTGCCATTTGATGGTTCTAAGGCATATCAGATGTGGAAGAAGCAAGCAGACAACATTGGACCACTAAATTTCCAAGCACGTAAGAAAGAGAAACCGTTTAGACTAGGGAACAGTAAGTACGTAAACCTGAGATCGCACCGTGTTTGCTGGCACTGTGGTAATAATGGACATTACCGCAGAGAATGTGGTAAGCTAAAAGCCGATAGGGAGAAAAATGAGACATACACTAGGAATCATGGTCAGGAAGTCAGGGGGAACCGCAAATGGAAGGCAGAAACAGTGTTGAACGATGAGATCAAGGTCGAAAATTGAAGGCAGAAACCTTGAGAGTACCTTTGCGGGTTCTTAGAACTAAAGATGAAACCTTTGATGAGTTCGAAAATTGAAAACTAGTGTTGAACGATTACTTGACTTATCTATTATCTCACTACGTACTGACCATGGAACAGAGTTCCAGAACTCTCAAATTCTTGACTTGTGCAGATTGGAAGGTATAAGTCATAACTTCTCCGCTCCTAGAACCCCCCAACAAAATGGAGTGGTTGAAAGGAAAAATCGAACTCTAGAGAACATGACTAGGACCATGATGATAGCCAGTAATCTTCCTAGAAACTTCTGGGCCAAAGCACTACATGCCGCATGCTACATCATCAACAGAGCCTATCTGAGACCAGGGATTGACAAGACTCCATATGAGCTTCTGAGGGGTAGAAAACCAAATCTGTCTCACCTGCGTGTCTTTGGTTGCAAGTGCTATGTGCACAATAATGGTAAGGACAGTCTTGGTAAGTTTGATCCAAGAAGTGACGAAGGAACTTTTGTTGGATATTCATCTTCAAGCAAAGCCTACAAAGTCTATAATCATCGGTTGAAGAGAGTAGAAGAGTCAATACATGTCAGGTTCGATGAGTCAGTAATGGGAGGAAAGTCTGTGAGAACCTTGGAGCTGACGAAAGATGACGATGACGACTTCGAACTGACCAGAGATGAGTGGACCCCAGAGGAAGACCCTGTGGATGAACCAGTTCCTGCTCTCAAGGAACAAGTGGGAGAGGGGTCAAATAATGATAACAATGCAGAAGATGAAGAATCTGACAGAAGAGAAGATGCTGCTGTGGAACCAGAGGCTGATAATGAACAAGATGAAGCTAATGAGAATAATCAGTTACCAGGCTCCGGAAGTGCTCCACCAGAAGAGAGACAAAGAATGCAGACGCAGCAACAACAAGGAATTCCCAGAAAAAGTGGACGACAGAGTCATCCTCCGATCAAATTCAGAGACTACCATATTGAACTTCCTAACCTTTCGTCTCAGACACTAGTGGGAATGTTCCAGTTGCATTATTGAGTTATTGTGCTAACACTGCCTTTGTTTCTCTTGCAGAACCAAAAACGGTGACTGAAGCACTGAAAGATCCAGACTGGGTAGTAGCCATGCAAGAAGAGCTCCACCAGTTCGAGCGCAACAAAGTCTGGGAACTAGTCCCTCGTCCATCTGACCGGACCATCATTGGTACCAAGTGGGTATTCAAGAACAAGCTTGATGATCAAGGGAACATTGTACGAAACAAAGCAAGATTGGTGGTCAAAGGGTATAATCAGCAGGAAGGCATAGACTATGATGAGACATTCGCACCAGTGGCAAGACTGGAGGCAATCAGACTGCTGATTGCGTATGCTGCCTACCATGGATTCAAGTTGTACCAAATGGACGTTAAGACGGCCTTTCTGAATGGAATTCTGAAAGAAGAGGTGTATGTGTCTCAGACACCTGGCTTTGAAGATCACCAGTTCCCGAATCATGTCTACCGATTGGAGAAAGCACTGTATGGTCTGAAACAGGCCCCTCGCGCCTGGTATGAGCGATTGTCCCAGTTTCTACTTGATCATGGATACATCAGAGGACAGGTGGACAAGACTCTGTTCTTGCTGAAAAAGGGAAGTGATATACTAGTAGTTCAAGTATATGTAGACGATATTATTTTCGGATCCACTAACACTTCTCTTGTCAAGGAATTTTCAGAGCTCATGAGAACCGAATTTGAAATGAGTATGGAAGGTGAACTCACTTTCTTTCTTGGTTTACAAGTGTCACAGGAAAAGGAAGGAACCAAGATTTACCAACAGAAGTACCTGAGGGAGATGATAAAGAAGTTTGGTATGGGCGATGCCAAACACTTCAGTACACCGATATCCCCAAATGACTCGCTTGGGAAGGACGAGTCAGCTCCACCAGTTGATCAGAAACTTTACCGGGGAATGATAGGTTCACTTCTTTACTTAACTGCTAGCCGACCAGATATAATGTATAGTGTTTGTCTCTGTGCCAGGTTTCAAGCTGACCCCAGAGAAACACACTTGAAGGCAGTTAAGAGAATACTCAGGTATCTTAAGGGAACTGACAACTTGGTGCTGTGGTATCCTAGAGGAGAATCGCTAGAACTTGTGGGATACACCGACGCAGACTTCGCTGGAAGCAGAGTGGATCGGAAGTCGACCTCTGGAACAGCTCAGTTTCTTGGCTCATGTCTTAGTCTCCTGGTCTTCCAAGAAGCAAAATTCAGTGGCACTTTCCACTGCAGAGGCAGAATATATGGCAGCTGCTGCATGCTGCTCACAGCTTTATGGCTTCGACAACAGCTAAGTGACTATGGTCTTAAATTGCTTTCAGTTCCTATTTTCTGTGATAACACAAGTGCTATTGAAATCTCTAAAAATCCTGTGCAGCACACTAGAACAAAGCATATAGAGACACGTTATCACTTTCTAAAAGACTGGGTTGAAAAGGGAATAGTCACAATGAACTACTGTAGGACAGATGATCAAGTCGCTGACATTTTCACGAAGGCCTTGCATAGGGAACTCTTCGAAAGGCTCCGAATGGAGCTGGGTATGATCTCTCTATCCTAATCAGTACATAACTTCTACTACTAACCTCTGTCTGATCTGAATATCCATGCTCTGGTGTGTTAGTAGATAGAAGTGACTAGTGATCATCGACTAGAGGTCACATATCTTGTGTACTAGTAGCTTCAGTACAGCTTAAGACTCCCGTCACATATGGTAAAACTGTGATATACTTCAGTATGTTCTTTGTGACCTAACGACACTTCCTATTTGTTCCCACATTATAAGCCCAAAGGAAGTAGTTGAAACCATCCCTAGCCTATTACAGAACTAGTTGTCTCCAATCCCCATCTGTTTTGACTAGTGATAGATAATACACACATATACGAGAATGATCATATGCTTAAGTGTGTCTATGTTATTCTCTGACTAATATGCTTTTCTTTGGAGTAATGTTTTCTGTCACTAGGACAACTGCCGCATTACTTCCTTCACAATATACCTTGGGACTGGTTAATCAGAGAGACTAGTGGTAAGACTTGGTTGTAAGACAGCATTCATTAGCCACCGATTGGTTTGACCAATGAGACGCAGATTTTGTTACACCCGAAGAAAACGATTGGACTTAATTATCAGGTTAGGTAAGGTAATAATTTTGGATAACTTTGAAATTCAAATTTTGGAGAGAGAATATTTAGGAGGATATTTGGGAAGTATATAATCAGATTTTTGGGATCAATCCTCCTCACAATTGCCGCCGATTCGAAACCCTAATTGCAGAAACCCTAATCCGAATCACAACTCTCCCCAATGGACTTCTCCAAGTTTAACCTTGCCGCAATGCTCACACCAAAGGAATTGAGGGCCATGGCAAGTGCAATGGAAAAGATGGAACAGGCAAAGGCAGCGTCTGTTAGCGCCAAGGTATCGGTCTCCACGACGACGGCCCCTCAGAGGGTTGTCCCACCGTCTGAGGCGCCTAATCAAACTGAAGAAGAATTGACACTATGATTGCCGACGTTGTGAAGTCTGTTCCGGTTGCTGACAATTATCCCAGAAGGAGAGGTCAGCGAAAAAGGCCGATGGAATGAGTGTGGAGAATGAGAAGACTCAGGAGGTTGTGAGTCAAGAGAAGAGGAGTGGAATAGTTCGACCTGATGAGTCGCCGGCCAAAGGAGTGGAACAGGTCGGGACTTCCTGCCAGCCTGACTCGCCCCTAAGTTTGGAGAAGGTGCCTGACATTGGTGCAAAGAAGGTTACTGAGGAGCCACCTGCTCCGACTAAGGATGATGGGAAATCGGCGAAATCAACAGACGGTGATGAGGAGTCTTCAAATGATAATGCAGATGGTAAACGAACCTCCCAGACCAGTCAGGAGGAGAGTCTGAGTGTGGGTATCTCTCTGGGCAGAAGGATTGGCACCAGAAACAAAGGAAAAGGAGCTGCTTTCGGCATACTGCCAAGCAACAAGAGAAAGGCAGAGTCAGTAGTCTCTGGTGAGCGTCAGGTGAAGGCAAAGAGGAATGCAGCCAAGGACTTCCCAAAGTCCTCAGACCGATTATGCCAAGGTATTGTTCGTGACATGGCTTTTGACCCTGAATATTTGAGTGATAATGGTCTTGGAATTGTTGCTGAATTGTTTACTCATCAAGGGTGGGATGAGTTGTTTGTTGGACCAGCTATGGTTGATGTTGGGTTAGTAAAGGAGTTTTACAAGTCGCTTGAACTCGTGCTGGGCAGTAAGTTGATTACTGTGTGTTTTAAGATTGGTAAGGAGAAGTTCAAGTTCACTGAGAGGGACCTTGCTACCATTCTGGAAATTCCATATGAGGGGTATGATGAGCTGTTTGCAGGAATTCCCATGGATGTTGCTGAGGGAGAGATACATGAGATCGTGTTGGGAAAAGGAGATAACATGCCGGTGGTCTCTCGAGTGCTTCAGTTCTTAGCACTGTGTCTGCTACCGAGGGGAGTAAAGCATACAGTTCCCACCACATATGAGGAGGTTTTACTACGGAAAATTTTGACAAAGGCACCAGTAAACCTACCTAAGATTATCCTCCAGCTCATGGTGGTTGTCAAGAAGTCCCAGTCCAACAAATTGCCATATCCCCGACTGGTCAAGATGATTCTCCGGTACTTTGAAGCATATCATCCAAAGTCTGAGGTCTGCTGCTCTCGACAACTCAATGAAGGACATATGGGTCGTATCAACTATGCCTGGAGTGAAGGCATTGGCTGGGTACACAAGTATGAGTTGCCTGAGGAAGTAGCCGGAGATGAGAAGAAGGAGAAGGAGCCAGTGCCTGTAGTGGATCTGGATGATGATCAAGAGGATAAGGAGCAAGCTGAGGATACAAGTGTTGTTTCTCAGAGGAAGGAAATTATTAGCTTGCTTCGATCTCTGAATGAGAAGGTGGATCAGTTGCTGAAGATGGATCAGTTTATTGCTGCTCAGACCACCAGTCGCACCTCTTGATCTTTGATGACCAGTCCCTAGGCCCCTTCTGTTTCGACCTAGCACATTTTCCCTTTTCTTTTGAAACTTTGAACTGAACTTGTCCTGTTTTGCCGATGTGACGGGCGGTTTTATTTTGAACTGCACTCTATTACACCTGCGTATGCTTGACTGATATTTTGGTGTTTTACTTGTCCTTTGTTCTACTAACCCAGATTATGGTATTTTTTGATAATGACAAAAGGGGGAAGTAGTGGTTGTTATGTGCAGGTAAAGGACTCAGTTCACTCAGTTCCTAAGGAACCTTAACAAGAGGACCTAGCGCATGGACTTAGGGGGAATGCTCGGTAGCTTGGTCGGTAATTGAATCTGCACATCACTTGTGTTTTATTTTTCCAGATTATTTGTCATCATCAAAAAGGGGGAAATTGTTGAACCCTTGGGGTTTTGATGATGACAAGTGATCAATACTGACTAGTGTATTGAGTGTGCAGATTGTGCTTCACTGGACATACCTAACGACTAGTCTGAAGTTAGCAGTAGCAGTTCCTGATATTTCGGACAGAGAAAAATCAGGGAAGATTATCTTGTTGCCTAAACTGATTATATCGATTTTGATAATATTCTAACTGCCTTTAGAGTTAGATAATATTCTAACTACCGTTTAGAGTTTAGATAAAATATTGAAGATTTGAAGAGATATGATATTTCCTAATTGAATCTTGCATGGATTGTAGGGTTTGATTTGGAAGGTGTGGCTTAGTATAAAAGCCAGCAGCAGCAGCGGATTGTCGTGTGACTTTGTGAGATAGCGAGGAGCGATCGAGACCAAAGCACAAGGAGACGAGCAAGGCAGCAAGGAAGCGAGCGTGACCGCGTTTACTACGTTGGTTGAGTGCTTTTCGTGTTAGGCTAGAGACTGCATCAGTCCATCTAGTGTGAGACGGTTTGCTGCAGAACTTCGGGTTTGTTGGTGTCTGAGGATCAAGGGGTGCAGCTTAGAACAGTAGTAAACAGGGGAGTTGTACTAGCCGATTCAAGTGTATTCGATTCAAGGATATCAATAAAGTTCGGAGTTGAGAATCCTTCCAGTAGCTGCTGGAAGGGGTGGTTTTTTCCCAGTTGGGTTTCCACCTAAAATCGTGAGTCTTGATTTACTTTTGTTTAGTACGTTACTTTTATTTATTCTGCTGCAACTAGTCGTATCGAGGGACAAGTCGACCCTCACGACTAGAAGTACAAGCTAACCTCGATCCAACAAACGTGTTTACTGTGTTTTTATATTGCAAGCTTTATTTTTTCTTCAGTGAAAACCAATTGCTTATTGTTGATTCAGGTTTCCTTTTAAGTTGATTTAGGTTTCATTTTAAGTTGATTCATGTTTCATTTTGAGTAATAGTCCCTATTCTTTTCTTATAGTTTCATGTTTTTTGTTAATATTTTCTAGTTATTATTTGCTGCCCTCTTGTTGTATCTGCTTTTTTATTATTTGGATTAAACCAGGACATGCCTGCATTAGCCAGGGAGTTTCCATATTTTCATTCTTCGTAAATATAATAGTTAGGTTTATGACTAGTTTGAGTTTAAATGTTTCCAATTTTATAGATATAAAAGTACGTTTATTTAAATTTTGCAGAGCGACTAACAACATTAGAAGAACACGGACACGAACCTCTCGACTGGTGGAATAAGGCCGTTGACTAGTTAAAGAGAATCGAATTCTCGGTGAGCCACGTATTCCTGTAAATGCATGACGAGCACGTCGTTGAGTGCTGCAAATTTGTCCCGACTCTCCTACTAGTATAGTATTGGCAAGCTGGGGTTGAATCCACAGGGAACGATGAGAAGTCTCCTTTGATCTACAACTAAGATTGGGGTTGTGAGTTAAACAAGTAAAAAAACAGAAAACAGGACCGTGAGTCTACTACTGGCGCACAAAATTAACTACGAGTGTGAAATATAAATATGAGATGAGCTCAGCTTAGACTTATCACTATGAACTTCTATGTTTATCACTGGTTTTTCTAAAGATCTATGACAGATTGTCCACGCAAGTTAAGGTCCGGTAAAGGCTTAATAACTTACACATATATTCCGGTAAAAGTTTATATGATATTACTACCCAACCTAATCTAATTAACCACGAATCCGGTAAAGGTAGTGATTAACTATTCTAGTGCTACTCCTATCATTCACTGTAACGTACCTCTGATAGTTAATGATAGATAATAGAGTCTATAATTAGGTCTGCGGGTAAAGGCTTCGCCTAACTATCTAAACTAGTTATCATCCAAGTATGCTCGGAGTAATAATACTAAACAGGTCAAGCATTAAGAACAAAACCTCCAAACATATGATTCATAGATCAAAGTCTAAACTGAATTCAACAAGTTAGCTAGACATGCTGAACATATTCATCTCAATATCTATATGTAAACAACAAGTAATAACACTATGGCCTGGTGCGCGCGTCGTCAGTGCGCGTAACAGTCTTGCGCCGGCAGAATTCCGATCCTTCTTCAATTCACCAGAATCTCCGCCTCTCTCTCTCTCTCTCTGTGATTTCTCTGAAGCTTTGTATTTATAGTCTTGCCTCCTAGGGTTTCCAAGAATTATTAAGCAAGAAAATCTGTAGGAAATCATCTTTATCTCTAAAATTCAGCTTTGGGAATATCTGATCTCCAAAAACCGAATTTAGAAATATTCTTTGCGCGTGATGACGTCATCGCTCCGGATATTTCACTGATTGCTGACGTCATCGCTTTGTTTTTGATCTGCGCGACTAAGACTGGCGCGCCACACTGCTCGCGCGCTTTTAGTCCTTTGGCTCTTCGTCAACTTTGTTATCTTTTGCTCCGAAATTCAGCCTTCTTGTTGCACTATTGTTCTAACTCTTCTTTTCATCCTGAAATACAAAACTACACCAAAAGCGTAATCTTATACTTAAATATGTTAGAATATAAGCAGTGTAAAGGACTTAAAGTAGCATACATAAGTGCTCTATCAATGCATTATTAATAGGTTCTCATAATTAAAATCTTGGATCAAGACAGGCTCAATCATCTTGTGGTGGATGTCTTTCGGATGATATGTTTTTCAAAGTTACGAATGAAACATTGCAAAGTGCTCGCGCAAATGAATTGTTTAATAGAGTTACAGTTTCAAGTGAACAAGTATAAAGTTTGACTGAAGACGTTATTGCTAGAGGGTGCACTTCAAATCCTGGAGATAATTTATTGAAAGAAAACAAAGAAGAGGTTATTCGTCTCGTGATAACTACGTTCGAGAGCCTATGCGCAACAATCCTCGATTCCCTTAGATTAATTTTATTACTTATTATTTCATGGAATACAAATATTGCAAAATATTTATATTACACTATTAAAAAATTATTTTTTTGTTATTTTAGAAAAAGAAAAATGATGATCATGGTACTGAAGCAAGTTCCGATGGAGACGTTGCTCTTACAAGTGATTAACACCATTAGTACTATTTAAGTCTTTTATATGTTGATTTTTATAGTTTCTGTCTTGTTATAATCTAGACAAACAAATTATTTATTTTAATTAATGATTATACAGTATCTTTTATATTTATTATAATTAATTTAAATATTTTTTATATATAAATATTTAATTTTTATTCAAATTAATTTAATTTTGAATAAAACAAATCTTTTAGATTGTATAATTATCATATGATAGCAAAAATATCAGCGCGATTTTTTAAAAACAATTTGAAAGACTATACAAACTGAATGTTTGTCCAATAATGTTTTAACTCCATTGGAATTAAAAAGGGTAAAATAGTAAAAGCCTTTTTCAAATAATATAATCAACAAACAGTAAAACGTACAACATGTTCGTCCACTTTATTGCTATCATAATTTTGAAAATTTTATAAAATCAAAGGAATATAATAGTAGATAATCTTTCTATTAAGAATTGGGGAACCCATTCAAACTTTTACTTCCGATGAATGCAGTGAGTTTAACTGTTGAACGTGTTTACTGTGTTTTTATATTGAAAGCTTTATTTTTTCTTCAGTGAAAACCAATTGCTTATTGTTGATTCAGGTTTCCTTTTAAGTTGATTTAGGTTTCATTTTAGGGTAAATTCCAGAAAACCACCCCTATAATAGGGGTAATTACAGAAAACCACCCTATAATACGTATTTACAGAAAACCACCTCTATAAATAGCTTCGTTAGCATTTCACCACCTCCCGTTATTATTCCGTTAGATAAATTATTAAAAAAACTAAACATATTATAATAATTTTAAATAAATTTATTTTTCATAAATAAAATAAAATAAAATAAATTTCAGTATATTTAATTAAAATTTACAGTATTTAATTTAAGAATCATTTATGTATATTTAATAAGAAAAAATTTATAAAAAAATTGAAGGGTTTATTTAAGAATCATTTAATTTAAGAATCATTTATGCAACATAATATAGGATCTATTCAAACATGTAATCGCTATCAAGAAAAAACATGTAATCCCTATCAAAAAACATGTAATCGTATATTAATTATTTTAATATTATATACTTTATTGAATTTTAATTTTAATCCCTAAACCCCTAAAATTATATTTCATGAAATATATTACATTATTTCATGAATTAATGATATTAAATATTATTTCAGGATATAACAAATTTAAAGTCCATGAACCATAATACACTATTTCATAAACCAAAATATTTATATTATTTGATTTATGAAATAATACACTAATTTGATGAAACACAATATAATTTCATAAACCATATGATTTGAATATTTTGATTTAAGAAAAACACATTAATTACATCATTTCATGAACTAATGGTGACTATATTTTTGATATTAATAATTTCATAAGTATAATATTTGATTTTTTTCTAAGTATAATGTTATTATTTAAATTAAAAGTATAATGTTTGAAGGTTTTCAATTTTTTATAAAATTTTTCTTATTAAATACACATAATGATTCTTAATTAAATACTGTGAATTTTAATTAAATATACTGAAATTTATTTTATTTTATTTTATTTTTAAAAAATAAATTTATTTAAATTATTATAATAATATGTTTAGTTTTTTTAATAATTTATCTAACGGAATAGTAACGGAATAGTAACGAGGTGGTGAAATGCTAACAGAGCTATTTATAGAGGTGGTTTTCTGTAAATACGTATTATAGGGGTGGTTTTCTGTAATTACCCCTATTATAGGGGTGGTTTTCTAGAATTTACCCTTCATTTTAAGTTGATTCAGGTTTCATTTTGAGTATTAGTCCCTATTCTTTTCTTATTGTTTCATGTTTTTTTGTTAATATTTTCTAGTTATTATTTGCTGCCCTCTTGTTGTATCTGCTTTTTTATTATTTGGATTAAACCAGGACATGCCTGCATTAGCCAGGGAGTTTCCATATTTTCATTCTTCATAAATATAATAGTTAGGTTTATGACTAGTTTGAGTTTAAATGTTTCCAATTTTATAGATATAAGAGTACGTTTATTTAAATTTTGCAGAGCGACTAACAACATTAGAAGCTGGACACGAACCTCTCGACTGGTGGAATAAGGCCGTTGACTAGTTAAAGAGAATCGAATTCTCGGTGAGCCACGTATTCCTGTAAATGCATTATTAATAGGTTCTCATAATTAAAATCTTGGATCAAGACAGCCTCAATCATCTTGTGGTGGATGTCTTTCGGATGATATGTTTTTCAAAGTTACGAATGAAATATTGCAAAGTGCTCGCGCAAATGAATTGCTTAATAGAGTTACAGTTTCAAGTGAACAAGTACAAAGTTTGACTGAAGACGTTATTGCTAGAGGGTGCACTTCAAATCCGGGAGATAATTTATTGAAAGAAAACAAAGAAGAGCGTCTTGTAGTGTTTCCCGCTTCAAGGGCGACGTAACTCTGACAGTTTGACGCTTCCTTCTTGGATCTGGAATCTGATTTTTCAGCAGCAAAGACTCTTAGATTTCAGCAACAAATCAGCATAAGTCTTCTTCAATTGAGATGTTGATTATTATGTCTAACTAATCTAATAGCTAAAACTTAGTGCATGAACTTGTAACGAAGTATTTTGAAACCTTGTGTTTAATTATCAATTCATATTTTTACATTAAATCTTGTGCTTATCGATCTTCTTTCGGCGCAACCAAATCGACCTTGACTGACGTATTTGGTTTGAAACGTATTAGGCCAAGGATTTAATTAGATTAAGTTGGAGGGCTCTTGACCGGCGGACTCCTCTTGATTTATTAATTCCTATAAGTTTTTGATGACACTTGACCGTAATTTAAATAAAGAACACCAACTAAGTGTGCATTAGCTCTTGGCCGACTAGTTTAGTTCGTCGATACTTAATCTTTCTAACAAACAGAAGTCCCTTTCACGGTGTGGGTCTGGACTACACTAGAAATACTAACTATATGTATGCTACCTTGACCAGAGTGTGCATGAGCTATGAGAATGTATGAATTGTATGTTTAATGGGTAGATGATAAATATTAGTTGCAAGGAATAAGTTGTACTAACATCATAGATAGAAGACCTTCATGCCCTTAACTTGCATTGACTTGCAACTCTGCTTACTGAGAACAACAACAAAATCTTCTTTCACTGCTTGCTTGACTGACTACTATTTGAGTAAATTCGTGTTGATAGTTCCTCGTGGATGCGACCCCTACTTGCCACTTTACTGAGTCGCAAGAGGATTATTTAGATTTGACGCGTACAACGACGTGCGGTCAGAGAACAACAACAAACGTCCTGTTACTGCTTGTTTGACCAACTATTGCTTGAGTAAATTTTTGTTTACAGCTCCCTATAGATTCGACCCCACTTGCCGCTTTATTGAGTCACAAGAGGATTAATTAAATTTGACGCGTACAACAATGCGTGTTCAGTCACAAAATTATATTTGATTGCACTGAATCTTTGATTCTCCTCTCCCAGAGTACATCATTGTTTAAGAGTCATATATGCAGGGATAAACTAGGCTTTAATATCACTCTCATGCAGCGCACGTAGACAAAGGCCGATAAAGAACTCAAATCCGTAGGCACGCATCTGATTATATTCACCAACAAAAAGCTATCTAACTAATATAACAAAATTTTGTTTAAAATAGAAAAGAAAATGAAACCCTAAACTATTTGAAAAAGAAAACAACCTTTATTAAAAAGAAAATAATTCAAAAATGAAACACTAGCTAATGTATAAGGCCTAAATGCCCACATCAGAAAGCCTATCAAGCAATTGGAATTCTCGCTTACACTAATCCAAAAGTATATCAAGTTTTTCCTGGATGCTGAATATTAATGATTATAGAGATGCTGAATATTAATGATTATAGAGATGTTGAATACTCATTTATTATATTATGGTAATTCTTAAGGGACATTAAAATTTTGTAAGACAAAAGAACATCATCTCAACCGTTCATTTTGATTAATCTGACGGTTGAGATTAAATAAATTATGAATTAAAATAGGTGGTTGAATTAGCCATTATGAATGCCAGTTATCAATATCAACCATTGGATGAATTGAAATCAACGGTTGTGATGATGTCCTTAAGGGACATTATGAATGACAGTTATCAATATCAACCATTGGATGAATTGAAATCAACAGTTGTGATGATGTCCTTCCGTCTCACAAAAAATTGTATGTCCTCCTAGAACTCAATTCTATGATATATTATATAAAATATTAATATATTATTAATATATTATAATAAATATATATTATTAATTAATAACAATTGAGTCCAACCTCATGTTCTAAATTAGAACAAATCTATTACCATCAACCGATTGCTACCGAGTTTCAGCAGATCCGATTTCCTTCGAGTTGAAGAAACCCCAATTCCTACAAAGATCTACGCCAATCGAATTTCGGCCCATCTTTAGGGCAATGAAATCTTCTTACCGAGATCGGACACATGAGTTTCAGAATGTTGCCGACAGGTTAAAGAAGTCGTCGGTTTCATCCACCGCTCTTGTTCCGAGCAGTAAGCCCGATGGAGGAGGTGTAGGTAAATCGGCCGTCGCGATTCAATCCGAGTTTAATAAAAGAGCTTCTAAAATCGGCTATGGGATTCATCAGACTTCTCAGAAGCTATCCAAGCTTGCTAAATGTATGTTTTCATTTCTCTATTTTGATTTTGACTATTACTTCATCATTAGGCTCTAGAGAATCTTATCATAATTGTATATGGTTAGGGTTGCCCATTTTTCAAATGATGGAACAAGACCGGTCTGAATATGATTGAACTCAACTTTACAAGATATACGATATTGAAAGTCCTCAATTTAAGCACAGGGCCTTAATCCTCACTGTGGTCTGTTGTTTTTGGAGTCTTTGTAACACGAGCTTGTATATTTTGTCAGGTCTTTGTTAATATCCAAATGGGGTTGATAAGTATTATGGTTTGTTATTTGGGATAGCAGATATATGCTCAGTTCACCTCAGTGTAATCTTTTGTGGTCAGTTACTGATTTCATAAAATTGTTTGGAACATCTAAAGAAGTCGACCCTTAAATAGTTTTGTTCAACAGTGTGTTTGTAAGTATTTGAAAGGCCGATGTCATGGATGATTAATTTGTGAATTTTGAATAATGAGATGATGCTTGAATTTCTGAAATTCTAGCATTCGAGTTACTAGGGGTGACACATATTCAAGGGAAGTTATATCTTTGAAAAAGCCGTAGAGTTGTATTAATATTGGTCTTTAGCATGCAGTTATAGTGTAATTAATATCTGATTACTTGAATGTCCTGTTAAATTCTTAGTGGCAAAGAGGACATCAGTTTTTGACGATCCAACTCTCGAGATCCAGGAGTTGACAGCGTTGATCAAGCAGGATATTACTGCGCTCAATTCAGCTGTGGTAGACCTGCAACTCCTTTGCAATTCTCAGAATGAAAGTGGAGACATATCAAGTGACACTACAACACACTCAACAACTGTTGTTGATAACCTGAAAAACCGTTTGATGAGCACCACAAAGGAGTTTAAAGAAGTGCTTACCAAGCGAACAGAGGTACACCTCGCAGTACTGAACAATGTACCTATTCAAATTACTTTTAACAATTGAACGTAGTATGAATGGTCTGCTTTTTTGTCCGTGCAGAACTTAAAGGTTCATGAGGGTAGAAGACAGATATTTTCTTCTACTGCCTCAAAGGAATCTTCTAACCCTTTTGTACGTCAGCGCCCTCTAGCTGGTAGATCAGAGTCTAGTGCATCAACTTCCCCTCCTCCATGGGCCAATGGAGAGTCATCATCGTCTCAAGTTTTCCCCAGGTTAGTTTATGCTGAACATATTTTGACGTAACATATTTTTGCTGTCATGCTGCTAGTGATAAATGCATATTAGTAATAATACTGTAAGCAGATTCGATGTGCTATATGGATCAAATCGTGAACATTAAATAATTATTCCCACTCCCCAGGTGTGATAGTGTTTGCAATTTTATCGCATCTCTAATGTTTTATTTTCTGATTAAATTTGTAAACAACAATTATCTCGGTATTTTTAAAAAGTAAAAATAAACATACTTAGAATCTGCAAGGAAGCTAGTTAGTTAACTATACACTCCGCCTTGTGATTAAGAAGGGGATTTTTTTACTATGACTTCCGTTTTAGGAAGCATACGCATGTTGAGTCCCAGCCGTTGCTGCAGCAACAGCAGCAGCAGCAAATGGTCCCACTACAAGATACATACATGCAAAGCAGAGCTGAAGCTCTACAGAATGTAGAGTCAACCATTCACGAATTGGGAAATATATTCACCCAGTTGGCTACAATGGTCTCACAGCAGGGAGAGCTTGCTATTAGGTTTGTAACTCATCTCTTTCCCAAACTTTCAAGATTCAAAACTCTGTTGGGGTACTTCAATTGCTACATGGTTGTTGATCAAATATCTTCATTACTGTTTGTAGTCAGGAACTTGTTCTCTGCCCTCTTATATTCCTTTATAGAGAGTTAATCACTAATGGCTTGTGGGTCTGACTATTTGCAGAATTGATGAAAACATGGAAGACACACTGGCTAATGTTGAAGGAGCTCAGGGGCAATTGATGCGATACTTGACCAGCATATCCTCCAACAGATGGCTCATGATCAAGATATTCTTTGTATTGGTTGTATTTCTCATGATCTTCTTATTTTTTGTCGCTTGAGGCAAGCACAATGTAATAAAACTAGTTAGTTAAAAGTGTGAGACACGGTCTGCCTGTCGTAGACGTAGCTTGTCTGTTTTCTTCTGCGTCCTGTCTTAGACACGGTCTACTTGTTGTGCAGAACACAATCTGTCTGCAAGTATGATCCTGTCCCAGCACAACATCTTTGATCTTCTTCTGTGATCAATCTGTTTGTCTTTCTTTGTATTAGTTGGCTGTCGTAGACTTCTGTCTGAGCTTCATCTGTATGTCCTGTTGTAGCATTCTGTCTGAACTTCGTCTATATGCCCTGTCGAAGCCTTCTGTCTGAACTTCGTCTATATGCCCTGTCGAAGCCTTCTATCTGAACTTTGTCTATATGCTCTGTCGAAGCCTGTCTGTGAATGCCATCTGTGACAGCGTCTATACAACTCTATCTATGACAACATCTACACATTTTGCCAAACATGACACACTATGGAACAACAATCTCCCCCTTGTCATTTTTTGGCAAAAACTTAATCTATGCTAAGTTCTAGATAGACGCTAAACTGATGTTATGCTAGTCATACATTTACATTTACTCCCCTTTTTTGACATAAAAATTGGCAAGAGCTAAACTGAGCTTTACCTTGATTTGGTTTATGTAGTCATAGCTTTCTTTGACTCCCCCTTTCTTTGACATGGTCGCTAGATCTAAATGAGTAACTTACTCCCCCTTAATTTGTGTTTCATACTAGAGTTTCTGTCACACACTTCTCTGGAACAATCTTCTTTTCTATCAGCCTGTCATAGCATATCTGAACTTGTTGCTCTATGACAGCCGAGTGCTCTAGTGCTTACTAGTTAAGTTCATATACACCTAAAGAAGGTCTAGGTGTGTCATAGCAACAATATACTCTCCCCCTGAATTGATGCTCGTAGGGCACGAATCTAGGTTGGATCCCTCTATGACAAGGTGGAAGTCTTGGTCTGTCATAGGTCTGACATAAGGTAGTATACCTTTGTCTTGCTTTAGCTCGTTGACCATGAAACTGTTGCTTCACATAACGCTGATTAGGCTGTGACTGGCCAACATGTTGTTTATGCTGATATTCTCATCTAGGCTTTGACTGTACAACATGTTGCTCGTCATAGAATGCAGGTGGGGCAATCTTGGTTCTCTTGTAGAACTTCAGAAATTCTGGGCACTTTCTTTGAATGTGTCCTAGCTTATGACAATAATAACAAGTATGGGGGTTCTTGTTCTTCAACTTCTCTGGTTGTTCATCTGTGACTGTCTCAGGTAGCTCAGTCTTGTCACAGGGGTTCTTGTTCTTCAGCTCTGGATGTTCCTCTATGACTGTCTCAGGTTGCTCAATTTTGTCATAGGTAGTGGCTGGGACAAACTTCATAACATTGGTTCACTACTACAGATCATCTTTATAACAAAACTTGTTTTTGCTCTTTAACAGCGCTTCATGAAGCGCTGTTGAAACGAGTGCTGTTGCAAATCATTTATTTATCACAGCGCTTTATTATAAAAAGCGCTGTTGTATATAACCATTTATTACAGCGCTTATTTATTATTAAGCGCTGTTAAAAATGTATATAAACAACAGCGCTTTTTATAAATAAGCGCTGTAATAAATCAGTGATTTACAACAGCACACGTTTCAACAGCGCTTCAAGAAGCGTTGTTAAAGAGCAAGAAAAAGCGCTAAAGAGCAAGAAAAAGCGTTGTTATTTAGTTTATTTTTTACAGCGCTTACGGTAAAAGCGCAATTAAAAACATTCACTCACAACCACGCGTAAAACCAAAAATGTGGTCGTTTAATTAACATATTACACAGCGTTTTTATTTAAGCGCTGTAAATTAATTATTATTTTTAATAAAAATAATTCGAATATTAAATATTACAGCGTTTTTCCATATTAAGCGCTGTAAAAGATTAATTTTTTACAGCGTTTAAAATGAAAGCGCTGTTAAATATGAAATTTTAAATCAAATTATAATTAAGCGCAGTAAGATTTATTATATTTACGGAGATTTGAGAAGACAATTTTGGAAAGTTAATAATATTTATAACCGCTTTAAAGGGAATCAGTTTTGATTATAATTCTCTTTATTTTTTATTTAAATCGTACTTTTACAAAGAACTTGAAATCGATTTTAACATTCGATTTTTACAAACATTAGCAAATAAAAATTATGGACCAAAACTAAGGCCTTTGTGCTGAATTTATCTCATTGCTCGTCTTGAATTAACCTCATTGCTCGTCTTGAATTGGCTCATCGTCCTCGACATATATCATACAATTTGACAAATCACAAAAAATATATTTGAGAATAGAATAGAGTTAATATCAAACAAAGAACAAAAAAGTTTAACGAAAAATATAAAACACAAAAGTGTAACAAATAGGTGTTTATCCTTACTTGAAACGGGAAGTTTATGCGTAACAAAGCACTTTTGGACAGAAAATTATAAACATCCGACATGAACAATAGTAAGTTTGACAAAAAAAATTAATGTAAATTTTGTTGCATATTTGTATATATATAGAAAGATTGTAGCGGGAAGTTTGTGCGGGTGAATGAAAATTCTGAATTTTTAATATTGAATATGGACTGTTAGATTCATTTAAGCAACGATTGGGATTAAAATCTGCGCGAAACTGTATCGACCAATCAGGTAATTTAACATATTCATCAGCGCTTAAAATTTATAAGCGCTGTAATATATAAATAAATATATTTTAAGGAAATCGAATTACTGAGACTTTTTACAGCGCTTATAAATATTAAGCGCTGTGGTATGTTATTTACAACAGCGCTTTTACGTTATAAGCGCTGTTATAAACAGTTGTTATTTGTTTTGTGTTTTCTTCAGAATTCATTGATTATTATGAAACAAATTTAGTTTAAAGTTTGATTAATGAAGCTTATAATTCATTTACTTATATAAAAAAATCATTTGCATTTCTGTTGTGTTTTTATTAGTGAAAAGTATAGTTGATCAAAATGTACAATGTTCAAACTAGTGCTTAGTAGAAAGAGACAGTACAAGTTTTCAAATGCCAATGATTTCAAATGCTTACTTATGTTCTCATGATATTTTAATAAATAGAATGTTACTAATTGAGTTTTTAAATTCTTGACATAACAACAACCTTAAAAATATATTAAACGCTGTAAAAATTAGGGTTTGGATTGAGGATTAGGGTTCGGGGTTCAAGGTTTAGAACCCTAATTACAACAGCGCTTTTACATTTAGGCGCTGTGGTATATACAGCTTTTAATTATAACCGCTGTTAAATGTTGAATTTGATACAACGCTAATTATATTATATTAGAAATGATATATACCAAAGCGCTTCTTTTTTAAAGCGATGTAATATGTTAAAAAACAGAGCAGTATTTTTATTATATATGTTTCAAATTACAATAAACACACTTTCATTATTGATAAATTACTCAAATTACAATAAACAGAAGCTCTATTAAAACATCATCTTAGAATTTTAAATCTTCACAATCCATATTATCTCGAATACCTGCATGAAAAAATTAAACATAAGGACAATATACATGATAAAACAAATAAAATAATTTAAAATTTAAAATGTAAGAATTTTCAACACATTAATTACCAGCTTAATTCCAAATCATAAAAAAAAATTTGATTACATCATCCCTTTATATAGCGTGCTCATCACTAAAATCCTGTATGAAAAACACCAAGCAAAATAAGTAAATGATATATAAATCTAAACACAACTTCACAAATTTATTAATGTTTTGAAAAATATTCGGAATTCTTACACTGTTTTTCAATCCATATGCCTTCATTGTGATCATCCCTTCTCTGTTGAAATTCACCAACGTCTTCGAAATTGTTTGGAATGATGCTACAAACCGCTGCACTATCTTCAGAGTAATCATTTGTATCCATACCATCTTCGAAGAAAATATGTTGTTTTCCATGAACGACAATATATTTATGTTCATTTGTGGGATCCTTGACGTAAAATACTTTTTTAGCTTGCTCAGCCATGATGAAAGGCTCGTCTTTGTATCCTTCTCTACGAAAGTCAAAAATGTCATGCCGAATTCATCAATACGAACACTCGAACTATGCACTCATTTGCACTTGAAAACAGGTATCCAAACTTCTACGTAGTCTATTTCCCATATGTCTTCAATAACACCAAAATAATTCACACCGGCATTTACAGGGTCCGTATCTTTGGCACTAGACACATGAATTGTGTCAGCAACAATTGTCACGCCACTATTCTGAACTGAACTTCTTTCATCCCGATCTTTTGTGTAAAATGAATAACCATTTAAATCATAGCCTCTATAAGAATGAACGGCGCAACTAGGCCCAACACCAAGAGACTTCACAAAATCAGGCACATTTGAACTTAAAACGTCGTCTTTCAACCAAGAAGCAAACTCTTTTGAATGCTTTTTTTGGATCAACTTTTCAGATTTTCCCTGATTAGATGACCTTATCAATTGTAAATGACGTTCTACAAAGGGCTCGATCTCGTCAACTTGCCGCAACACGTAGAAATGGGCGCCATGCAACTCTGATCAGGTTCACCATACATCACCATAGACTTCACTTGGTATAAAGATAGATAGTGCGACTTCTAGCTAATTTGCACGATGATAAAGCTTCTGACAATGTGTTCCCAAGTGTGCAAACTCAGGTTCATGAATACTTGATTGCATAAGTCCATATTTGTAATCATTGTATGCCTGAAAATAAAGTATGACGATTGTAAATTAAGGTTTAAAGGTATAATTTACATTATTAAAGATAAATGAGGTAAATATATTGATGTACCTTTCTGTTAACTTCAACCAATGACTTAGGCCATGGTACAACAACATTCACCGCATCCCTTACAGTGTTAAACTGCGCCAAAGGATGCGGGATCGGCTGATCAGGGTCGATTGCATAATGCAATGATGCCTTCACTTCATGATCATCAATCAGCTTATACTGCACGATTCTCCCAAGCAAAACAAGACCATATGCAACCATGGTCCGAGAGCCATCATCAATAAAAGTAAATATCAGTTACCAAAATTTTGTATTTTATCTAATTTAATAAGCTTAATATACCTCAGGGATTGTAGAGAAAATATCATCTTCAGGCGATGGGATGTGCTGCTGAGATGAGCTAATGTCGACTCCCCTAGGTTGTTGCACGACATTTGTGCTACCTTTTGTAGAAGTCGAACCTTTGGGAAATACTTTTTTCCAGCCCACCGCCATCCCGACCCCTCGAGTACGTCCTGGATACTCAGGTTTTCCAATCGCCTGAGTAAGTATATCATTCCGCCCTTGTGAAACGAAATGTCCAGCAGATGCCTCCTCCTCTGCCTCAGCCTACAGAAAGATAAATAAATATTATTACAAGAAATATCCTTCTAAAATATCAACCATGTAATTAAATAGACTAAAGAAGACTTACAATTTTTGCAGCAATAGTTTCTGCAGTCTCGTTCACATAACCACCCGTTTTTGTTTGATGGGCTCTCTTCCACACTTCGTACCTCTCGACTGTAATGCTCTACATCAGTCATCGCACAATCCAGTAGCCTGAAGCGCATCAGCTTTCTCCTTTATCAGGAGTTCTTCAGCACGGCTATATCCGCCTCGAGAAGTAGCATGATGATACTTGTTGAGGCGTGCTCTTTCAGCAGCTCTCAAGCCCTCCTCCTCAAATTCTTCGCTTCTCCTCACAGCCACAAACTCCGCCCACTGATCCGGAGTAATGAACTGATAAATAAGAGTGGGATCCTCTTCGTTCTTCCTACCCTTGATGTAATCTTTGGTAAGAGTTGTCTTGAAATTTCTCCAAGAGATTCCAGCTTGTCTCAGCTCTTGAGACTTGTGAGCATCCGACACATTGAATTTTGCCTGTAAAAACAAGTAAAAAAACAAATCATTTCAAACATATTGCATATATAGTATCAAAATATAAATTGATATGTAAAATAACATTAATACAATAATCACTTCAAACATGAAACATAAAAGAATAAAAATAACATTTTTTATTACCTTCATATCGCTCCACACTAGGTTCTTCAACTCTGCAGGCACATGCCTCCAATTTTGATAAGTAATTGGAACACGTGTTCTTGCCGCCAAACATAGTGCACTTCTCCAAATTGATTTATTAGGACCCGTTGGAAGTCCTTTATCGGTAAACTCGATAGTGGATAAAGTATTAGAGGCACTTCTCTCCTTACAAAATCTGGTCAAATATGTAGGCCCCCTCTTGCCTCTCTTAGATGGCGCGGAACACTCTCCCGCGTTATCACTATTATCATTTGTGATTTGCAAATTCTCCATTTCTACATATTTAACAAAATTATTCATGATCAAACACAAAACCACAATATACAAGTAGATTAATACAACAGAAAACAAATTACACAAACAAAAAATTAGGGTTTAAGAGTAAGGGTACCGTATCTGAGCTTGCGTCGGAAATTGATACGGAGCTAAGTCGGAATCGCAGAGCTGAGCGTGGGTAAAAGCTTTGACACGGAGCGTAGTCGGAAATTGCAGAGGAAAGCTGGTCGGAAGAGAAACGGCCGGTAAATCGGAAAAGCGGGATCTGAGAATGAGTAAAATTTTGAAGTCAGAAAATTACTAGGGTTAAAACAAACTTATTACAGCGCTTAAAATAAAAAGCGCTGTGGTAAATCAATATTTAACAGCGCTTATTTGAAAGAGCGCTGTTAAAAGTTTATTTAAGACAGTGCTTATATAAAAAGCGTTGTTGTATATATTTCACTGTGAAATGTGAAATTTAAGACAACGCTTTTCATAAGAAGCGCTGTTAAATGATTTATTTAAGACAGCGCTTAAAATAAAAAGCGTTGTTATTTATTTTTTATAGCTTTTTTTGTTCGAAACGCTGTGTTAAATGACTTTATTACAACGCTTTTTTAAATAAGCGCTGTTAAATATCTAATTCTTTTTACAGCGCTTAAATACAAGCGCTGTTGAATGTATAATCTATACTAGTGGTTGTGTCTTGTTCTTCATAACCAAATCCTGGTTTCTCTGAACCAAATCTCTGTGAAGCTAAGATGTTATCCAAATCCTAGATTCCTTTGCTCATCATGCTCACATATTTCTGAATTCTGCCTAGTTCAGTTCTAGTCACACTATGTTCTTCTATTTCCTGCTTCAGCTTCACTTCAAGGTCTGTCACAGTCTGGATCAGCTCTAGCTTTTCATCCTTCAATGCTTTAGATAATCTGTCCAACTTTGAATTAGTCTTCACAGCTAGCTCCCACAACTTATATAGCTCAGTGAACTTCTCAGCAATCGATTCTTCAGAGGGCTCTCCATCACATGAACTATCAATATCGCTTGAATCGACATCTGGGGCTAGGACAACATTACTAGAACAGTGTACTTTATCATCTGTGACAACCTCATCTGCAGCGTCATCAATTACTGTGGTTAGAGCAAACATGTTTATATCTTCCTTGGACTGCTCTGACTCAGAATCACTAAAGCTGGCAAGCATTGATTTCTTCTTCCTCCTCAAATAGTTAGGACACTCCCTCTGAATATGTCCATATCCCTTACACTCCCTACATTGAATTTGATTCACAAGCTCGTCATTCATGTTTCTTGGTTCAGCAGCCTTGTCTTTATGAGGATACTTGTCTCTTTGTTTTCTAAAGCTAGAGTTGACTGTCTTAGGTGAGTATCTTCCCTGCTCTAGATGAGGTTTTGACACTTTTCTCAGAAATCTACCAAACTTTTTAGTAAACATCTTAAACTCTTCATGAGTTATATCATCTTCAAAATCATCTCCATCATCAAATTCGGATTTAAAACTAAAATTTGGCTTTTGCTCTTCGACATCATCCTTGATCATCATCTCATATGTTCTTAAGGATCCCATCAAGGTGTCAAGCTTCATCTTGGAAATATCCTGAGATTCTTGTATAGCAACTACCTTCACATGATAACTCTTAGGCAAGGCTCTCATAGCTTTTCTAACAAGATCAGCTTCAGGTATAATCTTTCCTAGGGAGGCAGCTTCGTTGGCAATATCCAGCAGCTGTGTGTGTAGCTCTGCGATTGACTCATCCTCCTTCATCTTCAGATTCTCAAACTTGGAAGTAACCATGTGCAAACGAACTTCCTTCACCTTGTCAGTGCCTTCATATGCTGTCTCAAGGATGTCCCAGGCTGTCTTAGCAGCTTCACAATTTGAGATCAATCTGAAATTGGTCTCATCTATAGCTGAGAAAATAGCTCCAAGTGCTCTATTGTTGGCAACATATGCCCTTTTTTCTGCAGCACTCAAATCTGTCTCATCTTTCCTCTCCAAGGTTCCATCTATGACAGGATGACTCCATCTTTTAACTACAGCACTCCAAGCAGTCTCATCTATAGACTTGATATGAACTCTCATTCTAGCTTTCCAATAACCATAGTTAAATCCCTCTAGCAGCGGTAGTCATAACCCTTTCTCGTGTATTTATCTTGTCACATGCTTGTAATATGCACAATCTGCAGCAGTGTCTTGATCTATATTCTGTACATCGAGTATCCAGCTCTGATACCAATTGAAATTCTGCTGTCGGAGATATACTTGTTCCTATACGCTGCTCACTCTGTCACAAATTTTTGATATAACTTAGTGCAGTCTGTGACAGTTTATGTGCAGATTTCTTAGCGCAGTCTTGGACAACCTAAGTGTATTCAACTTAGCTTAGTCTATGACAATTTATCGCTATTTAAGCATATACGATAAAGTAAAGACACTCGAGGTTTGTTAACCTACTTCAGGAACCAAACGTCCGTAATGTGGGGAGTTCTCCCGAACCCAGCGAAAATGCAATTCACAATTAGAGTTAGTACAACGTACACAAGAATCCCTCTTGTCCGACCTATACTACAACTCACTAGAATATGCGACTTAAGTCCCCTTAGATGAAGATCCCTCTTCTTGTTCGCTTACGTCAATCTCCCGAAAGACGCCTCTTGGTCCTCTCCCGAGTAACCCGAATATCTAAGCCTCTCCCGAGTGCTTTCTTATCGTAGAGTGTTTGTATGTATATTTGCTCTAGCTCAAGAATATTCAACAAAATATCGATTTAATTATTTTAAAATAAATAACCTTTTACAGCGCTTAAATACCAAGAATATTGTAAAATAGTTAGATTACAGAAGCGCTTTTTTAATATAAGCGCTGTTGTATGTGTATATTTTTTACAGCGGTTTTTCTTAAACGCTGTAATATTTAATAATCGAATTATTTAATATTCTAATTATTAAAAATAATTAATATTTTACAGCGCTTAAAAATAAACGTTGTGTAATATTTTAAAAAACGACATCGTTTTAGGTTTTACGCGTGATTGTGGGTTTAAGTTTTTAACAGCGCTTTTCGTTAAAGCGCTGTTGTATGTATTTATTTTTCACAGCGTTTTATTATAAGCGTTGTACAAAATAAAATAAAAGACAGCGCTTTTCGTTTAAGCGCTGTTGTATGTATATATTTTTCACAGTGTTTTATTATAAGCGCTGTACAAAATAAAATAAAAGACAGCGCTTTTATTGATAAACGCTGTTGTTAATCTATATACATAACAGCGCTTAATTATTTTTAAACGCTGTAAAAAATATTGTTAAACAACAGCGCTTTTTACAAAAGCGCTGTAATAAATCCGGGATTTACAACAGCACTCGTTTCAACAGCACTTCTTGAAGCGCTGTTAAAGGGCAATAAAGAGCGCTGTTATAAACATAATCTGTAGTAGTGATCAGTGGAGCTAAAAGAGACTTCAAGCTGGCTTTTGTCTCCTCCTCTCCAAACAACCCTATAGGTGTCTTACTTCAGTTCATTGAGCAAGCTATTCTCAATGCTCGTCAGCTTCAGTTATCGGTTGTCGTTGTTTATGGATCTCACCCTCGTATGGCACTTCTAAACTCAAACATTAACGAAGTTCCGGGTGATTTAAAGCCTTTTTATTATTCAATTACTCGAAGCCACATTCCCTTAAGCGAGTATGTTCTATGGATAATGAAGCTGCCATTGTAACAGTGAGTACAATGGAAAAGGGTAGATATATCTCGGTGACTGATTTGCATATAGCTGTGCAAGGAGTCCTTACTGACATTTACATACCAAGTTGCTGTCCAAATTGAAATTCTGCTGTCGCAGATATACTTGTTCCTATTCGCTGCTCACTCTGTCACAGATTTTTGAAATAACTTAGTGCAGTCTCTGACAGTTTATGTGCAGATTTCTTAGTGCAGTCTTGGACAGCCTAAGTGTATTCAACTTAGCTTAGTCTATGACAGTTTATCGCTAGTTAAGCATATACGATAAAGTAAAGACACACGAGGTTTGTTAACCCACTTCAGGAACCAAACGTCCGTAATGTGGGGAGTTCTCCCGAACCCAGCGAAAACGCAATTCACAATTAGAGTTAGTACAACGTACACAAGAATCCCTCTTGTCCGACCTATACTACAACTCACTAGAATATGCGACCTAAGTCCCCTTAGGTGAAGATTCCTCTTCTTGTTCGCTTACGTCAATCTCCCAAAAGACGCCTCTTGGTCCTCTCCCGAGTAACCCGAATATCTAAGCCTCTCCCGAGTGCTTTCTTGTCGTAGAGTGTTTGTATGTATGTTTGCTCTAGCTCAATGTGTGTCTCTCTTCTTCTCCTCTTCAAGGCTTCACCCTTTATATAGTGCTTTGTATGATGAATCCTTGTAGAACTTGTATTATCAAATCCTAATTTGATAATAACTTCTTAAATCGCTTTTAGGAAACTATTTCCTAAATTCATCCTTATCATGATTTCCTTCTCTTGATAATATTTCTACAACATTCTAATTTCTAATCCATACTAATTAGAAATTCTAGAAAGCTTTGGACTTCCTAAATCAATTAGGAAATCTGCAACTATTCTGCAACTGGGCACAATCTGCCTGTCGTAGACGTAGCTTGTCTGTTTTCTTCTGCGTCCTGTCTTAGACACGGTCTACTTGTTCTGCAGAACACAATCTGTCTGCAAGTATGATCCTGTCCCAGCACAACATCTTTGATCTTCTTCTGTGATCAATCTGTTTGTCTTTCTTTGAATTAGTTGGCTGTCGTAGACTTCTGTCTGAGCTTCATCTGTATGTCCTGTTGTAGCATTCTGTCTGAACTTCGTCTATATGCCCTGTCGAAGCCTTCTGTCTGAACTTCGTCTATATGCTCTGTCGAAGCCTGTCTGTGAATGCCATCTGTGACAGCATCTATACAACTCTATCTATGACAACATCTACACATTTTGCCAAACATGACACACTATGGAACAACACAAATGATTGCTCGCATGGTTTTCCTCGAAGAACAAATAGAGTTTTGGATGATCTTGATAAGGAGGAGCCCAATTCGAAATGCTGCCTTTCCTGATGCCACGAGCACAAGCTATAGAGTCTTTTGACTCATAAACCTCTTCATTTCAAGCTGCGGGTATTTCCTACCCTTGTTTGTTATTATCCGATCTTCCGAAATTTTGTAATGTGCGCTTGATCCAGTTTGTTATGATCAATAAATAAACTTTATTAAAAAAAACTACATCAAACCCACTTTAAGTAACCATTGTCAAATAATTATTTCCAGATAATATATACATACGTAGTAACCAATTAAAATGAGTGTTAGAATAATTAGTAAAATAGATAGGAAATTACCAGTATTGAAATTACTGAATATGAAAGGAAATAACTGAAACAGTAGAACAATGTAAGAAATACGAAACCGTAAGTGACTGAGGCACGCTAGGGGCTTTCCTTAAAACAATATTGCCCTCCCACTTGGTGCTGGGTTTCCTCTAGGCAATTTGTCTCCCAGGATACAACAGTCCAACCTTCACTCAAGTGCACCCGGTGTGAAGAAGGCGAATGAAAGACTCCTTCCACTATCACCGACACCAACAACTTTGACAGCAAAACTATGGAGGATTGAGGTTTTGTTTTTCATATTTTCTATATCATATCAAAATAGTAGGAGTCATCCTCCTTAACTAATAACAAAAATTATTACCTATCATGACATAAAACACATTAAACTCTATCGTGATGGTTACTAATAATTCAATTTTCTTTAAATACTTCCAACAATGAGATTAAGAAAGATATCAAATCGAATTGTAGTCGAGGCATGCTCAACCTTTCCTTAGAAGTTTATTCCAAAAGTACTGGATTCTTAGACAATATCTTCCCAGGAAACAACGACTCAAGAGTTCAAGCTTATGCAATGTAAGTCTATTCAAGCGAATTGAAAAAGCCTTCAACTATCACCAAAAGTCTCCAAATGACAAAGAAAAAATAAAAGAGGGAATTGTTGAATTTTCTCTCTTTCTTTTCATGAAGAATATACACATCATTTTATAGTAAGCCATATGGAAACCCAAGAGTTTTTCATTGTCTATTCATGTTCTTTCACTTCATTTTCATTGTGTCACTTAAATCTCTTATTAAACAACACTTCGTCAATGTACACAATCATCTAAATTCAACAAAGAATTTACATGGATTTAAATATGCTTATTTAAGCACATTACTTTCTAGATTCAATTAACTTTAATATCTAAATTAAATCAACCTTGATTCATTTTGGCATTCGAATAGTAAATCTACTAACAAACCTTGGAAGAATTTCTACTTTAATATTACTATTCACTGAGGTCCACATGACCTCAAATTTGGCTCACAAAAAGAATGCAACCCCATTTTCTTCGCGCAATTTAACATTATATTCCAACAATATCAATCATTGAATTAATATGAAACAACAATTGAAATGAAGTCAATTAAAAGTGTTAATTTTCATATCAATTACATAGATATCTGTTAGGATAACAGGAGACATTAAGTCACCTTAAGACGGAAGGAAGAATTTAGACCGTTGATTTGATTAATTAAACAGCGGAGATCGTATTGGTTTTATTAAATTTGGCGGTTGAATTTGCGAAAAACACTGGCCGGTTGGATTTGAAGATTTTCTTAACTTCAAATCTCATCTTTGGGTTATTTTAAATCGACATATGAGATTGTGTCCTACGTTCTCACAAAATATTGATTTTCCTTCTAGACAGAACTACGTAGCGTTATAGCAAACGACATCAAAAAGACGTCGTTTTGGTGCTCGCGACAAATAGCTCCACTGCACCCCTCAATCCCACGACAGGAGATGATATCAGAGATGTTGAAATGCTAACGAAAATTATTATAGAGGTGAAGAGAAAATTAATTATAATATGGGTGGTGCATATAAAAATTTAATTTTTCACTTAAGGATATTACATGACAATTTACCCCTTATATTGTGATGTTCCATTGAACTCCCTTTATAACCACAGCCGTTAACAATTCACCACCGGCCACCAATTTATCAAATATTCCATTAAAACTATTTACTTTTTAATACAATACTATTAATTTATTATTATACTCCCAATATAACAAATGGTTTTTCACTTCATCGCCTCTATAATTACTTAACCACCTCTCCATTATTAGAGGTGGTGATTGCTAACAAATGATATCATAAAAGTGATTTATTGAAATATCACAATATAATGCTGATGTCATGGAATATCTTTATTATGAGGGTGATTTCTGTATTTAATCCGAAAGTTAATATATTTAATAGAATATTCGATGAAATAGCACCATGGTGATGCTTTGGTAACGGAAGTGGTAATAAAGGTGGTTTATCAGAATATCACATTATAGAGGGGGTGCCGTGAAATATGATATGACTTTCCTTTTAGATGATTTAGCTCTTGCACAACCTGGCCGATGAATTGCAATTGTGGACCATTTCCCTGACATATGCTTGATGGTTGTGCTGAATGCAGGAAAGGAAGTCAGCTTTGAAAAGGTATGCGCCTCAGATGGTTACGTAGTCTCGGCTAGGCAATGCTATTCGGGCGCCTTACTGGTCTGAACATTTTCCTGCTTCCCTTATGAGTCCAAGAAAGGGCAAAATTAGTAAGCATATGAAAGACGGATTCGAGCGGTATGTGTTAGGATCTTATCAATTGACATTAGAGCCGTCCAGTAGGAGTGACCTTATGATGACTGCTACGTATGAATGCCACTAAGAGTGAGCAGTTGCGGGCGATCATGGTAGGGGCAACCTCGAAAAGAGGATCTGCTATAACAAAGGATAAGGGTTAAACTCCCGTCTCATTGGTGCACTACGCCGGTAAATCAAAAGTTAAGACACTGTGGAAATCGAGTAGAGTGTTCGTCGTCTAGCGTTGGGAGACCACCTCAAAAAGAAGACTACAATGTATTGGTTAGGTGTTGGTTGAGGAGAGAGTCGTCTTTTGTACCATGCTGGACCCTTATAGCTGCAAGTAGTACCATTTGCTCGAATATCAAACCAAGTGCAAGTGCGGAGGATTGCATCGTTTGAAGGTATGAGACTTCACGGTGATTCTTCTCGAGGTCAAAAGGACCCTCAGTGATTGGCAGGCCGATAGGACCCTCAGAGATGAAACCTCAGGTGACACATTTGTATTTGCCGAAGTTGTTAAGATAGCAAATGGAGAAGAAGTTGATGATTTAAGTGACGATGATGGTTTTGGAACTTATGACTCATAAATTGATTTTGAAAGTTTCTGAACGTTTTAAATTTTGAACAAAAGTATCAACTTCTCACTTATATTTATCTGAATTTCTTTGTTTAGACTTACAGCGTTGCATTTTAGTTTTTTGAAAACGGTATCAGTTGTATTTGGACCATGTCGTTTATTCAATAAACAAAACTTTGTTTAGACTTTGTTCCCCTTGTTGTCTTTTAAGTTTACAAAGAATTTTGGATATACAGATGTGGAATTGACTACTGTTACTGTATGAGCTCAACTTGCATTGTGATTAGGGGTAATTGCAGTAAACCATCATTATAATATCTCATTTTGCAGTAAACCACCATTTAAACAATTAATTGCGAAATGAGTATATTATAATAGCTCTGTTATCAGAAAACCACCATTGACACTATTTCGTTAAAACTTCCGTTAAGTGCGCGTACACATGTAAATAAAATATTCTTTTACATTTAAATTAATTAACGAAAACCACTATTATAATCACAGTTTTACGAAAAACCACCATTTTAATAACTTATTATCAGAATACTACCAACTGCACTGTTCATGCTAGATCAGAGGCTCATATGATAATTTTACTCTTTAATAAGTATCTACTAGCTACATGGTGCTTCAAATTAATCTCGATGGAAGTCAATGAAGAAAATAATGTTAGAAAATGCAAACGGAAACTCTTGTTTGAGAGTTTATTATCAATGTTTAATGATTATCGATTGCGCGGTTCAAATATAAATAATTTTCTCACTTTATCTTATGAAATATGATTTTATTATATCACTACTTTTAAACTCTAATTATTTTTTATATTAATCTTAAAGATCGACTCTGAGATAAAATATAACAGCTTCTCACCACACCCGCAACTGCAAATATGTTTCTATTAGGTTTCGTGTCTAGTATGGATTATAAATCAATAAACAAATACTGTCTTACTAATCAAAGATAGCCACAATCGTAGCCTCAACCTCATTCCCTAGCATTACCTATATATTCAGATGGTGGTTTTTGATAATTGGGATATTATAATAGAGTCATTTTGTAATTATTTGTTAAAATGGTGGTTTTTTGCAAAACAAGATATTATAATGGTGGTTTTTTGAAATTGTCCGAATTAAAGTTATATACCACCGCGCCGTATGGGGCGTGTTTTACAATTTCTAACGGAGTTGTGAAAATGGTGGTTTTTTTGATAACGGAGCTATTATAATATACCTATTTCGCAATTAGTTATTAAAATAGTGGTTTACTGCAAAACGGGGTATTATAATGGTGGTTTACTGCAATTACCCATTGTGATTATCTTGTTGTGTATCACTTTGATGATACGAATTTGTATTCTGCGTATACATAGTACTTGAATTACTTTTGTACTGCATGATGCACTACTTCTTTGTGAACCTAATGTTTAGGTGGGTTTCTGTGAATATCATTATAGTGTACAACTACTTATATGTTGTTCGCACATAACCTGTCTGATAAAAGGGTAAATTTCAGAAAATCACCCATATAAAAAATCACCGCTCGAATATGAATTTACAAAAAAGCACCCATATAAAAAGCATCTTAGCATTTTACCACCTCTTACCGTTATCGTTACCGTTAAATGTTGATATACACGCGCCGATGAAGCGCGATATTTTAATTATGATAAATTTTAGACACACGTATTATAAACAACTTTTTTACTGTTTGACTTTAAATATGATAATATAAAAATTAAATCATTAAAATATATTCCAATTTTTTAAATAGAAAGGTTGTAATCTAAATATAAAACAGGTTCCTTAAATTTCTCTAACTGCGTTGAATTGTTCTATTTAACATGCAGATTTTTCTTCCCGCTTACAGGAAGCTGCAGAACTTTCAATTCGTGTGAGATTTTCGATTTCTCCCACTTGGTTGAGCATGGTGCGCCTTAGGTTTTTCTTTCGCAATGACTAACTCAGAAAGAGCTATGCAGCAAACTTTGACCTGTTCTCAACTTTCATAGTAAGTCAGGACTCAACACATCAACTTTCACTTATCGTGATGCTATTATAAATACTCAAGGAAGTTCACAGAGACAGTCTTAAAGGAGTTTCGTCTTAAAGGAGTTTCGTCTTAAAGAACATCATCTCAACCGTTCATTTTGATTAATCTGACGGTTGAGATTAAATAAATTATGAATTAAAATAGGTGGTTGAATTAGCCATTATGAATGCCAGTTATCAATATCAACCATTGGATGAATTGAAATCAACGGTTGTGATGATGTCCTTAAGGGACATTATGAATGACAGTTATCAATATCAACCATTGGATGAATTGAAATCAACAGTTGTGATGATGTCCTTCCGTCTCACAAAAAATTGTATGTCCTCCTAGAACTCAATTCTATGATATATTATATAAAAAATATTATTAATATATTAAAATTAATATATTTAGAATTAACTTATTAACTAAGGCTAACAATTGAGTCCAACCTCATGTTCTAAATTAGAACAAATCTATTACCATCAACCGATTGCTACCGAGTTTCAGCAGATCCGATTTCCTTCGAGTTGAAGAAACCCCAATTCCTACAAAGATCTACGCCAATCGAATTTCGGCCCATCTTTAGGGCAATGAAATCTTCTTACCGAGATCGGACACATGAGTTTCAGAATGTTGCCGACAGGTTAAAGAAGTCGTCGGTTTCATCCACCGCTCTTGTTCCGAGCAGTAAGCCCGATGGAGGAGGTGTAGGTAAATCGGCCGTCGCGATTCAATCCGAGTTTAATAAAAGAGCTTCTAAAATCGGCTATGGGATTCATCAGACTTCTCAGAAGCTATCCAAGCTTGCTAAATGTATGTTTTCATTTCTCTATTTTGATTTTGACTATTACTTCATCATTAGGCTCTAGAGAATCTTATCATAATTGTATATGGTTAGGGTTGCCCATTTTTCAAATGATGGAACAAGACCGGTCTGAATATGATTGAACTCAACTTTACAAGATATACGATATTGAAAGTCCTCAATTTAAGCACAGGGCCTTAATCCTCACTGTGGTCTGTTGTTTTTGGAGTCTTTGTAACACGAGCTTGTATATTTTGTCAGGTCTTTGTTAATATCCAAATGGGGTTGATAAGTATTATGGTTTGTTATTTGGGATAGCAGATATATGCTCAGTTCACCTCAGTGTAATCTTTTGTGGTCAGTTACTGATTTCATAAAATTGTTTGGAACATCTAAAGAAGTCGACCCTTAAATAGTTTTGTTCAACAGTGTGTTTGTAAGTATTTGAAAGGCCGATGTCATGGATGATTAATTT
Source organism: Sedum album (assembly GCA_006409495.1). Lineage (NCBI taxonomy): Eukaryota > Viridiplantae > Streptophyta > Magnoliopsida > Saxifragales > Crassulaceae > Sedum > Sedum album. The sequence goes on along the minus strand of QZGG01000155.1, from coordinate 164,444 downwards.
GTGAATTTTGAATAATGAGATGATGCTTGAATTTCTGAAATTCTAGCATTCGAGTTACTAGGGGTGACACATATTCAAGGGAAGTTATATCTTTGAAAAAGCCGTAGAGTTGTATTAATATTGGTCTTTAGCATGCAGTTATAGTGTAATTAATATCTGATTACTTGAATGTCCTGTTAAATTCTTAGTGGCAAAGAGGACATCAGTTTTTGACGATCCAACTCTCGAGATCCAGGAGTTGACAGCGTTGATCAAGCAGGATATTACTGCGCTCAATTCAGCTGTGGTAGACCTGCAACTCCTTTGCAATTCTCAGAATGAAAGTGGAGACATATCAAGTGACACTACAACACACTCAACAACTGTTGTTGATAACCTGAAAAACCGTTTGATGAGCACCACAAAGGAGTTTAAAGAAGTGCTTACCAAGCGAACAGAGGTACACCTCGCAGTACTGAACAATGTACCTATTCAAATTACTTTTAACAATTGAACGTAGTATGAATGGTCTGCTTTTTTGTCCGTGCAGAACTTAAAGGTTCATGAGGGTAGAAGACAGATATTTTCTTCTACTGCCTCAAAGGAATCTTCTAACCCTTTTGTACGTCAGCGCCCTCTAGCTGGTAGATCAGAGTCTAGTGCATCAACTTCCCCTCCTCCATGGGCCAATGGAGAGTCATCATCGTCTCAAGTTTTCCCCAGGTTAGTTTATGCTGAACATATTTTGACATAACATATTTTTGCTGTCATGCTGCTAGTGATAAATGCATATTAGTAATAATACTGTAAGCAGATTCGATGTGCTACATGGATCAAATCGTGAACATTAAATAATTATTCCCACTCCCCAGGCGTGATAGTGTTTGCAATTTTATCGCATCTCTAATGTTTTATTTTCTGATTAAATTTGTAAACAACAATTATCTCTGTATTTTTAAAAAGTAAAAATAAACATACTTAGAATCTGCAAGGAAGCTAGTTAGTTAACTATACACTCCGCCTTGTGATTAAGAAGGGGATTTTTTTACTATGACTTCCGTTTTAGGAAGCATACGCATGTTGAGTCCCAGCCGTTGCTGCAGCAACAGCAGCAGCAAATGGTCCCACTACAAGATACATACATGCAAAGCAGAGCTGAAGCTCTACAGAATGTAGAGTCAACCATTCACGAATTGGGCAATATATTCACCCAGTTGGCTACAATGGTCTCACAGCAGGGAGAGCTTGCTATTAGGTTTGTAACTCATCTCTTTCCCAAACTTTCAAGATTCAAAACTCTGTTGGGGTACTTCAATTGCTACATGGTTGTTGATCAAATATCTTCATTACTGTTTGTAGTCAGGAACTTGTTCTCTGTCCTCTTATATTCCTTTATAGAGAGTTAATCACTAATGGCTTGTGGGTCTGACTATTTGCAGAATTGATGAAAACATGGAAGACACACTGGCTAATGTTGAAGGAGCTCAGGGGCAATTGATGCGATACTTGACCAGCATATCCTCCAACAGATGGCTCATGATCAAGATATTCTTTGTATTGGTTGTATTTCTCATGATCTTCTTATTTTTTGTCGCTTGAGGCAAGCACAATGTAATAAAACTAGTTGGTTAAAAGTTGAGATGCAATATGCACGCCTCTAAATGCGTACAGATATCTGTAACAGAAGTACAGAACAATGACTTAAGTCCTGTATCGAGACGTTTTGTTGCTGTCTACCTTTGGACTTTCTGCCGGAATGTGAAACTAGTATCTAAACTTTAACTTGAAGTTTATTGAAAAGTGATATAACCACACATCTGAAACATAGTTTCCATCCTAAAAGGCATGGTAGACATAGAACAACAGATTTAAAGTGACTGACACAGCTAGTAATGCACACTACTGTATAAATCTGTCTGAGCAAAAATTTATTTATTCCTTGAAGTCATCCTTGTCATCGGCAGGGATGGACTTGTTCCTCCAGAACACGGCCAAAGCACTGCCCCCGAGCTGTGACAAGAAATTCATGATCATTGGGTGACATGATATATCCATAAGAGGCCTTCAGAAATTTTAAAGATTGAATAGTGTTAAGATGTCTTACCGCCATACACACGACACTCACTGCAGACGGTACGGCAACAAGTGGATCTGTGAAATGCTTCTGAGCGAGTAAAAATCCAAGGGCTGAGCTCTGTGTAAGTGACAGAAATACAACAGTTAACATTCCAATTATAATAACCCTAAATAGTCATTACGAAACAGTGGTTACCTGCATTCCACATTCAATGGATATTGTGCGAGAAGTAGACTCTCCGAATGACAATTTAGATAACCAATATCCGAGTGCAAATGCAGCACCGTGCAATAGAGCCACTGGCAGTAGCAGCTGCGCACCCTGAGTTTTCAAAACATCTGCAACCTGACCAATCTATAGAAAAAAATGGGATCAGAATGATGGGTATCCAAATAACCAAAAAGCATAAACTACAAAATGGTTCAAAGTTGATGGAAACTAACAGGACTTGCACAGAGCAAAGTAGTAAGAATGACCCCTATCAAAGGAGTCACTGTGATTATCTTGGCCGTAAATTTGGGGAAGAACTCATTTGCGAGTACTGCCACAAGAAGTATAAGGCATCACCAGATAAGAAGTAAAATAATCAATCAACTACAGTCTCCACAAACTTTAGAATTTAGATTACCTCCAAGAATTGTCGGTACCAAAACGACCTGAAAAGTGCTGAGAGCAAGCCCCTGCACACGAAACAAACTTGTAGACCAAACTAAAGCAGCTAGAAATATGAAATGGCAACCAAATTAGCCAGCGAACTCTATAAATTAATCAGTCTTGCAGTCATGAAGTTCAGCTTAGTGATGAGGTATAAAATTCATTTATCTGATTCCATTACTCGTGTCCACAAAATAATAACCAGTTCTTGTTAAACTACAAAAACAACGAAGCATTTAAAAAATCCGGTCCAGTAAAACATTGAAGAGCAGAAATAAGAACACTTACTGCAGCATCAACAGGGACAAGCTGTCCTGCTAGAAGTTTTGTCAAAAGAGGCGTCATAATTATGGCTCCAATAGTCGAGCACCTAAAGCAAATTTCAAGCAAGGTCAGAAAAGGGCAAATAAAATCTATCAAAAATGACTATTTAATCATTCTATCATGCACAATCAAAAATCGGATCAGGAGGTTCAGAATAACCTTCCCAGAAAAAAATAAAAGTCTTTAAAAGAAAAATCCTAGTATATCCTGATTACAATTAAATGTTTTCAGACTGGCAGACAGTAATATTGCATGTACTGATGTACTAAAACGAACTGATTTTAAGCAAAAAGAAAAATTCTCTAAACTAATGCTCTTTATTAATTATGTATATTCCGCTCACGTTGTCATTAGCACAGAGAGTGCAACATTTCCCTTTGATATATATGTAGCCACGTTTGATGCCTGACCTCCAGGGCAACATGAAACCAGAATAAGACCGGTAGCAAGTGGCGCAGAGAGTTTTAGGTACTGAAAACACAGCTCATGAAGTTAGCCAATTTAAAAACAAATGAGCTTTATATTTTCCCATGGTAATGTGCATACCTTTGCAATTAGAAATCCAAGGACCGGCTTGATCAAGTACTGTGCAAGAAATCCTACACCCACCTAAAATATAAATGAATACTGAATGAACATAACTTTCTTTTGATTAATATATTATTCAATGACTGTCAACAAAAATAACAGCCTCTCACAGTCCAAGGATTTCTAAGACAACGTCTGAAGTCTTCAAATGTCAATGTCAGTCCCATCGATAGCATGAGGAAACCCAGACCAACAGTGAACAAATCAGTTTCTAACCAGGTCACCTATCATAAGAGAAGCAATATGTTAAAGTTCCCTGACACGCAAAATATAGTCTACTTACCAGATTTTAAAAGGCTAAACATACCGCAGAAGGTTTGTATATACCAATTATCGTGCCTATTATGACCTGCAGACATGGATAAATATCAAATGATGCTCATATCCATATGTTTACACATGTGGGTAGCAATTTTTGTAATACGTACCCACAGAGGGAAAAGGGTAGTCAGTGTTTCAATAATTTTCTCATACTGGGTCAGTCCTGTGGACGGGGTACCAGGAACATTTCCAGCAGCTCCAGCCGTCGCATAGCACAAAATTTTTGCACCCCTGAATATTAAGTTGAATAAATTAAATTAGAGCCGATGCACTATGCACAATCATTATAAACAATAAGAAGTCCAACCACTCGACAAGGTCAGAAAAATTAATCAGAAGAAAAAAATAAATCATTCAAACGAGCCCAATAAACAAATCCTAAGCCTCGAGATGTCAAGGCCTTGGACATATCAACTCCTATCAAGCAAAAAGATTGGAGAAACCTAAATATACCTTGAACTATGAGAGATCAAAGGAAGAGATGGAATATGCAATTTGGGTTGGATGGAGAAGCCTCTAGCTTTGTCATTTGACACGAGCTCATCACCAAAACCTGAAAACAAGCACAGTGAAAATTACATTAACTGATTAGCAAAATCCCAAAAAGATTAAAACAAGTTATTTCATTGAAACACATACTCAAATTGGCTTGCAGCCTCCTTGCAGGCAAAGCAAGTCCCAGCCTTTGGTGCAATGCGTCAGAGGTTCTTAACTTGCAATAATCACCAACAACAAATCTGGATATAGACGCCATTGATTCTGAAAACAGAAAAAGATGGAGTCTTTGAGATTTAATTATAAGTGCAAACAATGTAGTGAGTAATAATGTGGCCTAGGGTTAGGGAAGAAGAAGATATTGTTGAAAGAAAACAGGCAAGGAGAGCCACACAAAACAAAACCCCTTAAGATGAAAATTCTGGAAAATCACTCAAAGGCAAAAGGGTCAATGAATCGATCGCTGTTCGTTGGATTGGGTGTCGTTTTGCTGATAATGCAAACCACAGCCTTCTCACTGACCCCCACGCCCTGTCACCTGTCTGTTCTTACTTCCACCCGGTTCAACCGGACTCATGGGTTATTTGTATAGTTTCAGTTCGATTTGGATTGGTTCGGACACAGATATGTCATTAACTTCGTGAATGGGCAGAAGTAACAAAGTTTAATCACTAATAATAATATGTAAGATGGACTTCTAGAAGACCGAGTAAGTTTTTGTGAGACAAAATACCATCATTTCAATCACTGAATTATATTAATCAAACGGTTAAGATTGATAACCGTCAATTTTAACCAACATTTTTGTGCTAATTCAATACAAAATTAATTAAAAATTACCTTTAAAATCTCATGTATTAATAATTTTTAAAAATGTTAGGAATTAAAAGGAGATTCAAATTTTGTGAGTTGCAACTAATTGTCTCGAGCATCAAACCGACTAATTTTGAAATCTCATTGCTTTAATATCTACCAAGAATCAAACTCATTGACCATCATGAACTAGCCCTCAGTAGGCTTAAAAGACCGAGTTTAGCGGTAATAATTTGGAACGAGGGTTAAAATCGAGATGAAAAATACATTTTTGTGAGATGAAAGAATTTAATCATAACAGTTGATTTGATTAATCTGACAATTGAGATTAATTAATTTTTTATTAAATTTGGTGGTTGAATTTGCAAAAACTATGAATGGCTTGGATTTGACGGTTATTTTGAATTTAAATATCTTTTGTTATATTAATAGTAATCAACGATTAAGATTGTGTTTCACTGTCTCACGGAAATATATAATCTTCCTCGAACCTTCCCTTTGGAACGAATTCTCTACAGCCATGTTTTCAATAGAAATTTTTGGAAAAAGCATTTCTAATTTTCTATAGAGTGAACCACAAAATGGCTCAAAAGTAATTTGGTTGGTTTAGAATTAGGGAGTCTAAATCGAGAAGCGGAAGCGTAACTTTCAAAAGGACTCCGAACAGAGGCCCTGAACCTCTCTGTTATCAACAGCGTGGCACTGGACCAGTGCGTCATATGGTCCACTCGTTCTCTTTGGAATTACTTGTGTGTTACATTATTTGATGTCACGTGTGAATTTACACTTGGATTTGCAAATGAATGAATATAAGATACATACATGTGTACGTGAAATTTATTTATGGTCAATATTATGGTGTAAATAACCACTTGTATTTCAAACGGTTTTTGTCGAAAATCACTTTTTCAATAGCTCAACTACTCCTTTAATTTTATTTGTTGAGATAATCACCCATCAGTTCCAAAATATTAAATTATGACACTCTATCACCGGTTCCGGCGTCTTTTGACGGAAAACTGATCGTTGACTAACTTGACCAATCTTTAAATCAAAAAATTTCATTAGTACACTAACCAAACATCAGCAGAAACCTTAATTTAGCTTTATTTTTGTTCAATTGTGTTTGGATCATTCAAAAACTCATAACCCTAACCTTCATCTATCAGTACTAACTCAACAAATCAAAACATTTCTCAACATTAATCTTTGTTTTGTTTTGTTTTGTTTTTGTGTTAATGATGTTATTAGATTAATTTTTTAGTGTTGAAATTAGATTTAAAGCATAGTCAACTTGTTCAACGGGCAGTTTTTCGGCAAGAGACGCCGAAAATAGTGAAAGGGTATCACGATTAAATGATTTTTGAATCGATGGGTGGTTATATCAAAAAAAATTGAAGGGATGGTTTTGTTAAAATTGAGCTATTGAGAGATTGGTTTTCGGCAAAAAAACTTATTTACTAGTATAGTTGCCGAAATTGGCATTCGGGTAATGTTGAGTGACAAGTTTGAAAAATATCACACTATTCAGTATTCACTTTTATAGAGTAATTGATAAAAGCAAGGGATTATTTGCACAAGTTTTGTAAGGGAAAGGTTCAAATGAGAACCTATTTTAAAATGAAAACTTAGAACTAATGTGAGCCTTAAGATGTAGGAATTAAATGGTTTGGATTGATGACCCCATTAATCAAATATTAATTATTTTTAGTGATGAAAGGGCACACTTGTCATTTCAGATCAATATAGTTAATAAATGGATTATTTTAAATTACATAAAAAATTTAGTTTATATAATTTATTTTAAAATTTGAAATTAGTGGATATATAAAGTGCATCACTAAATACTTTAAAAGTGCATCAATTTTTTAATAAAAAGTGCATTACTAGAAATTTAAAAAATGCATCAAAATTTAAATAATTGTAATAATTTTTTTAATATGCGGATTGTAATGCACTTTTTAAAAAATATTTAATGCACTTTTTTTAAAAATATTGTAATGCACTTTTTAAATATTGTAATGTAATTTAAAAAATATTTTAATGCACTTTTGCAAAAAAATTGTAATGCACTTTTTTTATAAAAATATATTAATACACTTTCAAAAAATCATTAATTATCAATTATAAAAATTGAATTGACAAGTGTGCCCCTCATATTGATTGATGATAGTAATTACCATATTAATAATATCATTAATCACATCCATTGAATTGTTTGATCGTGTGGTTTATATCGGTTCTAAGTTTTTATTTTAAATGTGGTTTGTACCGGAACCAAACCCAGTTTTGTAAATATGCTATGATGCGTTTTTTTCAAAAACAATAGTAGAGTAAGAACAACACCATATTGACCATTAATTTGATGCCACTTTTTTATAAACCTATGATGCTACTTAAAGAGCAAACACGAAATTCCATATTGTGCTGACTGAGTGACATCAAGCTAACTTACTTACAAGCTCTATGTAAACTGAATCTACATATTCATGATGTGATGCAACTCTTAACATGTTTTGTTTCTTTTCTGCCTCTTTTTCTTGCTTTTTTAAAGAAGGATAACATGCAGTAGAAAAGATGACACATTTTTACCCTAGTTGACACTACATTCGAAAGTTGATGTGGGCATTCCAGGCCTTATCTTAGTTAATAAATTCCTAATAGTGTTTGTTTTTCATTTCCTAGTTAGTTTAGTTTTCTTTTTCTAACATATAAATACTTTCGTTGTATTATTAGATAGCTTTCTGATTATAATAAATACGTCGCTCAAGGACTGGACAGACCCCAGACTGAAGGTGGAGATGCACTGGGAAGGCTTGAACCACATCCCAAAGATCGGATGTGACGTAGCGGAAGCCCTCGTGAATTGTCAAATGACAAATTCACAAATTAATAACTGGAATCCTCCAGAAGAAAACGAGTAAATACTCAAGTTTTATTAATTCAAAGATGTAAAAATACATAAAGTTAAGCTAGCTATTTATATGAAACTAACTATAGATAAACATAAAAAAAGCGATAATAAAGTAATAAATTGGGTTTGGACCCACATCAGGATGACTGGCCGTTAGACCTCTACTCGTGCACGCTCTTCCTTTAAAACCCCAACAATGGACAACATGCCGGCCACTAAACACCTCGAGAATGTGATTGAATCCAAAGTCAACTAAACCTAAAGCAATGTTACACCCACTTAGCAATACTACCATGATAAAGCCGAACATAATGATAACTAGTTTTATTTTCTATGTTGGCGCTGATTAAACTCTTTATGAAAATAGAAGAAATTAACAACTATAATCTTGTATAATTCTAATTTAGCCTAACCACTTAGCGAAGAAACGATCAATTTTATAGCAGCTGTCATTATTGGTCAACACTTTAGGCAAACATCAGTTGTAAAACAACAATGTCTTACATCGTTATAGTCTGATATCTCGAAGTTTGAAAGAAGCATTATTAATTCAAATCTAAGTTCATAAAAGGCGGCGCTTTGGATTTGATAAATGATTAGGAATTTAGGCAGAATATTAAGTGGAATTAAATTATTTTATTTTTTAAAATATTATGTTTGATGAATTAGCATCAAGAAGGATAAAATATTTTTTATGACAGAAAGACACAATCTGTAGGTTGAGATAAAAAAAATTTAATTGAATTGGATGGTTGGCTTAGGAAAAATCACGGGCAGTTGCATTTGATTTTTTTTTATATTAAAAATTCCTTTTAGAATATTAATAATCAATGATCGAGATTGTATCACACAACTACTCTCCATCTTCCTTAAACTATTCTCTTTGTTTGAAATGTTAAAATTAATTATTCGTTTAAAAATAAATGATAAGATAATTGAAGAGGTTCAAAATCTTGTGTATTATCTTGCTGATGAGCATACATGTTTTTTAATTTCAAACTTATATATTAAAATATTAATTATTAGATTAATTAATCAATTGATGATTTTTATCCTTTGTTCATACAAAAATCAATGACCAATTCATATGAAACATATAAATGTGCATAATTGTAATATGAAATAAAAAGTAATAATATTCTTTTAAAATGATTACAAACTTTTGAAAAATTAGAAAATATTACAAATAGTCATCTTTGGGTCCCACGAATTTACTGTGGTAGAGCCCATAAGAAGAAATGACTTTGTAACTTTTTATTATACGGATTGATGTCTCTAAAATTTACCTATAAATAGAAGAAATAGTTGAAGTAAAATCTCACTCAACTTGAATTTATAGTGTTTAGAAAGAAAATTAAGCTACGGTGTGCGAGTTAATGCCTTTTTCAATGTAAATGAAAATTCTCTTCCACCAAAGCAGGGCTAATCGGGAGGGTCACAAAGTAGCCCTGCCTATCGTCATGAGTGTTTTGGTGTGGAATTATGATTGGGGTTACGTAGGACATGCAAGGAGTCTAATTAATCCTTAATTTTTGAGTCGACGGGGAAAAACTACTAGTAAAAGTGGAATTTTCACTGTATTAAATTAAGTCTTCTTATTTGTTTTTGGATGGCAGCAACGACATAGCTGGTGCACATGCTCTGCTTTTGTGGAAGTTTCAATTACTAGTTTCCTATTTTATCATATTGGTATGGTCTTACGATCCCCATGAATTGAATGCTTTTGTGGAAGTTTCAATTACTAGTTTCCTATTTTATCATATTGGTATGGTCTTACGATCCCCATGAATTGAAGCTTTCGGTTTATGTTATTTTATAGCCATCCTGACACCAATGTTTTGCAACATAGTTGGCGATTGTTGTTTGCAATTTCTAATGATCTTGTGTTGATTGAAGCCATTTTAATAAAGTTATGCAGAGTTTATATGTGAATAATATAAAAAGGAGGAATGTTTAAATGCATAGGATTGTCTGATATGAGTTTTACGAGAACTGCCTTTACATATTATAATAAGAGAGTTGGTGATGCGGAATTTAAAGCGAGGTTGGATTGTTACATTTTTACAAAAGGTTGGCAGACTTTATTTCCACATGTTAAGGTAAGACATTGTTGGTGACTGGGTTTCCATAGGTTTTGATGGAAACAAACACTCAGCTGACTTCTGTTTTAAGCGTGCAGAAAAACAGGTGGAAGGAACTGCGGGGGAAGGCTCCCTGAGCAACGCAGTGCTGACGTCAGCATGACATGGCACAGATAACAGATTTCCTTATTAATGAATATCTGCAGTTTCCTAATATTTAGGAACAAGATAATCATTAATAAGAAATCAAATATATCTGCACAAAGATAAGATATTAAAAGATATTATTGTTTAGAAATATTGAATATTTAGTAATATCTTTTATATATTTAAATCTTTGTTATTATCTGAATTTTTCAGATAAGGAAACTTTGCCTAACTTTTAGCACAAGTTTTGGCAGGTTTTCCAGCAGGTATAAATAGACGTGCAAGAGCTCAAATATGAACTGTGGTCGTTCAAAGAGAGTATTTTACAGCAGGATTCAGTGCTATATCTGAACGTTTACACCGTTGCAAGTTTCGTGTGTCGGAGCTTGTTGAAGGCGAGTCATCGGGTGTGTTCCGTGTGTCGGAAGGGCATTGGTGCATAGGGATTGTTCGTGTGACGAAGATCCTGCCTTGCGGTCGAGCTGCGTGGAGTCTATCAGTCCGAGAGGTGTCGCGCAGGCTTCGTGGGACGAAGCTGCGGAAGAACGGAGCGTTCCTGTGTGGTCTAGGTGTCCGGCCTGCAAACTGTTAGGTGAAGAGTAGTTACGTGCCGGGAACCCTGCTTTGAGAAGTGAGAGTGTTTTGTTGATTAACGTTGTGTACGGACAAACATTCAATAAAATATCAGCAGGTTCCAAAAATCCTTCTAGAGGTGCTAGAAGGTAGTGGTTTACTCTGAGTACTTGTTTGGTGCTTAGAGGTTCCACTATAAATCTCTGCGTACGTTGTTCCTATTTACTTTACAATTGTCAATTACATATATTCCGCTGTGCAACTGATCCAGGGAACTCACTAAAGTTCCCCTGGTAACTTAAGCTAACTTAACCTCGATCCAACAATTGGTATCAGAGCCCCGTGCTCTAGATCTGTGTTAGCTTGCAGGAACAAATGGCAGGAATTGGAGACTCATTCTGGAAACCACCGATTCTCAAAGCTGGAGAATATGACTGGTGGGTGGAGGAGATGGAAGCTCACATATGCTCCCTGGATGGACAGCTCTGGCGTATCATCGAGCAGGGACCTCTCCCTATTAAGGACAAAACCGATCCCACTAAGGAAAAGAAACGTGAGGATTATGGTGATGCAGACTATAAGGCACTAGAAAAGAATAATCGAGCTAAGAAGGTCTTGCATCATGCTCTAACTGAAGGAGATCGGAAAAAGGTCATGAGATATAAAACTGCGAAGGACATGTGGGACGCCCTAAAAAGACTTTATGGAGGAAACGAGGATATCAAGAGGAACAGAATCCTAGCCGCAGCTAAGGACTATGAGTCTGTCATACAAGGTAAAAATGAGTCCCTCGAAGAGTTCCACTCAAGGTTCCAAGGGTTTTGTCGGACAGATGCAATTCCTAGGAGAGGAAATCCCAGACTGGAAGGTTACCCATCACTTTATGCAAGCACTCAACTCTAAGTGGGACGCTGTGACCACCGCTCTTCAAGCTCAAACCGACATTAAAAACATAACTTTGGAAGAACTGGTTGCGCGTCTCCAAAGCAATGCCGGTGTGATTCAACGCAAAGTAGCTAGAAGGGAACCTGACAAAGAAAGGTCCATAGCCCTGAAAATTGAGAAGGCATTCGACTTGATGCAGATGGATGATCCAAGTGATGAAGAGGTGGACGTCTCTACTGCCCTCTTAACCAAAGCACTGAAGTTTGCTGCCAAAGGAAATTTCAACAAAATAGAAGAACTGACTATCAGAAGCAGGAAACTGATGAGCCTAATGAGATCCTGTGCTATCGCTGCAAAAGGAAGGGACACAGAGCAAAGGAATGCAAAGTCAGACTTCCTGACAGTCAGCAGTACAGAACAAAGAAAGCCATGGTAGCAGCCTGGGGATCTGATGAGGAAACTGAAGAAGATGATAGAGGAAACCAGGAGACGTGCTTGATGACGCTTAAAGGAAACTCCTCCCAAAGGTAAAATCTAAAGATATATGTCCTGAAACATATGATAAAATGATTTTTGCTTTAAAAGAATTAACCCGTGCACATGAGAATGTGCTTGCCCGAAATGAGGAACTTGAGGAAGAAAGGGAAAGCATGATAGACAATAACAAGTTGTGGGCAAATGAAGCTATCAGATTAGAGAAGGAGCTGGCTGAACAAAAGTGTGAAACCTGTGACAAAGTTGCCTCAGACATGGATGCCCTGAAGAAAAAGGTCGAAACCGTGAAGCAGAACTGGAGAGGACACTTGCTGAGAACAGGTCCCTAAAGGAAAGGGTCACTGTTGTGGAAGAAGAAAAGATGCAACTCTCCAAGGTGCTTGAGGAACTCAAAGCTGATGAAGAAATCAAAAAGCAGGCATGGATAAAAGAACAGCAAGCAGCCAAGGTTGAAGAAACCAAGCAAGGATTCAAAGAACGATTCCGCCCTGGCTTAGGACTTGGTTCAGTATTAGTGACTCAGCAAAATCCAGCAAAAGTACCAACAAAGGATACCTGTGACGGGACTTACCAGAATAGAAAGGATAAGAAGGGACAGAGGAAAGTTCCCGCTCACTCACACCCCTTTAACAGTGATAAGGAGAAAGCATACCAGATCTGGCTGAAGCAAGCCAGGAATCAGGAAAGGATAGACGTAGACCTCACACGCACAAAGCAGAATAAGTCTATTCCGGCGGGTCTAAGTAAGTATGCCTATCTAAAGGAACACATGGTTTGCTGGTATTATGGAAAATCAGGACATCTCATAAGGAACTGTACTCTCAAGACCAGAATAGTTCAGAAAGTAGAAACTCAACCCGAAAGGTCTGTTTTTGAGGGTAGACGTCAGTTCTGAGGAAGTAGGACTCAGAAAGCTTTCCCGAGTCAACGCATGACCAGAATGAATGCTCCTCAGAACACACTAGGGAAGAGAGTAGGGAAGGGTCCCCGCTCCAAACCTAGAGAAACCCCTAGAACTAAGATTCAACTTGAAAATAACTTACCTGTTGTTAAACCTGCTACTGTATCTACTGTTACTAAACCCAGTAAGCCCAAGCTTGTCTGGGTTCGTAAAAACTAATTTTTGCATTGCAGGATGAAGTGAGGGACAGCTCCTGGTATATTGATAGCGCATGCTCCGCACACATGACAGGAAACTTAAGATGGTTCGCCTCACTTCAAGATCACGCTGGAGGACAGATATCCTTTGGCAATAAAACAACTGGTGAGATTTTTGCTCTAGGGAAGGTACGTATTTCAGATAAACTACAAGTTGATAATGTTAATTTAGTTGATAATCTGAGATACGATTTGCTAAGTGTAGCACAACTATGTCAGAAAGGTAAAAATAAGGTTACGTTTACTTCTGACGGGTGTGAAGTTGAGTGCATAAGTACAGGTAAGGTGATACTTAGAGGGATATGCACGAACAGAGTTTACAAGGTGGATTCCTCATTCATTCCTGAGGAGGAGACTTGCCTATCCACCATTGCTGATGATACAACTCTGTGGCACAAGAGGTTTGGGCATGCAAACCTCAGACTCCTATCCAAGCTTCATAAGAAAGATCTCGTGGTAGGGTTACCCAAGGTAAACGAAGACATCAACAATGTTTGTAGTGCGTGTGCACAAGGGAAGCAGGTGCGATCCTCATTCAAATCGAAGGGAACGGTAAGTACTACAAAACCACTGGAATTGATCCACATGGACATATGTGGACCAATGAGAACAAGAAGTAGAGCTGGTAATCGTTACATTCTTGTTATTGTTGATGATTTTTCACGCTATACCTGGGTTTTCTTTCTAAAATCCAAAGATGAGGTATTTGATGAATTTTCTGCTTGGGTAACTGTCACTGAAAAAAACTTAAACAAAGCCTTGTGACTATTCGTACTGACCATGGAACTGAGTTTGAAAACTCTCAGTTCCTATTGTTTTGCAGAGACAAAGGGATAAGTCACAACTTCTCAGCACCCCGTACTCCACAAGAAAACGGAGTCGTAGAACGGAAGAATAGAACACTAGAAGAAATGACCAGAACCCTCCTGATCGCTAGTGGTCTCCCCAAATCCTTTTGGGCAGAAGCATTAAACTCTGCTTGCTATATCCTTAATCGTGTTTCTGTTAGAAATTTTTGGAGAAAACTCCCTATGAATTGCTGAGAGGTAGAAAGCCTAATATTTCCCATCTGAGAATTTTTGGATGCAGGTGCTATGTACACAACAACGGAAAGGACAACTTGGGCAAGTTTGATCCTAGAAGCGACGAAGGAACCTTCGTAGGTTACTCCCCCCAGAGCAAAGCCTACAAAGTGTACAATCGCCGCCTCAAAAAGATAGAGGAAAGCATCCATGTCGTATTTGATGAGGAAATTATGGGAGGAAACCTGGTTGAGGATGCACACTCATCTCCCCTTGAGTATGAAGAAGACTTTTCTATGACTGATGACACCAGCTGGGTCGAGGTCCCTGAGGTTCCTGAGTTTCCCATCAGTCCCCCACCAGCAGATCAAGTCGCTGGATTCGAAGAAACTCATGTGGAAACCCATGATACTGACTTACCGAGCACTGACTCAGGGGGAACACAAGAGATAGAAGAAATCAGAGGAGAGCTTCCGGAAGACGAGGATGACCCCAGAAGTGAAGAGAACCAGCTGATCGTGGTTCCTCGTAGAAGTAGTCGTGCCTCAAACCCCCCTCAACGTTTGACCGACTACGTGTGGGATAAGAATCCATCTCAGGCTGCATCGGCAATCTCAGAGACAGGAGAAACTGAATTTCATTCTCTTATTTGCTTTGCCTCTGAATATTGTCCCCTAATTGCTTTTGTTTCTCTCAGAACCTAAAACTGTTAAAGAAGCTCTCAAGGATCCTAACTGGGTAAATGCTATGCAGGAGGAGTTACATCAGTTTGAGAGAAACAAAGTCTGGCGCTTGGTTCCCCGTCCCGAAAATCGTAAAATTATCGGAACCAAGTGGGTCTTTCGAAACAAGTTGGATGACCAAGGGAGAATCACGAGAAACAAAGCTCGACTCGTCGTCAAAGGATATAATCAACAGGAAGGGATTGATTACGACGAGACATTCGCTCCCGTCGCCATGTTAGAAGCCATTCGTTTATTAATTGCTTATGCATCTTACCATGGCTTCAAATTGCAGCAAATGGATGTTAAGACGGCGTTCCTCAATGGAGTACTCAAGGAAGAGGTTTATGTGGGACAGACCCCTGGATTTGAGGACGCTGAACATCCAGATCATGTGTACATCCTTGACAAAGCCCTATACGGTCTGAAGCAGGCACCACGTGCCTGGTACGAAAGATTGTCAAAGTTCCTTATGGCACATGGATACGTTCGAGGAGTAGTGGACAAGACACTATTCCTACTCAGAGAAGGGAACCATACGTTGGTAGTCCAGGTATACGTAGATGATATCATTTTTGGATCTACTAACCCAGCCCTTGTGAAACAATTTACAGATCTTATGGCAAGCGAATTCGAGATGAGCATGGTTGGCGAATTGAAGTTCTTCTTAGGACTTCAGGTCTCACAAGGTAACGATGGTACACGTATTCACCAACAAAAGTCTCTGAAGGAAATGCTGATCAAGTTCGGAATGGAAAATACCAAGCCCTTCGATACTCCATGCTCACCAAATGAGTCGCTGGGAAAGGACGAGAGTTCCCCTCCTGTTGATCAAACTCGTTACAGGGGAATGATAGGTTCCCTACTTTATCTTACTGCTAGTAGACCTGACATCATGTATAGTGTGTTTTTGTGTGCTCGTTTTCAGGCTGATCCGAGGGAAACACACCTAAAAGCAGTAAAGAGGATACTCCGCTACCTCAAGGGAACTGACAACCTGTGCCTATGGTATCCCAAGGGAAGTGATTTCAGTTTAATAGGTTACATTGATGCTGACTTTGCAGGTAACAAGGTTGATAGGAAATCTACTTCGGGAATGGCTCAGTTCCTCGGCTCGTGCCTCGTATCTTGGGGATCGAAAAAGCAGACCTCGGTCTCACTATCTACTGCGGAGGCGGAGTACATAGCAGCAGCAGCCTGCTGCTCTCAGGTTCTATGGTTAAAATTGCAACTCACTGATTATGGTATACCTGTCTCTCAAATTCCGATAATGTGTGATAATACTAGCGCCATTAACATAGCAAAAAATCCGGTGCAACATTCCCGTACTAAGCACATTGAAATTAAACATCACTTTTTGAGGGATTGTGTAGAAAAAGAATTAGTAACCATGAACTTTTGCAATACTGATGATCAAATTGCAGATATTTTCACTAAGGCACTGAACAGGGACCGCTTCGAGAAGCTACGGATGGAGTTGGGTATGGTTACCCTCGCTGACTTGTCGCCAATCCCGTCATCAACCCTCTGATTGGCTAGGAACTGAAGGTACCGAGTACTGGTCATGTAATCATATTATAGGTACGCTTAATTTCTCTGTTCATAATATGTGCTGAGCCCAATATCCGCATATGAAGGTCAGTAGAGAGTTCCCCAATTTGAACTGATATGTGTAGACAATTAAGCTTGTTCTTTCAGCCCAAAGAACCCTTCCTGATGTTTTGCACCCACAATACAAGCCCAAATGATGGAAGGTGTTCCAGCCAACCCTAGCCTTCTCATAGTAAGTCTTGCTCCTATGAACCCATTGCATATACACACTGGAGCAATCGACTATGAGGTCACACTAATACGTATTGCATAATTATATGTTTCCTTGATTGTGTGATGCCGTTTTGTACCACTTGGGTAACTGTCCGCATCACACCTTGTTCTACTGGACCATGGGAAAGGCTAAATATTCTGGTGGGGATACAGGCGGGAAACTCTGGACGGGATACCTGCCTAACGCGGTAAGAAAGTGTGTAAGACTTAGTGGATTTCAAGGATTTTTTTGATGTAGAACAACTGTTGTTCATTGTGGAGGGAGAATTTACTAGGGCAAAAAAAAAAAAACTTTGTAATCTCCCTCCCATCCAAAATCAGAAGAAGATTTAGAAAGTTGCTGAGTACAAAAATACAGAAGGGTCACCACCTGAGGTTCCCGAAGATAGTAAGGAAGATTATGTCAATCCACGGAACCCAAGGACCCATCAAGAGGGAGTTTATCCTCTCCAGACAATTGAGCATCACTATTATTCACAGAAAGAGGTTTCGCCTGGAGAGTGGTCGCGGTTGGATACGAGATCGACCAGGACAGGATTGTAGGCATCCCTCTTAGAAGGAAGAGGTCCCATAGATGCCTCAGAGCCAAAGCTGACAAGGTCCTACGGCACCTCGACACGGTTAAGGTCACCGTCACGAGTTGCTAAAAGAAATATTCCGCCGACATGGGCAAATCATCAACCGTTCAGATCCCTCTGGCTCTCCCTCAGATGTTTAGGTGACTCTCATGGTTCCCTATCCCTGTCATTCAACCCCCAGCACATTATCCCTTATCCTTTTTTGGCTTATTTCTTGTGTGCTTATCGTGTTTACCATATTAGTTCGCTCTAATCTGGTGAACTCTCTTGCTGTGTTTCTTATGTGTTTTCGGCTTAGCATATATTTTTGACGCAGTAGATTTTTGGCGGTCTATTTATGATTATTTGGCTATGTATTTTGTTTCACTTCTTTTTGATGATGCCAAAAGGGGGAAGATAACAGGAAAGGCACATTCAGAGGGGGAAGTCGTACCTTATGTGAATCCGTGGTTTCTGTGAAAGCCAATCTTTCTATGCCTCGGTGGAAACTCATAAGGTAACTGTTGGATAAGTTCAGTTTCTAGGGCTAACTGGAACTTATAGAAATTAAACTGTTGGATGAGTTCTGTTTTAGGGCTAACTGGAACTCATAAAAATCTGTAGGGTAAGTTCAGTTTTTAGGGCTAGCTGGAACTTACATAACTTGTTGGGTGAATTCAGTATTGTGTGTCTAAGCTGGAATTCACATTGCTTTTGGTTTGTGCATGTCATATAACTTCCTGTTTTTATGAAGGAGTGTTTGTCACCATCAAAAAGGGGGAATTTGTTGGTGACTGGGTTTCCATAGGTTTTGATGGAAACAAACACTCAGCTGACTTCTGTTTTAAGCGTGCAGAAAAACAGGTGGAAGGAACTGCGGGGGAAGGCTCCCTGAGCAACGCAGTGCTGACGTCAGCATGACATGGCACAGATAACAGATTTCCTTATTAATGAATATCTGCAGTTTCCTAATATTTAGGAACAAGATAATCATTAATAAGAAATCAAATATATCTGCACAAAGATAAGATATTAAAAGATATTATTGTTTAGAAATATTGAATATTTAGTAATATCTTTTATATATTTAAATCTTTGTTATTATCTGAATTTTTCAGATAAGGAAACTTTGCCTAACTTTTAGCACAAGTTTTGGCAGGTTTTACAGCAGGTATAAATAGACGTGCAAAAGCTCAAATATGAACTGTGGTCGTTCAAAGAGAGTATTTTACAGCAGGATTTAGTGCTATATCTGAACGTTTACACCGTTGCAAGTTTCGTGTGTCGGAGCTTGTTGAAGGCGAGTCATCGGGTGTGTTCCGTGTGTCGGAAGGGCATTGGTGCATAGGGATTGTTCGTGTGACGAAGATCCTGCCTTGCGGTCGAGCTGCGTGGAGTCTATCAGTCCGAGAGGTGTCGCGCAGGCTTCGTGGGACGAAGCTGCGGAAGAACGGAACCGTTCCTGTGTGGTCTAGGTGTCCGGCCTGCAAACTGTTAGGTGAAGAGTAGTTACGTGCCGGGAACCCTGCTTTGAGAAGTGAGAGTGTTTTGTTGATTAACGTTGTGTACGGACAAACATTCAATAAAATATCAGCAGGTTCCAAAAATCCTTCTAGAGGTGCTAGAAGGTAGTGGTTTACTCTGAGTACTTGTTTGGTGCTTAGAGGTTCCACTATAAATCTCTGCGTACGTTGTTCCTATTTACTTTACAATTGTCGATTACATATATTCCGCTGTGCAACTGATCCAGGGAACTCACTAAAGTTCCCCTGGTAACTTAAGCTAACTTAACCTCGATCCAACAGACATAGCTGGACTTCATACATTGCTTGGATGATCATATGCCAAGTTTACTTTGCAGATAGCCTGATATTCATAAAGGGCATCAAGTTTTCGTTAAGAACCTATGTGGGTCCGCAAGGATTTCCTTATTCAAGTCATCTCTCATGGGTGAAGTTCGGGTCAAAATGTGCCTTTTAAAGAAAAATTGGTTCATTTGCAGAATCATCTTATAAGATGGAATAACCTTGAGTTTAGTAATGTGCATGGGAGAATTTAGGCCTAAAGTTAAACTATTCAAAGTGAAGCACAACATAGAATTAATGCTAATATAATTCTTGAGAAGTTTTTTTCTATAAAGCTCGAGGAACGGCTGTTACGGGGTTGAGCAACTTGGTGTTGTTCTCGGAGTCCGCCTTCTACTTCCTCTCTTCTTCATCATTCCCTACATGGTCTTGTAAAATGTTTTTTGACATGATGAGATGTGAAATACAATAATATTACTCCCTCTGTTTCAAAATAATTGTCCCACTTCATAATTCACACATATTAAGAAAAGTTATGTTATTCCATACATACCCCTATTCAATGCATCATTGAATTACTTATCAACTTCAATTTTTTTCATTGGTAACATAATTTTTTTACTTGGTATCAGGGGCGGAACTACATGGGATGGGGGTAGGGCCCAGGCCCCCAATGCATTTTAATTTGTTAAATATAATTGACATATGAGTTTTTATAAAATCAATTTAAAATCTTAAGATGCTAAAATATTTTTACTTGAAAGAAGCTAAATTAGATATCATCGGTATAATTTTTAGATTTTAGATTAATTTTTATCATTAAGTTTTACTTTTAAAAAAGTTTTTTTTGTCAGTTTTTTATGTTCCACGATTTTATATTAGTTTAAAAAAAATTAAAATGTTCCACTATTTTATATTAGTTTTTCATTCAATTTTATATGAACAATATCTTTATCGTTAAATTTTTTATTTACCTATTGATATTGATAGGTTATCAATGTCAATCACATATAACTCTTAATGATTTGTTTTATATTAAATTAAGAATAAAATATTAATTTCAAATGTTAGATTACTCAAAATAAGCAGCTGATACAATTTCTTTTCATCTCTAAAAATAAATATTCCTCTTGAACTTAAAGACACGTCTATGTTGAAAAAGCTTCAACATTTCTCTATATAATGTAAAATGTTTATATTATTGATAAGTTAACTACATTGAAAATGATGGATTGTGTATCTAAAAAAACTGATATCATTAATAACAATAGTCAACAAATTCAAAAAATCTAAATGAATTTTATGTTGCCCCCAACACAATAATTTTCTGGATCCGCCACTGCTTGGTATAAGATACTAAAATAAGAATAAAATAAAACTAAGTTAAGATATGTTAGTAAACTAAATTAAAGTACTAAAAAGTAACTATTTGTTATATTAGATCCCTGGCAATGACGCCAAAATTTGAACGTGCATCGTTGTACACTTAAAATTTAAATACCATCTTGTGGTTAAGCTTAATGATTAAGTTATTTAAACAAATTCATTCGAGTCCATCATGACAATTTAAGTATCACCAAACCCTGGATTTTGGGTTCTCACACATTCTTGTACTCGTTGACATACTTGATATACAAGCAAATGCATCATGCATTTGTACATGCTTCTCATTAAGTTATTGTTCATTTTGATGTTTTATCATGTCTTTTCATAATTTCTTATTCCATTTCAAGTTAAAACGCAGTCCTAGGAATGCGGGATGAAATAAAAGAAGTAAGGTGTTGGATCGTGGGTTAGCGTTCCCTCTGAGGTAACTCAGTTATGGGTTCCCTGAGAGGGTTTGCAGTTAACTATTAACGTAGCGGAATTAAATTAAATTAAATACTAAAAGTAATGACTCACGATTTATAGTGGAAACCACAATAGCCAACCAGACTACTGCGTAAAACCACTACCTTCCGGAGAAGGGTTTGAATGCGTGTGACGCTTCTTTAAGGTATGCTTGTTTGACTATTACAACGTACTATCTATCGCCTACAACAACTAGATACAATACTTGCAACTCGTAAACTCAACCTAACGAAGCTCAAACCACACGTACTCTCGAACGACTTTCTCAGCAACGTGCACAATGATCCGGCTTAAAGAAATCTGCCTTCTTCTCTTGCTCCTCGGATATTGCGCAGTCCTTCAAAGCCATCGGACTCTCTCTTTTATACTTCTCGTATACTGCCTCTTTTTCTTCTTCAATCTGATTCTTCTTTCCATATTTGTTGCGTCATAAATGCTTCAATCCAGATTTGCTTTCCTTATTTGATGTGCAATTAATGCTCGCAAGATCTCTTCATTAATGCCGCCTTCCAAAGTCGGCGCGGCTGCCTCTTGTTCTTTTATTCTTTTAATTGCTTCTTATATACATTCCTTCTTTGGCAAGTAGACTTCCTTTAATTGCATCCTGCATATCACATTAAATCTCAAAGCAATATTAGTCCTTAGTGTTTGTCAATCATCAAAACTAAGGCCCAACAATATTCCCCCTTTTTGATTATGAAAAACCACTATCACGAATAAGAAATAATCTGAATTAGTATAATCCATCAAAGCATTTATCAGATATCAAAATGAAATACCCCTTTCAGAACTGTGCATCGATTTCCCTCTCAGGGTACTAGACTTCCCCCTCAGGGTATGCACCAAGCATCAGACTTCCCCCTCAGGGTATGCACGATAACCCTTATGAGGAACAGTCTCAGAACCTGGCATTCCCCCTCAAACTGTGTACCTGCGTGTTAGTATACTTCCCCCTTTTGGCATCATCGAAAAGGGCAGCAAGTCAAGCATGATAATCAACAACACAATTAACACAAAACACGTATAATTAAAAAAGATGCCATAGAATGTCATCAAAACACACCAGTTTAAATTCAAAACAGCAAAAGGCAATGTCAAGGCAAGTTCGAATAAAGTTTTCAGAAATAAAGGGGGCTGATGTGGTGGGGAATCAAGCTGGGAACCATGAGACGCCGCTAGGTCAGAAGTTGCGGAAGATGTCCTTGAAGTGATCCATGAGGGTTGTTCCGACGTAGTGCATCTGCTTGAAGAGCTTCGTGAACTCTTCCTTAGTCACGATGTTGTTGGTCAGCACTAGGTCCGCAGACTCCCTAGCCTTGGTCACTTGACCTTCGATAACCTTGACCCTTGCATCCAAAGAACCGAGGGTAGTAGTGATGTTAGCTAATGTCGTCTCGACCTTGGTGATCATCTCCACAATAGGAGTGATGTCTTTGGTGCTGGTCTCAACCACTGGTTCTGCAGCTGCTGGTACTTCATCTCCCTGAGTCTCATCTCCCCGAGCTTGGTACCATTCCATGGGTGGTGGCATTCCCTCCTTGTACCATCCATAGTCTGTCTTGAAGTTCCATCCCATGGCATTCAAGTTCTCCTCCTTGAACCCTTCCCAAGCTGGTTTCTCCTCTTTGGGTTCATAAACGCAACACCTCTGCAGTATTATCTTCACAATGCTGGGGTATGGTAATCCATGTTTGCTTATGCCCTTCACATGACTCATGTGCAGCATCACTATCTTTGGGTAATTGATGGGGGTTTTTCTTCAGCAACTGATCAGTCAGCAAACAATCCAAAATCTGAACTACATTGTGTTTTCCTTGCCTGGGGATCAAATTAGACACTACAAACTGGTGCACAGTCCTATTGTGCACTCCCATCTTTGACGTGTCCCCAGTATTTGCTGACACGTCCGGATTCTCACACACTCGAGTGGCCACTGCCTTTGGTGCTTCACCGAGTGTACTAGGCCATCTCCCCTTGGCATATTCCTCAAATCCAGTGTGGGGTACATCAAGCCACTTACTCAGTTGCTTGCTTGAGAAAGCATGCACATCTCCATTCACACAGAATGTGGCTACCATCACATTCCCCTTAATATCCAGTGTATACGAACTGTAAAATTCCTTAACCAAATCCACATCTACTGTTGATTCTAAACTAAACAGTGCTCCTAAACCTTGAGCATTCACAACCTCCACCAGACTCTCTAGCTTGTACTCAGTAAGAAATTTTTCATCAAAGTGCAGCATTGGTATGATAGATCTACCTGACATATCAGCCGCTTCAGGGGTCTCAGCTTGCACACCGTCCTCCATATCTCCATCGTCTGCTCGAGCAGGAGCCTTGTCCTTGCGCCTGTCCGATTTTGTGTTTGTCCTCTTAGCTTTGGGTGCTGGAGACGGAGTGTTCTCCTTCCTCTTCCGAGACGTATGTGCTCTGGTTTTGGGCCGAGATTGACTTTCCCCAATAACCTCAACATCGTCGTCGTCCGCTGTCGGCTTGTTGAGCATGTCTCTGATTTGCTCGTCAGCCCAACCCTGAGCTCTTAGGGTTCAGTAAGCGCGGTTTGCTTCGGTGCTAGAATGTGCCTCCATTGTGAGTTGTCGGAAGAGTTGGTGAGTGTTTGATGAATGAGTGTCTGTGAGTCTAGGGTTGCCAAATTGTGTTTCAAAATTTGATCTTTGACCTTCCATAAACGGCGTTGAGAATCGTGGCAATTTACCCGCTAGTTGCCTTTTTGGTCGGCGCATTAATTACCCAGATATCCTCCTCATTAATTACCTCATCCGATTGGGCCACAATCTCCACTAACCCAGCTTTGTCTCATGGTTGGAAGGGTGTGTAACACGGTAATAATCAGAGTGATTCAAATATGTTACACTCAACCAAAACAATAAATATGACATGACATATGCAATCAAGTTCCAAAATAAAACAAGGTGGCAGTTGGAACTCATAAGTGTATGCGGCTAGGGTTAGTTTGGAAGAACATCTAGGCTTGTAATGAGGGTTCAAATATGATGTTCTTCACATAGGCTAGACAAGAAAATTACTTGCATGACATTAACAGCTGCTATTTCACATCCAAACTAGTGTGATGATAACATATGCATCAGTATCAATCAATCAAGCATGCTAATGATAATGTGAAGTTGAAATCAAGCTTTGTCCGCATGCCAACATAGTCAATCATCGAGGGAAATATCATACACAACTTGGTACAGCTAGTTTAGAGAGATCATACCGAGCTCTAAGCGTTGTCTCTCGAAGGGTTCTCTATGCAATGCCTTTGTGAAGATGTCTGCTACTTGTCGTTCCGTTGGGCAGTATTCCATCCTAATTAACCCTTTTTCAACACAATCACGTAAGAAGTGGTATCTTATCTCAATATGTTTAGTACGTGAAAAGTGCACTGGATCTTTTGATATGCAAATTGTACTAGTGTTATCACAAAAGATAGTCGAACACTTAACCTCAACTCCATAGTCACTTAGCTGTTGCATCAACCATAGTAGTTGTGCACAACAAGCGGCACTTGCTACGTACTCTGCTTCCGCGGTTGAAAGTGCGACTGAATTTTGCTTCTTCGATCCCCATGATATCAATGATGATCCTAAGAACTGTGCCATACCTGATGTTGATTTTCTGTCCATTCGGCAACCTGCATAGTCAGCGTCAGTATAACCAATAAGTGTAAGGTTACCTCCTCGGGGATACCACAGACATAGATCGTCTGCCCCTCTCAGGTATCTCAGGATCCTTTTTACAGCCTTGATGTGTGTCTCCCTTGGGTCACTCTGAAACCTGGCACACAAACACACACTGAATAAGATATCAGGTCTACTGGCTGTAAGATATAAGAGTGAACCTATCATCCCTCTGTACACCGTTGGGTCTACAGGGGGTGAGCTCTCATCCTTTCCGGAAGTGAAAAAAAAAATTCAAATTTGGGGGGAAAACATAGGGTGTATGCATCGGCTTTGATTATTCCATGTCATATTTCTTCAGAAGATCCTTCAAGTATTTCTGTTGATGAACTCTTGTTCCGTCCTTTCCTTGTTCGACCTGTAATCCTAAGAAAAACTTGAGCTCGCCGATCATACTCATTTCAAACTCGCTTTCCATTAGATGAGTGAATCTCTTGACCAGATTGTCGTTTGATGACCCAAAAATGATGTCGTCCACATAGATCTGGACTACCAGCGTATCTCTGCCTTCCCTCAGAAGGAAGAGGGTCTTGTCTATCTTTCCACGAACATAGCCATTCGATAGTAGAAATGTTGACAATCTTTCGTACCAGGCACGGAGAGCCTGCTTTTGTCCATATAGTGCCTTGTCCAAGATGTAAACATGATCAGGTAAATCTGTATTCTCAAAACCCGGTGTCTGACTCACGTAAAATCTTCTTTGAGTTCCCCATTAAGGAAAGCTGTCTTTACGTCCATTTGCTGCAGAGTGAAGTTGTGATGGGTAGCATAACCTATCAACAGCCTGATAGCTTCCAGTCGAGCTACAGGAGCAAACATCTCGTCTTAGTCTATTCCCTCTTGCTGATTGTATCCTTTTACCACAAGACGAGCCTTGTTCCTCACAACTACTCCTTTGTCGTCCATTTTGTTACGAAAGACCCACTTTGTACCAATGATTTTCCTACCTTCTGGTCTTGGAACCAATCTCCAAACTTTGTTCTATTCGAATTGGTGAAGCTCTTCCTGCATGGCCATGACCCAGTCAGGGTCACGTAAGGCATCATAAACCGTCTTAGGTTCAGCCAGTGAGACAAAAGCAGATAGGCTTATGCTTTCTTGAGAGGTGTAGCACTCGTAATCTCTTAATCTGGACGGTGGTATGATCTGTCTTCCACTTCTAGTGGCTGCTGGTTCGGTTTCAGCTTCGTCCTGGCCTTCCTTAAGAGGGGTTTCACCTTCTTGTTCCCCCTGAGGTTCGGCTTCCTCCCTGTTATCCTCTTGAGGGATAGCATTCTCCCTTTCTTCTATGGGGTCGGCTGTCTGTGTTGTCTTTGGATCTGTATTCGTATCCCATTATAGTTGAAGATCATCTTCATTTACTAAAAACTCTGAGTTATCGTCTGCCACACGATCCTCAGTTGTATTAGTTTCATCGAAGGTTACGTGGATGCTTTCTTCAACCTTGCGGAGCCTTTTGTTGTAAACCTTATATGCCTTTTTGTTGTAAACCTTATATGCCTTTTTGTTGGTTGAGTAGCGACGAATATTCCCTCATCGCTCCTTGGGTCAAACTTTCCTAAATTCTCTTTTCCATTGTTATGAACATAGCACTTGCAGCCGAATACTCTTAGATGCACCACACTAGGTTTCCTTCCAAACAGCAGTTCATAAGGTGTCTTCCCTATCAGGGGTCTTAGTGACACTCGGTTCAGGATGTAACTTGCTGCATTCACTGCTTCTGCCCAGAAATTCTTCAGAATGGAACTTCCTATCAGCATAGATCTGGCCATATTCTCCAAAGTTCTGTTCTTTCTTTCTACTACGCCATTCTGTTGCGGAGTTCTGGGGGCCGAGAAGTTGTGATCGATACCTCGTTCCCTGTGAAGCGAGATAAAACTCGAGTTTCAAAACTCTGTTCCATTGTCAGTACGAATGGATATTAAGTGTTTGTTCAGTTTATTCTCAATCTACTTCAGCCAAGCTTCAAATTCAGTGTAAGTATCTTCCTTAGACGAGAGAAACAGGTTCCATGTAAATCTAGAATAGTCATCAACAATAACCAAAATATACCAGTTTCCTCCTCTGCTCTTGATGTTCACAGGACCGCACAAATCCATATGTATTTTATCAAGAGGCGCAGCAGTACTTACAACTTGTTTTGACTTGAAAGATGTCCTTGGCTGCTTTCCTCTAGCACATGCGTCACAGACTCCATTGAATTCTCTCTCTACTTTGGTTAGGCCCGTAACCAACTCATTCTTGTGTAGCATAGAGAGAAGCTTTAGACATACATGTCCTAGTCTTATATGCCATAAAAGGGTGTCATTGTGTACCGTGGCTAGACAGATTTCCTCGTCAGGGATGTATCCCGGGTCTAATATGTAAAGCTCGTTTTTCTTGATCCCTTTTAGGATAGTCTTTCCTGAACTCAAGCACCTCAGAATGCACTCGTTAGTCGTTAGTATAAGTTCATTTGTACCATTCATGCATAATTGCAGTGGCGGATCCAGAGGTTGAAGTTAGGGGGGCAATTTTTTTTCTTCAAAAAGTATTATAATAAAATATTCAGTGATAATTTCATAGGGTCATTTTTTTAATAATACACAATCAAAAAATATCAAAAAAAAATCACATTTAGTTCTGGGAATCGAACCTAGACCTTCAAGGTCTTTGCCAAAGCTTGATTCCACCACGCCAACAAGCATTAACCATTATTTATTCACTATTTAGTATATAATGTATTAAAAATCAATAAAAAATTAACAAAAGTAACTGCTGCAGTTGGGAATCGATCCTTGGCTTCCCAAGTTACTAACCAACCCAGCTCCGCTGCGCTCTTTCGTATTCAAGTTACACGTATAGTTTACATCTATATAAAAATCGAGGGGGGGCACGGGACCCTGCAATCCCCCCCTTGGATCCGCCTCTGATTGTGAGGCACTCAGAAGATTAAACCGTAAGTTATCAACTAAACTAACATTATCTATTTTTATATTTTTTGAAATTTTAATCTTACCTACTCCTTGAATCTTACCAGTTCCTTTGTTTCCGAAGAAGATGGATCCTCCGGACATGTGAGTAAGAGTGATGGACCATGCTTCGTTTCCAGTCATGTGTCTTGAACACCCGCTATCGATATACCATGGATCTTCCGTCACTCTTACCTGCAAAGGAATGGTCAGTTCTTACGGACCCAGACAAACTTGGGTCTACTGGGTTTAACAAAGGTGAATGAAGAACCAGAATTAAAATCACAATTTAAATCTAATCTACGTCTAGGAATTGTTCTGGGTTCTGTTCCAACATAGTAGAGATTTTGTGTCTGCAGCCTCATACGTCCTTCCTGGAAAGGAACTCTGCGTCTGTAATCCGGAGCACCCTGTGGGGGATAGCGGTACAGACATCCCTGGGAGGGATAGCTGGGTTCCCTTCCATACCTTACTCTGTTTTTCTCACGCAGATCTCTCAGTTTGTGGCAGTCTCTCATGAAGTGACCATCCCTTCCACAATGCCAGCATACCTTGTGGCTTCTTAATCCAACATATTTGCTTCTTCCAGCTGGAATCGGTCTATTGTCTCTAGCGGCAATGAGATCTACCTTGGGTGGACTGGGATTTGTGGCCTGTTCTTTCCAGATCTTGTAGGCCACCTTTGCATCAAAAGGGTCAGTTTGTGGTGTGGGGTAAGCAATTCCTTTACCTTTATCCTTTGATGAGCTCTCACCCTTTTCTGTGAGTTCCTTCAGAGGTAACTCTGGCTTGGATCCAATGTTCATTCCTTCTTGAGTGTATCCTACACCAGATCTGATGAACCTCTTCCCATAGTCCTTGTTGGTCTCTTCCAGTTTTAGGGTTGCCATTTCCTTGACTAGTTTTTCCTTTACCTCTTCCTCTGTTGCTCTGGCACATTTTAGAGAGTGACGGAGCTCCTCATTGTCAGTTTCCAGGTGAGCAACTCTATCCTGCAGTATTAGTGTTTCCTTGACACTTTCTTCACATGTGTGACACTGAAGGTCCACCATGCTCCTTTTCAGTACCTCAATCTCCTCATTCTTACTGGTGATGGTTTTCTTTAGCTTGTCATTGGTCTCAAGAAGACCTATGATCACGTCTATATAATCTGAGTGAGTAAAATCAAAGTCATCAGAAAGATCAATGTTATTTACCTCAGATGGTTCTTGGCTAGAGGATCCTTGACCAATCATCAAGCATTCTTCCTTGACAGGTGATTCATCTTCACTGTCAGGGTCAGATTCTCCCCAGGCGGTAAGCATTGCCTGCTTGGTGTTCTGTGCAGGGGGATCTCCTCTTTTCTTACTTTTGCAATCTGCGATGCGGTGTCCTTTCTTTTGACAGTGATAGCAAATGACTTCCTTGTCATCGAACTTTTCTCGAGTTTGCTCTTGTTTACCCTTAGAAGTTTCTAAACTGTTCTTTCTTCTAGAGTTCCTTCTGAGGGTTGCCATCCTAAAAGCCCTTGTCATGAGTGCAGTTTCTTCATCCAGAATGTCATTATCACCCATGTCAGTCTGAGCTAGATCAAAAGCTTCTTCAATCTTCAGTGCAATGGACTTTGCTCGCTCAGGTTCTCTTCTAGCAATCTTCCTCTCAATAATGCCAGCGTGACTCTGAAGCTTAGCCACCAATTCCTCAAGTGTAATCCTCTTGATATTGCTCTGAGCTTGTAAGGCAAGTGTTACTCCATCCCATTTGGAGTTCAGTGCTTGAAGAAAGTGATGTGTGACTTTCCACTCAGGAATTTCTTCACCCAAGAAATCCATTTGTCCTACATAAGTTTGAAATCGAGTGTGAAAGTCTTCTAGAGATTCAGCTTTTCCTTGGAGGGCACTCTCATAGTCTCTTGACGCAACCAGAATTCTATTCTTCTAAATGTCGTCGTTTCCTACATAAAGTTTGGTTAATCCATTCCAAATATCCCTAGTTGTCTTGTACTTCATGACTTTCTTTAGATCACCAGGGGTAAGCGAGGCATATAGAATCTTTTTGGCCCGATTGTTCTTTTCCAAAGCTTTGTAATCGGCATCAGTGTAGTCGTCCCTTTTCTTTTCTTTCGTTGGATCTCTGGAGTCCATAATAGGGATTGGACCTTGCTTGATTACCCTCCATAGTTGTTCGTCCAAGGAACAAATACGAGCTTCAATTTGCTGAGTCCACCAGTTAAACTCTCCAGGGTTCAGTATTGGAGGTTTCCAGAATGAGTCGTTGATTGAGTTGCTAGTTGCCATCTCTACCTGCAATGCTAACACAAATCTAGAGCACCTGCTCTGATACTAATTGTTAGATCGTGGGTTAGCGTTCCCTCTGAGGTAACTCAGTTATGGGTTCCTTGAGAGGATTTGCAGTTAACTATTAATGCAGCGGAATTAAATTAAATTAAATACTAAAAGTAATGACTCACGATTTATAGTGGAAACCACAATAGCCAACCGGACTACTGCATAAAACCACTACCTTTCGGAGAAAGGTTTGAATGCGTGTGACGCTTCTTTAAGTTATGCTTGTTTGACTATTACAACGTACTATCTATCGCCTACAACGACTAGATACAATACTTGCAACTCGTAAACTCAACCTAACGAAGCTCACACCGCACGTACTCTCGAACGACTTTCTCAGCAACGTGCACAATGATCCGGCTCAAAGAAATCTGCCTTCTTCTCTTGCTCCTCGGATATTGCGCAGTCCTTCAAAGCCATCGGACTCTCTCTTTTATACTTCTCGTATACAGCCTCTTTCTCTTTGATAAAGTGCTTTTGTACGCTACTTTAAGTCCGTTACACTGCGTGTATTCTAACATATTTTAGTATAAGATTACGCTTTTGGTGTAATTTTGTATTGCAGGCTGATTAGAAGAGTTAGAACAAAAACGCAACAAGAAGGCTGAAATTCGGAGTAAAAGGCAACAAGGTGACAACAAAGGACAAAAGACCACTAGCGCGCGAGCACTATGGCGCGCAAGCATGGGTCGCGCAGAGGACAGCAAAACGGTGACATCAGTAGACAGCGAAATATCTGGAGTGATGACATCATCACGCGCAAAGAATATTTCTAAGTTTGGTTTTTGGAGATCAAATATTTCCTAAGCTGATTTTTAGAGATAAATATGATTTCCTACAGATATTCTTGCCTAAATATTCGTGGAAACCCTAGGAGGCAAGACTATAAACACAAAGCTTCATGGAAATCACAAGTGTGCGTACTTGGAGAGAAGAGCAGAATTCCCGCCGAGCCGCGCGCGCGAGCTTTTCAGGCGAGCCTGACGACGCACCACTCAGATTTGTCTTGTTATTTTAGTTGCTCTATAATTATTCTTGAGATGTATTCACTCAGTATGAGTAGCTAAACTCACTGAACTCGGTTTGGATTTGAAACTATAAATTATATGTTTTGAGGTTTTGTTCTTAATTGCATGATAAATTTAGTATTATTATTCCGAGCTCAATTGCATGATAATTAGGTGAGACAATTAAGCGAAACCTTGCACCGCAGACTTAGTTGTAGAATCTATTATCTATAGTTAAATTATCAAAAGTACGTGACTGTGAATGATAGGAGTGACACTAGAATAGGCAATAGCTACCTTGACCGGATTCGTTGTTGACTAGACTAGGTTGAGTAATAATATCATACGGACTTTGACCGAAATGTATGTGTAGGTTATTAAGCTGTGACAGGACCTTAACCTACGTGAACATTATATCATGTATCTTTAGTAACCGAGGATAAACATAGAAATTCATAGTGAGGAATCTAAACCGAGCTCATCTCTTGCATTGTTATAAACACCTTTTATACTTGCTGTCCGTGTGTGCGCCAGTTGTACTTGCGCAACAGTTTTCTTTCTTTTTCTTGTTTTCACTCACAATCCCAATCTTTAGTTTGTAGTTAAAAGACGACTTCTCACCGTTCCCTGTGGATTCGACCCCAGCTTACCAAGACTATACTAGTAGGGGAGCCGGGATAAATTTGTAGCACTCAACGACGTGCTCGTCACTCTTCTTCAATCTGATTCTTCTTTCCATATTTGTTGCGTCATAAATGCTTCAATCCAGATTTGCTTTCCTTATTTGATGTGCAATTAATGCTCGCAAGATCTCTTCATTAATGCCGCCTTCCAAAGTCAGCGCGGCTGCCTCTTGTTCTTTTATTCTTTTGATTGCTTCTTAAATACATTCATTCTTTGGTTAGTAGACTTCCTTTAATTGCATCCTGCATATCACATTAAATCTCAAAGCAATATTAGTCCTTAGTGTTTGTCAATCATCAAAACTAAGGCCCAACATAAGGACAAATTCCAGTTGATCGGGAGCAAAAAAGAGCTAAAACGGACAAAGTTAGCAAAGTGAGTCGACCGATCCATTTCACGCCACAAAAGTGAGTCGAACACATCAGGCCGCCTCACTTCTTGTGCAACTCGAATATGGGTCGGGCGACGCAGTGAAAAAAGTTAGTAAAGTGACGCACTATTTAGGTGCCCGACTCGAAAATGAGTCGGCCAGGGACAGAATTCGCGCAGCGCCTGTGCAAGTGAGTCGACCCATTCAATTTGAACCACCCCGACTTAAAAGTAAGTCGGGCACTCCGTGCAGGTTTCCTAAAAATCAGGTTTTGGGCTTCTACTTGACCCTATGAATACCAAACCTACAGACTTTACTTGTGGCCGTTTTGTGAAAATTTTGTAGCATTCTTTGGAGAGTTTTGACGACAAGAAATATCCAAGAAATAAACGTGTATCATATAAAGCAGCTAAATGTCACTATCATCATGAAAAAATGAAAAAATCAGCAATTGATTAGACTTTATTTTGATGTTGGCTAACACTAGTTTTCAATTTTAAGTTTCATGTTTTTGTGAAAATTATAGTTTATTGATTGTTCATGTATGGTTCATGGACCATAAAAATATTTTGGTTCATTTCGTGAACTTAATGTACACATTTCATAAACCAAAAATACAAAAGTTAGTAATACCACAGTAAAAGACTGATTATCAAATTATTTTGTAAAATTCATAAATCTTGATCACTAATAGAGCTTGAATAATTTTCCAATTTAAATTTTGATTCAAAGTTGAATCAGAGAAATAATGAGTTGGAAATTATGACTAACTGAAACTTTTCAAGTTTTAAAAATAGAAAAATTGATTATACTGTGATTTGATTTCAAATTTTGCAGATAATCATCTTTATTTTGGTAAAGTTAAATATCTAACTTGTAATAAAGAGTAAGGTTCTAGGAGGACCGATAAATATATGTGAGACGGTGAGACATGATCTCAACCGTTGATAACTAATAGTCCAATAGATGAGATTTGTTTCTCTTGAACTTTACCCTTTAATAAATATATATAAATTTAATTGATGATTTATGGAACAGAATTAAGATTTGATTAAGGCCTAAAAATCAAGATTACCTTATTTTGAACACATTATACCCTTGTATGAAATCTTTTGAGTGTGAGAAAATAAATTATTTGCACATAAACCCCGTATCTGATCCATCCATTACTTTCAATTAAGGGTCTAGAAATCTTTACACGTCATAACTTGAAAACACTTTATACATGATCCTTTATGGTAACTATAAATATTGAAACAAGTGTCAGCTTGAAAAGGTTGCAATTCTAGTTACTACTTGAAATTTGTTACTGAGAATTGCAAGTTTTACTAGGTCAAAATTCTATGGTTCATGAAATAACAAAGCATGATTTAGGAACCATATAAAAAAGTGAACCACAAACTGATGTCTTGAAAAGCCACATCTAATTTATGAATTGATTTAAAATTAAGTTGGTTTATGAATTTATGTACTTATATATAATAAATCATAAACTTATACTTTGAAAATGACAGTATCAAAGTAACAAACAATACAACAAAATCCATATTTTCAAAGCAATTTTCTAATAAAATATGTGCATCAACTTTAGGTTCTTTTTATAATAAAGCATAGTTCAGACTTCAGATACCATATTCTTATACATGTGAACCATAAACCAATGTCTTTCTCAATAACAGTATAAAAGTTAATTATACAATAAGACTCCTTATTTTCATTACATTTGTTTCACAAAGTGATATATCAAATTCAAAGTTTCAAATTCGAAGTTTCAAATTCTTGTATTTCCCTAGTTTCACTAGCTGATTTCGCATTCATTGTCTTGGTACTCTTGCGTTCTGCAACAAAGAAACAAGAAGTATCATGAACCATTTAGTAGAAAATATTAAGATATGCAGGAAAAGCATGGTTCATCTAGCAATACTACTTGGTTGAACTTGGATTTACATGACACATACGGGAACGAGTCAAGTTATTCATATCAGGATCATGGTTCATAAATTTGAACTGCATGGTTCACAAACATAATATCCATGCTTCCATCCATAAAGGTTTCATCAATCAATACTATTTGGCATCGATTTACATGGGACATACGTGAACGAGATAAGTTAAACATTCAGGATCATAGTCCATATATTTGAACTATATGGTGTATGAACCATGTAATTCAGAAATATAAATCATGTAGATAAACACATAAAGAAACGTGTTTCAACTCGATAGGGTTCACCAATCAATACTATTCAAACAATTCAGTTTACAAGGTGAATAAATATTTAATAGAATCAACTTTTATGAAATTAAATTACATGGCTGTTGTATCAAATGCTCAACTAATTACACGAACTAACCCTTAGCATATTGGATCCCTTACTTTCCTGACCCCATGAGTGCAAACTTTATATACATACAACAAGAGACTCAAATGAACTTTGGACAACTAGGTGTTATTTTGGTGCCATAAACGCTTGTCAGTGTGTTATCCTACTGTTTCGAATCATTCCAGCTTGGTTTGTGTTTGTAATGTTAGATTAAGGTTTACAAAAGGTAAAAATGGAAAAGAAATATATTGGATTAAATTGAATAATATCTTTTTACATATGTGAATATATAGATATAGTCAATTCTATAATTAGGTTAGACTAAATGAGAATTATATAGAATAATTAAATAGAAAGTAATTAATGCAGATTAAATGTATTGTAAAAAGTAACATTGCTATCTTATGCTTTTATTCATTGCAAACAACTTCCAACACATACCCACATACAAAATATCTATTCTAATTATTTGAAGCTCTGGTCACAACAACGGACATCCGACGCGAAACTCCACGTTCAAGGGCGAAAGCGAGAGCGAGGAAGACGAGCCTCCAAGGGAACAACAGGAATATAGGGCGAAGAGCCTTCATGCACAAGGCATGGAGGTAGGCAACAAGCCTTCCACAAGGGAGGAGCACTTCTCACAAAATGTGAGAAATGATGCGTGCAGGGCGACTCGAACTCGAGCACTCTTGATTATTTGATCAAGATTATGACCATCTGGCCACCACCCTTTCTGCCATACCCCCATATAATTAAAAATCATAACTTTGTAATCTTAAATAGTTTTCACAATGTAAGAAATTTACAAAGAGATAATTTAAAGCGAGGATAATAATATTCACTGATTCGGTTTTTAATTTATAAAAACAGTCGACGGTGTCTTCCATTCCTTGTAATGTGCAGCAAGCTTGTGGATCTGCAGTAAGTTTTGGAAATTTCATTTCTTTCAGTCCTGAGTTATCTGTGTTGTACTTGTATTTTTATAACTTAATTTCTGTTTGGAAATTTCATACTTTGTTGTGTTTCTCTTCTACAGGTCCCATTATGTTTGTAGGGACTAGCTAGCTAGCTAGCTAGCTAGGTACTTTTTTTGTAGATATTGAGTTGTTTGCGCTCATGTGTTAATTTCTTCTGTAATGCAGGTTTTACACATTCAGCTTTCACGTTAGTTGTGTAGTAAAGTGGAAGAAGTTTCATGCAATTTTGATTGAATCCAAATGGTTGTATAACAATAGCGTGTCTTGTGACCAGTGAATAAAAGTTAGGCGATCCGAGAAAGGCAATCTGTCTAGGCGATATATGCCTTGATTGCCTCTCCTCTGCACACCGTTTATTAAATATCGTTCTAAATGGTAATGGCGTGGGGTTATGTTTTTAGGATAATGCTAATGGCATCTTTATGATTTTGCACTTGAAGTCAAATTATAGATGCCTTTTTTGTACACCTTTAACTTCAAGTCACTGTTTGTTTATGATCAAAGATGTTACAACCCTTGACTGTTTGTATTAAGTGGGTTGACAAAGATGTTGCAACACTTTTTCTACTGTTTTTTCTATTTAAGGGTCTGAGTGATGTCAATTCCTTGCATCAAAAATGGGTTTTATACTTTTCATTTACTTACAAAGATACATTGGTTGCCAAATATTAGTACATAAAACTTGAGTATCTCTTGGCAATACATATGACAACTATTTGGAAATAGCTAGATTAATGCTCTAAGATTTTGGTCATGTTTCAAGCTTCTGGTTATAAGACTGAAATAAATGGCCTCCAAAATTTATGAAATTTTAGAGGCATTTAGTTGTTAGGCCTTTTTGTTTTAGTGGTTCCTTTAGGAATGCTTTTTTTCTTCTTGTCGATTCAGGCAATATATAGTATAAGGTGGAGTCCGGGTACAAACAATCCCAACCAGCAATTGTTGCTGGCTAGGTACAAGGTTTCTCTTAGCTTTCGCTTATCAGCTATAATTCTATTGCGGTAAAGCTTATTTTTCTTCCTTGCGTACATTGCATCTTTTGACGCCACTGTAAAACTTTGGGATGTTGAACTCGGGAAGACTCTTTGTAGTTTACAAGTATGTTATCTATCTTAACCTTTCATTTTTAGGTAGCAATGTTTTTATGCTAATACTTGTGCAAAGAACATTTCTTTTAACAACTTTTCTTTTTCTACAATACTCCAGGAGAACTGTCTCTTTTAGCCCAAACAGGAGGCATCTTTGGAACAAATAAGGGAATAAAAAGTTGCTGCTGCCGTATGCGTCCTGGACTACAGAATGTAATGTAACGATGGTGTGGCAAAATTCCAAGGCTCAACTACTTAGGGAATCAGCGTCCAACGGATGGATGTCATGAGTTTGGTGGTTGATGTGCAGGCGTTTTGGTGGGATGGTTGGGATGTCTCCGTGTGGTGGTTAGGTTTTTTGGCTTCCTGTCTCGGTTGACGACGGCGGCCGGTTTGCCATCTGTATCTTTCACTGCCATCTCCTTCAACTCATCCAATTTCAAGTCCAGTGCAGACTTTATTGCATCAATGCACCGGACTTGAAATTGGATGAGTTGAAGGAGATGAGAGGAGACGACGGAGGTTAGGAGGAGAAGAAGCCAAGCGGCGGAGATGAAGTCGTGAGCGGCTGAGATAGGATTAGGTTTTAATTCATTGCTTGCCTTTATTTTCCATACCATCACATTACATATAGTCTCATCTGTTTTATTTATTTAATTCTAATTCAGTCCCTCAATTATCTCATAATTGGATACGTAACATTCCTTTCCTCGCCGTCTTGCATGCCGGTTGTTTTGTTTGTGAGTTGTTTCGGCGGCTTTAGTTTCCGAGTGGTTTCGGTATGGGATGTTCCTCTGGTCGCAACACCTTGGTCCTCCTGTTCTCCTTACTGTCACTCCATTCTGGTTTCTGGGTTGCCGGCGTCGCTGCAACTGTCGCTGCGGTGGGTCTGGCCTTGCTGGCTATCGTCCGGCTGCACCGTCTGGCGTCTTCCGCTACGTCGGTCAGCTGTCGCTGTTGTTTCTTTCCCGTCTCAGCACGTGTCTCTCCTCAAGTCTCTCCACGTGTCTCTCCTCAAGTCTCTCCACGTGTCTCTCCTCAAGTCTCTCCACGTGTCCTTCCCATGACGTGTCCCCGTGTCTACCCACGTCTCTCCACTTGTCCCAGTAATGGGCCACGTCTCTCCACTTGTCCCAGTAACGGGCCACGTCTCGTCTCACGTGTGATGTCCTCCTCTGTTGTCACGTCGTTTGATTTGATACGGTTCGGTTGCACTGTGTGTCAACATTTCAAGCCAAGCTACTTCCTGCTACTCAGATTATATTTTTAAAGATCAACTGAATCATCTATTACTATCACGGAAATCAGAGAAGTTAAAGGAACTAGCGTGGTGATTACTTTCAGTGCTCACTTATTCAGTTTCTGTTAATTCTTTACTATATTGTTATACTGACCGAGGCAAATGATTCGGTTTAGTCCTATAGTTCATTTTCTTATGTTTAGATTTCATCGAGTCAGGTTAAATTTATTTAGCTTTTTAAGTCCTCGAGGTGTACTCTTTGGGCTTCGCCCTTTCAATAAAAAAACTACTTAGGGAATGAGTGCTTGTCAATTTGACATGTATACTTCTTTTTGTGAGACTCCTAGGGATTGGATTGGATAGCAAAATTTGATACTGATTCAGTAGTTAATAATTTACCATGTGAGGTTGGTTGGCGTGACTTGACAAAACTAGGCATTCTGATATTTTCTCAAATGCCAGGCTCAACTTTCAAAGTACTTCCCCACTACATTTTTTAGTAAGTTCTGATAGTTTTAGGGTTAAGGTATTTAAAATGGAACCATTAAGCTGAGATCACGGCTTTTGGAGTTGACACTGAACAATATAATGAGAATGGTGGCAGGGTACAACTACTAAGAAACAGCGGCAAGAAAACTAGAGACAATTTCTAAGGAAATTTTCAAGTTTGTACGACCTTTGTGAAAATTCTAGGATGGTTGGATCTCTATGGAGTATAGATTAGAGCATCAATAATGCTTCAACTCCAACCATTTTTTACAAAAAGCCACATCATAAAACTACTTAACCTTACCAAGTAACTACATAACCTGATTAATGAAATGAACCACAACATGATAACACCTACAAAATTGTTGCTATTTTTCACTGTTTGCAACTTCCCTGAATGATACATACAAATAAACTTACTTGTACATCTAAGGTCCCATGAAATAACTCCACCTATGAGGATGCAGCTTGCCTTTAAAATGACACAGAATCTGTCTATCACGACTGTGGTGTCTAGCAGGCATTGCGCACCTTTTCCTTGACCTAAATGGATACGAGGTTGATTTTGATCAAGGCTGTCATGTCATACTTTTCCAACATAACGGAAGTTGGACTCATAATCTTGTTGTAGCCTAGCCAGAGTGCTTCTGCAAGGTCCCTCTACAACAAAAATAAAATGCATCAAAGTTCAATTCATTAAACTAACACTGAACTCTATGAGGCTATATACTCTCTACAGCACACTTACCTCCAAATACAGTATGAAGGTATTGAAGGTCTGCTGCTGAGCAAGCATCAATAAGAGCATAGATGCCCGGTTTCAGAGCTTCATCAATTTCCCTGAATTGATTTGGTAAACACGAGTTCATCATGAATTCTTTGTGATGACAACAATAGTTTAATGGAATATAGTTTATCAAAATTTGACCAACCTTTTGATACCAGTTTTATTAGGGCCAAAACCAGAATAGACTCGAATGTAGTGACTCAAAAATAAGAATATCCACTGGCCAAACACATCTTTTTGTTGCCGAAGCTGAGAAAGGAAATTTGCCAGAAACTTTAAGCACACGAGATGCAACAAACATAAGTGAAGAACACGAACTATATATCACAGCGTAGGGAAAACTAACTCTAGTTATTATATATTCAGCGTGAATTGTTTCAAAGTGGTCAAATCGTACCTCCTCATAGACACGTCGAAGACAACTAGCCAATCTTACTCCCTCTTGCACATGCCATGAAAAATATCCATTCGTCACTAGATCACTGTTCACAGTCTCTAGGCAGTAGAGAAGAACAGAAAGTGAATCTTCAAGCACAGCAATGGACTGCACGCACTTACTGCCATGAAAAGAAGTTGGTCAATTGTTTAGCCTGAGATACATAAATATAAAAACAGTTTTCTGTATCTAAAAGGTGCAGAAGGCATACTCTCTATACTCCATATACTCTTTATGGTGCTTAATAACAGTGGACAATAGCCTGCACGAAGCAGCATAAAGGTCTATCGAGAATTTTCTATCAGCATATGATAGTGTAGCCAGTGCACCTCCATACCCATCAATGCCAGCTGCCCCTTTTCTATCTGATGCGTATCTACCATGATTAATGTGAAGAAAATTTTGAAAAAGAGCCCCAGGCAAACGCAAAGCCTGTCCAACCTGACCTTTATTCAAATGGAACAGGGCTTGTTTGGCAAAAATCCTTGTTAATACCTCAGTACACATAAGCACGACTGCTCCAGGATCAGGATCTAATCCTGCTCTTACTTGCTTTGAAGTTGACTGTTCGATGAAAATATGTGGACTCAGTAAATGCCAAGTTATATTGAATAGACCGGCAACTAATCTGTGGATGTGTCTTTGAATCACACCCAAACGTTTGCGACCTGCAAGCGTCCAACAAATAAGAAGTGAAAAGTCAAGTTCGATAGAAAAGACTCTGACCATACGACATTAACATTAAAAACATGCCATACCAATTAGAATTTTATTTTAAGTCAATAAATTATACAGGAACCTTAAACTGACCTCTCAAAGATAAAAGGTTCTAAGATAGCTGGAAGCATCATATATAATTAACATGTGTAAAGAATCTTTGTACTGCAATTGTTTCAATTGAGCCGATGTTTATCAGTAATTAATTAGGCGACTGGAACACCTTTGTCAAGAATCAAACACCCACATACACAATGGAGAAGTTCATGTTTACAAACCTGATGCATGTTCGAGAACCAGATCAAGAAAGTCAACACCTGCAGCAACTTTTGACAACACCTGCCCTCCGCCTGCACTGCCAGTCACAACTTCATAAATCATTGCGGAGCCTTCCTGTACACCAACAAGAGCTCTATCTATAGCTTGGATTGCCAATAACAAATGTTGTTCAGATGCTTTGCTGATAAACCCAATAACTGATGTTCTTAACCTATACTTAAATTCATTCCACGCGCTGGGCTTAAGAGGATGATGTGTTGTGGGATTAAGTGTTTGACTATCAAGCATCTTGGTGATTGATTCAGTCTCATGAGATGCCAGGGTCGCTTGTTTCCCTAGAAAAGAAATGCATTTCCCATCAACCCTCAATAGCAAATCTATCAACTTGTTATACGAGTCATTTATTATCTGTGTGGATTTATTTATGGAAAAATTATTTCCCAACTCCTCCAGATATTTCAGGACACCATCTAGCCAAGCAAAAGAGAATGGCGGCAGTGACTCCTCCATATCGACAAGCTGAGACAAAACAAGTTGGGACACACAAGTTAACAGATGAATCTTACTTGACGAGGATGTCATGCGGTAAATATCCATATTAAGCCTGATACCAGCGGAAGCAGCTAGAAGCATCTGTCTAAGCAGAAAAGCACCTTCAGGATAATCATCTTTCAATAACCTTTGTAAAAGAAACCTGTTGAAATGACGCTCCTGAAACCCTTTAACTGGAATCTCAGCAGCATGTTTATTGCCTTTAGAGAGCAGCTCCCTCATTGGAATACCATCCGATTCAGAATGCAAGTCAGGAAAATCAGTGAGGTTTGAAGTTTCTAGCTGACTATCAGGGGATCTCGAAAGACCATTAGGAAGTGCTATTTCAGTATGGCATAATATTCCAGGCCATTGAGAATGATCATAAAGCACATACTGTAGGGATCTATCGAGAAAATCGGAGAACATATTTGACAGAACTTTCACATCTGATGCTCTATCTTTCTCTAATATAGTTGTGGACGGACTTGTTGACATGTCTTTTATTGCCAATGCGGAAGCCAAGCCCCACAAAAAACCATGAACACACGCCAGGTGGCAAGATAATTTGTTCGTCCATAAATTCATGCCATCAAGATCTCCTGCTACATTATTATTGAATCCTTCCATATCATAAACAGGAAAGTCCAATTTATCAATTTCGGTTTTCAGAGTTTCAGCCATTGTTACCAAATTTCTACATGCATTATTATCAGCGGAATGATCCATCTCAACAGAAATTTCAAGAGTAAAAGCTTCTCTCAAACAACTTTTACTGTCCAAGAGGATGTGATGAACTTGACTCTTGCACAAGTTCAGGAGAATAGCAGATGTGTGGTCTAGTAGAGTAAATATATTATCTCTCCCTTTGCTGAACCTGTTTTTCGGAAATGTGAGAGATAACTGAGACATAGCAGATACTGTCTTTAATAACCACAATACTGCAACTGAATTGTCCGGTGTCATTATGATAAATGGAGACAAAGGTTCGGGATCCTCACAAGCAGCCATAAAAATATGCTTTAAAGCTCTACGACAAGCTACCAACAAACTCAACAGCTCATATGGTGGGCTGCAAGCTTCTAATATGTTGGCGATCACAAGCCTGTAACACAAAAAAGTATATTAAAACTTGCTATTGAACAATCAAAGGAAAATGAACAAGTACTAGCATATATTCGCTCAGTATGCCTACTGCAGTGCTGTGTGTTGCAAAGTATCATTAGGGTTCTCCCCACAAAAGAGTAACTTCCACCCAACATTTTTTGAAAATTTATGGTAAATGCCGCAATAAAAAGATGTAAAAGACTTCACCTTTCAAGGTCCAAAACAGCAAATGCCATAGTAGAAAATGACTTAAGCTTCATAAATCCTAGTGGCATCCAGCATAAAAGATCTAGGAATCCCTCGCACGTTAAAATCTGTGTTTTGTGTTTTGCATCTGAAGACACTTCACTTGATTCGGCCATTTTACAAAGACCATTTGCCAAATAATTATCAAGAGATGCCAATACTTCCAAAAAAGCAGGCAAACTAAAATCATCATTCACGTTTACTGAGGGATTGGATAATGTGAACATGGACTTCTTGAGTACCAGGCAAAGTCTTGAAGCTAAATGCCTTCTAATCGACTAGAAAAGAAAGAGGGATACCACGTTAATATGTCAATATGTTGTTAACTTAAGAATTTTAAAAACAAAACTCATCAAATGGTAAAGCATGCACTTATTAAGAGTAGCAGTCTGAAGAAGTAAGATAAAAGCACATTTTATGACAACAAGATTTTATTACCTCCTGTTCATAAAGCAATGTGTTTCTAAGGAGTCCCAGTGAGATTTTTTGAATGGTAACCTTATCTGGACTAACATGTTCACGATTATGGAGAATAGACGTACGAATCAACTTTGTGAGAAATTTCTTCAGTTGTTTCTTAGAAACATGTACGGACCAAATATCAATATTTCTGCAGAGGATGTTCCAGATAGCAATACCCAAAGATTCGGTATTCAAAGAACAAAATACCAAATTCCCTTCTCCAATTGCCTGAACCTGAGTGCATGTTGCTTGTTCTTCTCTCACTAATGAGATATGTCCCATCAAGAAATCTACAAGCTCCAGTGCCTCTTGCTTCAAAACTGAAATTTGATTTTCCAACAAACTTGTTGTACAACCTGGTAACAAGTCAGCTTCAACATTTATCTGGGACGGAACTCTACAGGCACTGAGGTGTTGCAGGTACTCGAAGGTTTTCAGCTGCCTGTTCAAGTCAACAAGCCTGTGGATTGCCATGATATGAAACACATACGTGAGAGCAGGGGAAGCAGTTACACCGTCACACAATAGGTCTTGTTCAACAAATTGGATGGCTGTAAGAAGCGAAGCAGAATTTTGCAAAATCCACGAAAAATAACCTTCACATTTCCAATCATTCATCTCCAGCAGCTCCTGCCCAGAGTATGCTGAAACTGGATCCCCCATAAGTTTTGAAAATTTTCTGGATAACTTAGGAGCCATAAGAGAAATAGCTTGTCGATATAAACTCCGACATGACAGGTACAGTCGGAAGAAAAACAAACAAACCAAGTGAGCTGACCCTCCTAAATATTGTAAATGAGATTCTCCAGCAATATTTTCACGACTAGGGGTTGCTCCAGTGAGAGATTCAAGGAAGTCAACAAAATTTGGCTGTTGTGCTACTAAAGCACTCATTACAGGTCGCAAGATAGCCATAACCTCCTCCACAGAAGTTCCAATCAGGCTGCTGTTACCAGACGTGACTGACACAGAATCAAAAACCAGTGAATATACTTCTGACAGGCCAACACCAAAAACTTCCAAGCGTACATATAAATATTCCGTATTAAAGACTCTGGAGGGTAATTGTTTTTTATTATCCTTGGCAGTGGCTAAACAGCTGGCCTTTATCCACTC
Organism: Sedum album; assembly: GCA_006409495.1. Taxonomy (NCBI): domain Eukaryota; kingdom Viridiplantae; phylum Streptophyta; class Magnoliopsida; order Saxifragales; family Crassulaceae; genus Sedum; species Sedum album. Next base: position 120,314 of record QZGG01000155.1, on the reverse strand, counting down.
CACCGAATCTGATATATCTTCTGCTATCTGAATAATAAATCCACTGGCTTGCCCTTCTGGAATGGACTTGATTGCGTTAACAAGAGCAGACCTGAAGGCTTGTGATCCAATCAACTCTCGAACTGATCTAGCAAATAGCTGGGATGGTAAAGAACTAGTGACATCATTTCCGTAATTATGTATCCCCAGACTCCTCATTGCTTCACAAAATGAAACAATAACACTATTCACCTGCATTGATGTCATGAGGTTAAGAGACCAACAACATATATCATTAAATCATAAATCAACACATCTGAAGGAATGGACTTCAGATTCACGCAGTCAAAACATTACAAGGGCTATCAAGGAGCACAATACAAACAAGGATATTTGATGATATGTCAAAGTTTATATAAAATGTATTAGCACATTTCCTTGAAAAGATATAAACACTTGTTGAACCACATATACGCATAGTAATAAACTTATCCAGAGATGTCTAAATAGCATGATTAGGAAAATAGTATCAAATAGCTTCATGAGTCAGATCTTACCTGACGAAGTTCACTATAAAGGTTCAGCAACTGACAGCTGAAGGAAAGTGCTCTCTGACAAAGTGATGATGAATCTTTATTGCCAATCCAGGAACCAAAGGCAAAAAAACTCAAGATCGTGCCCCACAGTTTTCCCAAATCATCTCCAATTACTTTATAATCGATTTCTAAAAGGTGTCCCACCGCAAGTACAAGCTCCTCAGAAATTAAGGTTACTGTGTGTTTCCAAGCATCATTTTCGTATGCTAAGAGCCAAAGATGACTAGCTTTGGTAGAGAAAACCATAAAAACATCGTGTAATTTCTTCAGATAGTCAAAGCATGCACCTTCAGAAGTATCTTCTGTTCTTGAATATATTTTTTCCCGCATCAATACGTCAACTACACTATTAACACATTTTAGAACTCCATAGATATCCAATAACACTGGTCCTACTTCTATTGCCACTTTGATATAGGTATTGAGTTTAAGCATGAGAGGCTCCACGATCTGTGCAAATACATCAAAAAGAGATTTGCGCATCTCTGTGCTCAATATACTAGATGAAGCATCATCACTGGGACTGTCTGCTTTAATGTTTCCAATCTGCGTAGCCAAGTGAGCATTTTTCGAGGATGAAGACACACCTCTCTGAATCTTGACCCTTTGAATGAGCAATTGAAAGAGCTTGTCCACACCCGCATATAATGGGACCTTATTGTCACCAATAATTTTCTCCAATTTCCAAAACAAATGCTTGTGGTAGCTTTTAAAATTCATATTCTGTTCTTTTGGTTTTACATCAGAGGATGACACATACTGTTCTGTATTCCCAAAGTTTAAAAAACCATCAACATGAACGTTATGAAACAACCCTTGAGATAATACCTCATCGACGACCTTAGACAGCTTTCCAGCACTGTCTTTTTGACATAAAAGACCACACAACTGTAATAATGGTTCAAGAAGTTTGTCCACAAAATCCTGAAAACCATTTTTACGGCAAGGGTGAATCTTTAAATACTTAGAAAAAGAATTAAGCACCAAATCACAGAACTTCATGGAAAAATCATATAGTTCCTGAGAAGACGTGCAATCTGAAAACACCTTGTTTGCAAGCTGTAGCACTGCAGCAACAGCCAATAACCACAAGTCCAGGTTGTCACTCAAGACTCCTTTGTGCATAGAAAAAACCAGCGAACTACACTCAAGCACAACATTATACACTTTAAACTCTTCTCTAAAAACCAACTCATCTCCAACAACTGATGATATCTTATTAAGTAGCCCTACAGCGCTCTCTGATGCACAAACTACTGAACGTAAAAAATATCGCGAGAAATTCACCGATACACTTCGTCTCGAAGCCTCATCCAAACAAAACTTGAAAACTCGCCAACATCTAACATCCATACTCATCCCATCATCACTCCCTCCTTTCCCCTTGGGAATCAATACTGACTGAATCCAATCATTCAAAAACACTAAAAACCGTGAAACACCAACAGCTTCATTGGATTCACTATCATCATTCTCCAATCTTTTAACAAAATCATATGCCAATTCAACCTTCCTGCATCACAAATCACAATAAAAACTCCAGTCAGTAACCCAATCAGCCAAACAAACCCTAAATTCTCAAATCATAAAAAACAGCAATAATTAACTAACAAACTAAACCTTTGAATGTTAACACTCTTATCCTGCAATGATAAAATCAGGTTGAGATTTCTCCACGTCTGATTTTCTTCAACCTTCTCCGTAATTCCTCCTTGCTCGGATGTTTCTGGTTCTTCAACTAATTGAGTTTTTTTCACTTCGCTTTTCACACGATTCTTCTTCTTCTTAGAACCTTCTAGTTCGCTGCCTTTACTCTTCCTTTTTTTCAAAACCGACTTGGCAGGAATCTCCGTCATCGACTTAGGGCATATGCACCGTGGTGAGGATTTCAGTAATGTCGAACGTGCAGCGGAGACAACCTTGTGGAGATATCGTGCTCGAGGAGATGGTAAGGGTGAGGACGTCCTAGAGGAGAAGCTCGGGGAGATCGGCTTGGCGGACGTCGTAGGCGCGTAACAGCTGCAAACTTCGAGCGCGTGGAAGACACTCGGCACAAAAAAACACTGCTGGCCCAATTAAACCCACATACAAAACCCTAATTCTGCACGAGATCTTAGCCGTTAGATCTCATCTGATCTAACGGCTAGGATTAATTATAGCGAATATTTTGCATAAAAATTTCAAAAAAACAATTAAATTAAATTAAAATTGATTATTAACTAAAAAAATCGCAGATTTTACTGGTTCTGTATATTTGTAATGAAAAGAAAATTAAACAAATAGTAATTATTAAATAAAATAAATTTATTTATACAACCAATTTATGCAACAGAATTCATTTACTTTTATGTAATGTCACTAATTTTTATTCATGAAATTTAACAAATATTATATATTTTATTGCTATATATGTGTTTTAAATAAACGAAATTATAAAAATAATATATTTTAATCATGAACAGTAATAGGATGTTCTCTTCAACAATGGCGTGCTTAAATATGCTGAATATTATTATTTTTAATTGTGTATAGTAATAGGAAGTTTTCTGAAATTGTAATAGGAGGTTCTCAATTAAATTGAAAAGCTTCTCCTGGCGCAGCGCTACAAGGTTTCGAACAATCTAAATGGGGATGGATGACTTTTGAAGCTTTGTAAACGTGCAACGGTGAAGTGCTTAAAGGGATGGCTTGCTCGAGGAAATCGCGAGGTCGATGACGTCCTTGAACACAACCTCGTGGAGATAGGTGATGGCGCGTATTTATACGATCCATCATTGTCTTATTTCCGTTGTTCTTATATGTTTTATTTGCGAAATATTATCTTGTTGTAGTGTTTTGCATTTCAGGCGTATTTGGAGTGCAATGGAGATTTTACACGCTTATCGAGCAATTCTAGACAGATTCGGAGCACGAAGACGAAGGGAAGAAGCGAATGCAGACTGGATGACGTCATGCTGACGTCATCCGCGGACGCTATTACATTTACATCCGCGGACGTTTCTTAATTTCTACAAATGCTTAAGGGTCCGCGGATGAAATCCATGAAGGGTCCGCGGTGTGTTCGGCCCGGCCCAAGTTCAGAGTTTCAGCAGCTTTTTGATTAGGATTTCAATCCTATGGGGAAAGAGCTTCTTTGGACGGCGAAATTCCAGAGCTGAAGATAGAGATTAGCGATCAAGCTTCAACCTTTAGTCTTCACAATCGATAACCCTTCAAACTCATTTTTAGTCTTTTTGTTTTGTTACAATGTTTTCTATGAGTAGCTAAATTTCCCTACAGTTTGGGGAATTGAGTTGCAACATTGTATGAGATCAATGAATAGCAAGTTTTAATCTAGTGAATTCTGTTCTTGTTATAATTGCATGTATTGTTATTTGCTTAATTCAGTCTAGCGGTAAACTTAGGTTTATAGCAGTTGCATGATATCTATTTGAATTGTCATAGTAGTAAAGCCTAGCGGTGGAGCTATTGTGGTAGTTTGATTAGGTTATTGTTACATCTTCTTGAGACTCTAGCGGGTAATAGAAGATAGAACTAGAATTAGGTAACAACCCTAGCGGGACTATCTAATTCGAACTACAATAATTCATTAGCTTAGAACGTGTCAAGTCTATGATTACTAGTTGCAACGAGATTCCCTGAACTGTGATTTCTCATTCAGTAGTAAAATCTTTAGTTTTAGTTTACAAACAATTTTCAAACAACCCTGATAGGAGTAGGAATAGTTAGTAGATTAACTCCGATACTAGATTACTTTCCCTTGGGTTCGACCCCACTTACTTCTACACTAGCTTTTAGTAGGTTTATAAATTTAGATTTGCAGTGCACAACGACGCGCTGTCAATAGGCTGGCTGAACGCGTGAACTTATGAAATTATTAAAAATTGATTATTAAAAAAATCAGGGATTGTTTCTAAATTTGTGCAATTAAAATAAAAATAAAATATATATTAAGGAACAAATAAAATTAATACAAAGTTACATCTCAAAATTAAAACTATACATTTTCTAACAATTTCTGTGTTTTAAATAAACGAAATTATAAAAATAATATATTTTAATCATGAATAGTAATAGAATGTTCTCTTCAAAACTGGCATGGGTGCGTAAATATGGAGAATATTATTATTTTTAATTATTAGCTCTTTTTACATTTACATTAAATTTAAAAATAAGAAATTCAGATTCGTATAAACCTTTCATTACAGTAGAATTATTAATCTGAAATGATTAACAATAATTTACTTCTGTATATAAATAATTGAATCTCAATCGAAATAATATCGAGGAATATTATACAGTGTGCTGAACACGTGTCACTTGCAAAAAAAGATTTTTGTCAGTTTACATGGTGGTGACGTTCAAGCCACTCACAATCATCTCCTTTCTCCTCCTCTACCCGAAACCCTAAATCCCTGATTTCGATTCCGGTGCTCAGAATTATAACATCTTCTGGTTGAAGTTGATCTGTAATCGTATTAGAGTCTTGTTCTCTGTTTTGCAATATAGTTCTCGTTCATTTGAGTAATAGAATATGGTGTAGATAGCTAACATGTATAGTTTGATTTAATAGAGAAACATTGTCGTATTGAGTTATGTATATGTAGGGATATCTGATATAGATTCATCTATTTTAATAGATTTATGGAAGATACTTTGTATCTATTGACTAAATTTCATCATTGACTGAAATTACGCCACGTCATTGCATTTGTCATGTTCATATCATGTGAAAAAATATGTAACTCAATATCCAGAAAATATGCCTCAATACCCGTTGTCTTGTTATATTCTACCTATAAGTTTATTAATCAGTTACATGTTATGATCAGAAAATATGGATCAAATGGAGCATTTTATAGGAAGAAAAAGTAAACGGAGGTATGGGTTTCAAAGATCTAAAAATATTTAATCTAACTCTTATTGCTAAACAAGTATGGTGACTGTTGATTTATCCAAATTCGCTTACTGCCCAAATGTTTAAAGCTAACTACCATCATACACTTCGCTTCTTCATGCTAATAAAGGTTACCGACCATCAACTATGTGGCAATATGGCATGGTATATGGAAGGTCATTCGGTATATTAAATCTTTCATTCACATTGATGATCACTCAAATGATATTGTTTGGTCAGGTAGCTCTTTAGGAGTTTTGGAAGTCAGGTCGGCATATAACACCATTAGAGACCAAACAATTGGATGATTCTGGTCAATCTTCGTCTACTCATTCAGTGCGTAAGTGTGGTATACCGTTTGGAGACTAAAGATTCCTAGAAAAATAAGAACATTTTTGTGGAAATTGTTTCATAATGGTTTGTCGACAGGTTAGAACATTCTAATTAAGCATTAACAAGCAGACCCTACGTGTTGTGTTTGTGGCTGTCAGAGATTAATTTGAATAATTTCACCACCGTTGATGACTGGTTATTCCACTGTTGCTTTACTCACTTCGGGAATGTTGATGAAACGTATATATACGATACGTAAAAACACAAAATTCCATAATTTAATACATTTTTCATGTATTATTTCAAGTTTTGTGTGTGATTCATGTTATAGATGCACAAGATTTATGTGATACATTTGGATATAATTGAAGACATTTGAGGTGTATAATACAAGATGCAAGCAAAAGATAAAAAATCGGAATTTCTGGTTCCCCGCGGAGGGTGAAGAATTTATGGCGCGTATGATATTGAATTTCAGATACATTTTCACCCTCGGGGGGAAAAAATTCTTCACCCTAAGTGGCAGTTTTTGAAATTGCAAAATTCATTTATTTTAACCTTAGAAACTAGACTAATAAATTATGTCGATTCACAAATAATGAGAGGGGAATTTTATGCAATTTATGAGTGAAATGCATTCTCATAATGAGAGGGGAATTATATGTCAAAGTTTATATAAAATGTATTAGCACATTTCCTTGAAAAGATATACAGACTTCATCAAACTTGAAGAAATCTGGATTTTCGGAGAAGAAACCATCTCATTCTCAAGCCGCGGTGACAGAGGAAGGAGATAAAGAAGGCCACATCCCCAACATCAATATTGAGATGAATTTTAACATATTTTGATGAATAATTATTTTGTGGGAATTTTATTACAATTCTTTGATGCAAATTACATGATTGAATGTTTGTTTAGCGTAGCCTAGCGGTGAACTATATTAACATGTCTTGAATGGTGCTTGTTTGATTTCATTCTAGTAAAGCCTAGCGGTGTAGCTGTTGTGTTATTTATTCAAGTTATTATCATTCTTCTTGAGAACTTAGCGGTTAATAGAAGATAAGATTTTTATATAATTATTTGCAGATTATCTTAGCGGATATATGTATCTCTTGTCTCTAGCGGGAACAACTAAATACATATTATTTTGACATGGTAATAATTATTTTATGTTGCCGACAACTCCTTGAATTGGTATGTTGATAGTTATATTTTATCTGTTACTTAACACATCCAAAAAAAGCAAATCAAACCCCTCTTTTGGAATTATATTATAATATTTTTATTCTAGACTTAAATTGCTCTCTCTTGGGTTCGAACTTACTTGCTGCTTACTAGCTTGTAGGAATTATTATAAATTTAAGTTTGAAGCACTGAACGACGTGCTCGTCAAATTTTGGCGCCGTTGCCGGGGAGAGCATAATCTAGGATATAGTTTTTTTTGTGTGATTATTTTTCTGCATTTTACTACTCTACAAGATGTCTAATGCAGGAGATATAAACGAAAATGGTAGCCAAAACGATGGAGGAAATCGAGAAGAAATAATATGCCACCGAGAAATTTATATCGACGAGGAGCAACAATGAAGGAGCTCTCCATGGCGATGATTCGTGAGCAACCATGGTGCATAAGTCCTAACCTCGAAGAGGAGAATTTTGAAATTAAATTGTCAGTTGTTCATCACCTACCAAAATTTGGAGGATTACTGAGAGAAATTTCAATGCAACACTCGCAGGAATTCACGAGAATTTGTCAAATATTCAGACCATATGTTGCGTCGGAAGAAAGGTTCAAGTTAAAATTAATTCTCTAAAGTTTAACTAACCTTGCAAAAAATTGGTTTTTATCTTTGCCTTCAGGAAGTATTGGTACATGAGATCAAATGAAAATAAAATTCTTGGATAAATACTATCCTCCTGCAATAGCAAATCATTTGAGGGGGAGTTGTCCACTATTCGACAAGGTCTAACCGAGTCGATATATGATTACGTGGAACGGTTCAATACTTTGGAGCAAAGTTGTTACAACTTGGGTGTACCGGAGAATATATTAGTGGAGTATTTGTTTGATGGATTGAGACCACTAGAGAGGATGATAATGGATGCTATAGGTGGTGGCACGGTTTTTAACTTGACACTATGGGAGGTGCGAGAGTTAATTATAGAAACCACAGAGACCGCACGATTTTGAGACGAAAATTATAGAAAAGATGATACAACTCTAGTCAATAATGTCTCACAAGTGGATTCAAACACCTATCAAATGGCTAGAGAGTTGAAGGAGCTTAAGGAGATGATGATGGTTTATCAAGAACAAATTCATCAACAAACACCGCCATACAATTCTCTGATTCAACAACTTGAAATGTTTAACTCGAATGAAAGTTACCCATTAAGAAAGACTTACAACTAAAGGGGCACGAGCAAATCGTTAGAAGATGAGGTGAAGGACGTGGTGAATTACGTGGTAGCTAACCAAATCAAAAATGATAGCGCGCTACAAGAATTGACTAGGCAAATGGCATAACTTGACGCTTCCGTAGCCGAACTCGAAGACGATAAAGAAAAGCTCCATTCACAGAAAATTCCAAATCCTAAGAGTAATATAAGTGTTGTTATACTAACTAGTGATGAAAGATTTGAGAACGAACAAAAAGAATGCGACTCGGAGAATATTTCAAAGATGGGTTTTTTGCCAAAAACCACCCTCTCAATAGCTCAATTTTAACAAAACCACCCCTTCAATTTTTTTTTGAGATAACTACCCATCAATTCCAAAATATTAAATCGTGACACCCTATCGCAGGTTTCGGCATCTTTTGATGGAAAACTGGACGTTGACTAAGTTGTTCAAGCTTTAAATATAAAAATCATTAGTACACTAATCAAACATCATCATAAACCTCATTTAGCTTCATTCTTGTTCAACTGAGCTTGGGTAATCCAAAAACTCATAACCCCGACCTTCATTTATCATTACAAACTCAACAAATTAAAACATTTCTCAACATTAATCTTTATTTTATTTTGTGTTAATGATATTATTAGATAAAATTTTCAGCAAGAGACGCCGAAAATAGTGAAAGGGTGTCACGATTAACGATTTTTGAATTGATGGGTGATTATTTCAAAAAAATTGAAGGGGTGATTTTATTAAAATTGAGTAATTGAGAGAATGGTTTTCGGCAAAAAAACTCTATTTCAAAATCAAACTATGCGTACAAGACAAGTGGATACAATGTAATGCTAATTTACAATTAATCAAATTGGGTGATTTTATGTGAAATAAGTGGGATTTTCAGTCATCTTTGGTTAGTTCTGTTAACGGTTGCTTAACTACCTGTCTACATATAATTGTCATTGAGGTTTCCATTGTACACTCTCATCTTCATCTCTGGCTCTATTTATAAAATGTTCGACCTTTCATATAACAAATAAGCAAGTCTAAATGGAACCATATCCCAAAGCCATAAATGTGATTCCATTTACTCTCGACTCAAAAAAGTAATACTTTAAATAATGTACATGGTGGATGAACACATGTAGAAAGAGTTTGAGAGCTACGGTGCATCAGCATCTGACCCATCATGGAGTGCGCAGCACACAGTTGCCTTATGATGTCCTTGGTATACTTGGATTGACTCCCCATCTGCTACTGTCCAGAGCCTTGCAGTAGCATCTGATGAGGCTATTGAGCAATAGAAAAAATTCAGCTGTTGCATAAGGCAAAAAGTGTTAAACAAATGTCTCGTCATGTTGATTTATTTTCACCTGTGAGGAGATATGCCCCATCAACTGAGAAAGCACAGTCCCAAACCCAACGTTGGTGTCCTGAGTTGCAAAAGTGAAAAGATTTGGGTCACCAAAATGTTATATGTTAGTGACCGTCCATATATGATCTTGAAAAATTACCAGTTAATGTTCTTTCTAAGGTGAATCCATCGACGTTCCATATTTTTACAGTATGATCGGATGATGCAGTCGCAAGATATCTGGAATATATACTAGTAACACGTCACATAAATCACACTAAACAAAAAAGGCCACTGAATCTATCATGATGAAAAGTTACCGCTGGGGATCACACAACTCGGGGGAAAGCAGACATTTCAAGATGTATCCATCATGTGCTTGCAGTTTATGAAGTGGCTCAAAGTTAGTCATAGTCTGGACAACATACAAAGAGGTGATAAGTGTTCCATACTGCAGATCACGAGGCCTGTCTCTCTTCATAGTATAGCATATAGCAGAGATGAATATTTTAAACCTGTGTGCCTCTTTGTAAGCGCCATACATAGCACGTGCCATTATTATTTGCAGCAACCACTAAGCTTCCATCCCACATTACTGTCAAAGATCTCACTGCAGTGTCAACCTCTGGTACCTAGACAGATAAATGGATGAATGATGCAGGATGCAGTATATAACACAACAGATATATCACCAGAAAAATACACCAGTTTTGATATGTACCAGCTCACAACTGCAGGAACTTGCTGTCAGATCCCATACCCGTATATTACCGTTCTGGTCTCCAGAAATAAGCTCCGTCTGAAATTAATTCAAGACGGTAGAATAAAATATTTAGCATCCAGTACCAAGTACTAAGTATTACCGTGGACCAAAAAATTAATTAAACAGAAAAGGTTTTACAACTAGAACAAAATAAATTTTGGAAAGGTCGACCATTTGAACTATACTGTGTAAGTTGATCAATCATGTTTCACACAAAAAGCTGAAGAAGCAACACATGCATATAAATGAAAGATGCAGATACAAACAGACAAGATGAGTACGCGACTAAACATAGACGTAGAAAAAAAGTTCTTCAATTTGATAAATACAGGAACCTGATTTGGGTGTAGAACAACAGTGTTAACAGCTGCACGGCTTTCATATTCTCGCTGACACCCAGGAGCTCTGATATAGAATGGCGTGAAACGTAAATACAACAAGTGATATAACTGAAGAGAAGACAAAACATTGTTGAGAGAACGACCTGAAATCCCATATTTTCACAGTTCCGTCTTCTGATCCAGAATACATCCAGTTTCCATCACATTGAAATCCAACCGCCATTACATTGCTTGTATGTGAATCATACGTCATGACCTATATCACTCATCACAAAAAACACACCCTATCCATCAGAAATGCATAAGTCTAGATTACAACAAACAAATAAATAAAAACGTAAAAAGTAAATATACCGGCTGGGTACTTGAGGAAGCAATGTCAAAGAGGTGAATGTGAGGATTTCCAGCCACTGCCACATATCGCTTATCCGGTGTCACTTCAATCCTGTTTATATTCTGAACCCCATTTTCAAAATTAAGTATTTAATAAAATAGTACAAAAAATGGATGAGTAAAAAGTAAATTTAGGGTTTAACATACAGAATAGGGATACTGAAGAGTACGCTGACATCTGCCGCTCTTGGCTTCCCAGAATCGAATAGTGTGATCATAACTTGCTGTAGCGAGGATTACTGATGGTTGCTGACTCATCTCAATTCAATTCTCAATCAAAAGATCACCATGAAATCATTATCTAGGGTTTCACGGCGCACATTTAGAATATATAAAGTCAGTTCAAAAGCATAAAAACGAGAAATTGAGGGAGAAGGCACTCACCAAATTGCCTGAATCTTGCTTTGATCGCTGATTTACGACGTCGACAAGGCGATGGTGCTTCGCGAAGTCACAGCATGACCAGGTTGCAGACTTTGCTGAGCTGGGCTTGAACGAGTCCCGCAGGGCCTCGGCCCAATACAAAACCAAACCCTAAAGGGATTTATAACAGCGCTTGCTAAAAAAGCGTTATCATACTTAGGGTTGTAATTGTAAACCATTACCCATAACCCTATGCCCTGAACCTATATATCAATGTTTATATTTTAAGCGCTATAAAATGTATTTTATATTAATAAAAAATATTTGTTTTAACAGTGTTTACTATAAAATAAACGTTGTAAGATAATAAAAATATTTTTAAGATGAATAAGGAGATATATTATAGCGCTTTTAATGTTAAAAGGTTTAAAAAATTTCAAGTGATATTTTTTCGAATTTGTTTTTTTGATTAAGCATTTAAACATTCAATTTTTAAATTACTATGACAATAGATCAGCATCCAAATTAGTTTAATTTTTATTGTGTTTCTCTACTTAGCTAGCTTGAAGAATGTCACATTCTGATCAACTATACTTTCATTATTTAACACACAATAAAAATGCAAGTAAATTAAAACTTAAAAGTAAATTAGTAATCAGCTTCATTACTCAAACTTTTAAATCAATTTTTTTTGGTTTTCATCAAATTCTGTAATAAAAACACAAAATATCACAAAATTGTGATTGGTAATCAACTTCATATACTATCTATTACAACGCTTTTTACGCATAACCGCTGTAAATAATTTTAGAAAATTTCCAATTTTTTAAGGATTGATTTAATTATTTAACAGCGTTGTTGTATAATTCCCCGATGTGATTGGTTAATTCGGATACATGCAATTTTAATCTCAACCGTCGATAAATTCAATCTAACATTACACATAGGACATTAAATATTTCGGAATATTTCACATTCCCGCTACAACTCTATATATATATATTAAAATATTCAACAATCTTCACTGTGAAATTTTTTCTGTTCCATATTTTTAAACTTTAGCTTGTTCCAATCATATTTTTCGTTTTGCATTTGTTTTATAGTCCTTTAATTTTCATTTGATACTAACTCTATTTTTAGCTTCATATTTTTGTAGAATGCCAAATTGAAAGATCCACGACGAGGAATTTGATTTATGAGACAATTATTTTTGTTCATATTTTTTGTTTCATATTGTTTGTAAACACATCAATTGTTAAAATAGAGTTTCAATTTTATTTTTAAAAGGATGAAGTGATTTGATGTTAAAATTCAATTTAAATAGCAAATAAATCAGAGTTTTAAATCAACACTGTTTTAAATTTCAAAAGAGTTACATCGTTTAAAAAATTAAACGCCGTTGAAGCTTTAAATTTTGTAATAAATTATATTTTGTTTATAAAAATATAATATAATTAATAGTGCTTTTTAATACAAGCTGTAAAATCCTAAACCCCATTTTAACAATGGTTTTTTTAAATGCCGTAAAATCAAAATATTCGTTCAATTTTTGATTTTGAAATTTTAAAAATAATAAATATTATACTTTGCATTTTAATATAAGCTGTAAAATCTTAAACCTATATTTAACAACGCATTTTTAAACGCTGTAAAATTCAAATATTCGTTCAATTTTTATTTTTTTTGTTAAAAATAATAAGTATTCTGCAGCGCTTAAAATAAAAAACAATGACAAAATTGTGAACTTACAACAACGCTTAAACCAACTAAGCGTTGTTAAAAAATAAAACATATAACAACGTTTCTAATATATACGCTGTTAAAAAAAATAACGTATAACATCGATTATTACAAAGGTGTTGTTAAATATTTACAAAATTTATGCGCTTTTTATATAAGCGCTGAAATATATTAGATTTTATGACAGCGCTTATTTTAAAAAGCGATGTCGAAGATGGTAATATAAGACAACTTTTTAAGAAAAAGCGTTGTCAAAAACTTGTATGAACAACAACGGCTATTTATTATAATTGTTGTTAAATGTCTTGAACATACAACAACTATCGATATAACAACGCTTCAAAAAGCATTGTTAAATGATCAAAAAGCGTTATTAATTGGTTAATATGTAGTAGTGTTCATAAAATAATGTTTAATGGTTCAAAACATTCTATGTTCTGGTTCATAAATAATACGTTATAGTTCATAAATTAATATCTTATGGTCATAAATAAACTCGAATGATATATAGTGATATAACTATTAAAATTTACTTGATTTTTGTAACAATGATAAAATCAGACTATCAATAATTTTGGATATTCACTAAGATTCCATGCTGAAAAGTAGGAACTAATTAATCATATTTCTCAAGTTCCTATTTTACCCTTATTCCTACGTTAATATTTCTAAGTATAATACTATAATATACAATTTTGAATTAATTGCATTTTAAATTGAAATCTCAACCATATAATAATACCAATCGATGGTTGTGATTTGTTTATACTTTTCACCAGTACTTTATACCTAATCTTTACTCTTTTTATATTTTTAGTTTCATTTTTGTGTTTAATTTATTAATTTATACTAATGTATTTCAATTTTCTGAAAACAAGTTGGGCTATTTTCAATTTTCTTGAAAAATAGTGTATATATAATTATTTAAATGGGTAAAATCGAAAATAAAATAAAAATTATTAAATTTTACTTTGGGTTGGAGCCCAAGTAGCCTCAATGTAGATTGGCCTGGGTCACCTACACCTCTATGAATCAAGAGTAGCGTTTAATACTATACAACGATGAGGTCCTGATGACGACGGCCTCCACGCTGCCGTCTAGCCGCTGGAATAGTGCCCATGTGATCGACAACAAGATCAGAAAAAGCCTTAATGATGAACTTATGAGTTGGTTTTGGATTCAGAGTCAAATAGCATAGAAGAAGTTCATGCAAGTATTCACAATTATTTGGGCGGCCTTTATGGCACTCTGGAGTACCCAACTCACACGCTTCCACCATATCCTCCATTGACTGCCTGAAGTCTGTGTATGGATCAGGTGAGTATGTCGGAACTGCCACCGAGTTCTTTAAAACTGGAGCAGCAGATTCGAGCGAGGATGATGAAACAGAGGAGTCGATGATGGAGTTGGAGCGGCCTGGAGATGAGATAAAGAAGCGTTGGGAGTTGTACACAGCGGATAAGTCTAGCGTAGATGCACCGTATTGGAATTCAGGTGATAAAGGCGGGTAATTTTGACTTAGTGGTGCTGTGTTTGTGGTGGTTTGGAGGGAGTATAGAGAGTTGAAGTTGCTGGTGTAGACTGGAAATGGTGGAGGTTTTTCATCGTCCCACGAGCCTGAATCTTGTGAATGCGGGGGCCGCTTGATCTTGGGGAGGCACGAGGCGAATACACTTGCCATCTATATATCTAGGGAGAAGAAGAAGAAGAAGAATTGTGTCCTTTGATGTCAGGCTCTATTTTAGACGATGGAACATCGGAAGAGATTCGAGTGTGACAACATTAGTTGTGCAAGATGCAGAGGCTCTATTTCATGAGGTGGCACATTGGGTTGAAAACTTCCTTCGTTTTTCGTTGAGAGTGTTTAGTGAGCTCAGACCGGTACACGAGCATTTTAATACATTCGAGGTTGTAAGGATTAAGGTTGGGGAGGCACAAGGAAAAAGCTCGGAAGGGGATCACTAAGAGATACGGATGTAGGGAAGGGGAGAGGACAAAGCCAGCGGGCATACATGAGGCATTGTTCATCATGATTGATTGGGTACGTAACAAGCTTGCTGGCCATGTACATCACTTAAGGCCTAATTTACCCATCATTCATAAGTATGAGTTAAGATTGAGAGACGCAAATGTTGACACTGATTTTACTTAAATTTGACGCTTGTTTTTGTAAAAATACTAATTAATTGAATTTGACAGTTATTTTACTTAAAGCTGGCATTCAACACGATCATGTTATTGCTTTAAATTAAATTTTCTGTCCTCAGGTGTACCATTCTAATCATAATGTCAACAGAGCAGTGTTATTTTTGAAACGGCTAAATTTTCATGTCATAATATGTGGAATTAGAGAAAGCTCGATTGCTGTATTTTATCCAAAGTATGGTTTTAATAAAAAACAATTTTAGTGCTATAGAAGTAGTAGTAGTACATGTTAACAACATTATTGTAGTTTGAGATAACATTTGGATTTTTAATGTTCAAACACTCGAATCTTGCTGGCAACATATACGATTTGTCCCACTCCGACATATACTTGTGTACGACACATCAATATTATATACTCACATTAGATTCAATCTTAGCCAGTTATTAAGTCCATCTTCAATCTTCATTATTTGATATCCCTCATCTGTCAAGCCAACAATAATGTTTAATATCAAGAGTTGAAAACATGCAACTGATAGTTTTATCAGTTCAGAAGATTACATTGTTGTAGAAAATGATTTTTCAAACTAATAAAATGATACATTTCAGAGATTCCCTTCGAACCTCGGTAGAAATAGTTCAACTCAACTGGCAATAAAAACAGTGCACGGTATTTCCCAAAATTCAACGAATATGTTACATCAAACTTAGGCATTGTAATGTAGTGTGAAATTGGTAGCGTGACGAGCAATTTCCATGGCAAAGCCCAGCTACATCAAGTTTGAGGTTTCACTTCTTAGTTTTCTTGTCATTTCTAGTTCTCTTTCTGAACTCCCGCTTCTCCATTGTATAGTTCTTTTTTATAAGCAAGTTGCACATAGCTGTTTTTACTGCTTCAGCTGCTGCCAGAAAGGCTTCATTTTTAACTGCGACGCTTCCTTGTAACTGTTTTAGTAGCTTTTCACCACCAGGTATATGGCTGTCCTCTACGATGACTGTTTTGTCTTCCACCGAGTCCGGATGGGCTTTTCTAAAACCTGACAAAACCTTGACACGGGCCAAGGATGGCATATCAAAGCCTTTTAAGTTGGAGATGCCAGTTACCATCCATAAGTAGTCCATTGCACTGGTTCCAAGAGCTGTAGGGATAAATGTCTCCCCCGTGAAAGATATTTTCTACAATAACAATCATACCATACAAAACCAAACTCAGCAAATTTTGAAAGACCAAATCAGTTAAGGCACATTAAGTTATCGCCAAATATATCATGACACTTTAATGGGTAAATGGAAAGACAATTGAACCGCTAAAGCTGGTTGCTATGAATGTTTATTATCCTTACAAATGATAAACTTGAGGGAACATGCTGATGTTTATGGATTCTTACCCTATTTATCGAGAGGGTTGCAGCTGACAAATCACAGTTCAACAACACTAAACCTTGTAAGCTGCAATGGCAAGAAGTATCGTGTATTAAGACTCAAGTGAATACACAAAGAAAAACAAGAACCCAGGATGCGACGTGTCATACCCCTGAATGGCTACTGCAACTAAAGTTCCATCAAATGAAGAACACACATCGGTAATGAGAGCAGATGAAGTGTCCAATTCTTCTTTTCCTTCAGACACTAGGAGTCCTGCCTTCATGGGATACATGTAATAATTAGTAATTTTAAAAACAATGATACTGCGAAACATCCGAATTTCAATTGAGATGTAAGTGTCTGACCGACATAAATTTGATATGACTATCTACCTCAGCCCCAACATCGCAGGTATGCAAGAGTTTTCCGGACGAAATGTCCCAGAGGCGAACCTGTAAATATATATATTATTAACTAAAAAACTATTATAGTTTAAAAAATGAGGTGAGCATATGTTTCACTGACTGTTGAATCTCCACTTCCAGAGACAAGGTATCCTTCTTGGTGACTAGGGGAGTTAACAAAGGCAATGCATGAAACAAATCTGCAAGCAGGACAGCATATTACACGTGTCCCAATTAGTATTGATTGTAATGATCATTAAGCAAGCATGCATAATTGCAACCAATTATAGTTGTGAACCAGCCACTGCAAAAATATAGATGTACGGAAATTAAACATAGTACTCACTCGGTGTGACCAAGGCAGAAACTTTGTATTTCATGAGCGCCGTCCAAAGGCGTTTTAGGAAACAGAGTAACCTGGGGAAGGCAACAAACATGTGAGAAATAATTAACAAAGATGAACAACAATCAGAGATCTAATGTAGTAATGTTCCCGTACACGTATTTTGAAATCTCTGTCTGCACTAAGAATAAATCGCCCATCTGGAGAAAAATCCTGAACAGCAGACAGGAATTAATATTCTAAACCAAGTCTTTTCTGGCCAATATAGAAAGTACAGCCAAGAACCATTTCACGCCTTTTGCGGGTAATTTGTTCGTTAAGTACGACGTAATGGATGATGAAAGAAGAAAGATAATGAACTAATAAAATTTGAATAATAATAGAGTTAAAAAGAAAACATACCAGGCGAGTAATGATGCTACAATAGTGAGCAAGAAGGGCAGATGGCTTCTTAGATATCATTGTCGGGTTTTCAGCGCATCCATCCATACAAAAAACCCATACAGTTCCAAATTTATCAGCATAACAAACAAAAAGATTGTCTTTGCTTATGGCTACAGCAGTCACCCTCTTTTCCGCCACACTGTAACATGAAAAATAATCAACAAGCAGAAACTCAAAATATATTATGAAATATAAAATAGTCCACTTACACCGTCACAATGCATTTCCAATCATCAGTATTCCAAACCTTAACAAGCTTGTCATCGCCCGCAGATACAAAAAGTTTTCCATCCGAACTAAAACGAATGGCTCGCACAGAGTCAGAATGATTAGACCCGCCAACATTATCCACGAAAGGAACTGCCGAATTCAACCTGCACAGGTAAAAATAAAGCTTTGACCTCTCATTCAATGTCAATAACTATATTACACCACCAGCATTACATTACCTTCCTTGGCAACTAAAGATGTAATTTTTGTAAGATTGTGAGACGTAATCTTGACGGTTGATTACTAATAATCTAATTATCTAATCGTGTCTCTGAATATCAACTGAAATAAGAGAAACTAGCAAGTACCATTTAAAGGAAGAGTGCTTACTGAATATCAAAAACTCGAAGCTCGGAGCCAACGGCAACAGCAACGAACTTCTGGGTGGGATGAACTGCGATTAAAGCGGGGGCCACCTCAGTCTCCCTGCAGTTATCTGCCTCCTCCGGCGGACCATCCTCCATTTTTTGCAGCACGAAACGGCAATGCTTAAAACTTGTGCCCTACCTTCTTGTTTATTTTCCCCAGTTTTATTGGGCCTGTAGTCAGCCCATTTGTATTTCATTTAAGAAGATTTCTTTTTTATTTCCGTTTATTTTAGTCCAGTGGTTATTTAAAAGGGTTTTTTAGCGAAAACCACCCGTCCAATACCAGTTTTTTAACAAAACCACCCTCCCAAATTTTTTTTTGACTTAACCACCCACTAATTTAAATTTTTTTAAATTTGACACCCAAATACTGTTCCGACGACCTATTCCGGTAAAATTCCCATTGACTTTGTTGACTCACAATTTTTTTTGCCGAAAACCACCCCTTCAATACCTAAATTTTGACAAAACCACCCTCTCAAAAAAATTTGAGTTAACCACCCACTAATTTGAAAACTATTAAATTTGACACCCAAATCAACCTAATTAATCTTAAATAAATCCTGTGAAATTTTTGCAATTTTCAATTTTCTAATGGATATTTAATTTTACACATAAATAAGTTTTAAAATCTAATTAACTATATATTTTCATTTATATTATACTTTATTTTTATAATTACATTTTTATGTTCAACTTAATATTTTAAAATAATTATTATTTTTATATTATTGTTAAAATTGTAGGGAATGTGGCCAAATTTTAATTTTTATTATAAATTCAAAATTTGATTAACATTATATTTCAATTTTAATATTTTTATTTTTATATTAACAGTTTTTATGTTTAGTTTAGTTAATTTTTATATACTAATATTTTTAATTACTATTAATTACTCTTATAATTTTTGGGTCTTTTTTGATATTGTGTTAATTATTTAATTTCAAGCTTATTAATTAGTGAGATTAATTTTAAGCTTACTCTTATAATTTTTGGATCCTTTTTAATACAAAAATTGCAAAAATTTCACAGGGTTATGTTAAGATTAATTATGTTGATTTGGGTGTCAAATTTAATAGTTTTCAAATTAGTGGGTGGTTAACTCAAAATTTTTTTGAGAGGGTGGTTTTGTCAAAAATTAGGTATTGAATGGGTGGTTTTCGGCAAAAAAATTGTGAGTCAACAAAGTCAATGAGAGTTTTACCGGAATAAGTCGTCGGAACAGTGTTTGGGTGTCAAAGTTTAAAGATTTTAAATTAGTGGGTGGTTAAGTCAAAAAAAAATTTGGGAGGGTGGTTTTGTTAAAAAATGGGTATTGGACGGGTGGTTTTCGCTAAAAAACCCTATTTAAAATTTAAGTAATAGTAAGAAAAAGAAAAAATAACGAGGTAATTTATATTTACAGGAGGGGATTTTAATTCAAAATAACCGTCAAATTCATTCGCTATGTGTTTTTTGGAAATCCAACCACCCTGTTTAATTACAAATAGATGTAATCAAATCAATAGTTATGATTTAATCATTTCGTCTCAAAAAATATAATGTTCTTCTTGATCTTAAACCAAGTTAAAAACCATAAAATGCAAAAATACTTCAAGTTCAGAAAAAGAAATTTAATAATTGTTTCTCATGTAGTATTTTTAATTCATCTTTGATCAAGTTATGTGCTTTTAAAAAGATCTGATATCTTCTCAGCAAATGGAAATATAACATCCCCGCTGAAAGTAATAAAGCGAGTTTGTATGTCTCATAACTTGTTTCTCTTTTGTCCAAAAGGGAAACCTAGAAATACATACCACTTAGCTCTTGCATCAAACTTATCCATGTTGGGTAAAACATTAGTACCATAATAGAGAAGTCCAAAAGTTCTTAAGTAGCTGTAATTGGGGATTTTTCCAAATACCACTTCAAATGGAGATTTGTTATGTAGAATATTTGATGGTATTTTGTTTAGGTAAACGATCAAATGAAAACAAGCAGTGTTTGTGAAAACTGTAAACAAATCTCGATCATCCATATATTTTAATAAGCGGTTTCTATTTAATGGGCAAGATATTATTTTTAATTGCTGAAAGGGTAAACCCGTAATATAACTTTATGAATCATATTATGGTTCAAAAACCAATGAATCATAATTCATGAATCATCATTTATACATTTATGAATCATACACCATTTGAACATTGTAGCTATGGTTCAGAAATAAATGAAGCATGGTTCACGGAACATCCTTTGTAAATTTATGAATCTTACATCATCTTACGATTGTCATTTGGATTATGGTTCAGAAACCAATGAATCATGCTTCATGAATCATCTTTCGTCAATTTATGAATCATACATCATCTGAATTATTTAGATGTATGGTTCAAAAATAATGTCGAGTATATATGATAGATGCGTTAGATCAGCAATCGTAAGCAAAAATTGTTAGATACATCGGAATCTATGCTGACTAAACTTGTAGTTCAACTTACATTCAAATAAGAATTGCGAACTCACCGAATTCAATCTATCTAAAGATGGTCTCTGTTGGCTAGCCTCCTTACAATGATTCGATTAATTTTTCAGAAAGAACATAAATCCACGACGTCCAATTTGGTTGATTTGGTGTTGAATTTGAAACGGGAGGTTTAAGAATGGAATATCACAATCCCATAACTTTTGTTAATCGGTTCTTTTAGTCTAAAAGTTTTAGATTATTTACTTTCCTAATATGCACTTTTATTTGATTTTAGAATTAAATTTAATCATTAAATATGTTTTTTCGAATCAAAATTTGACCCAATTTTGAAACCGTAAGATTTTATAAATGTAGGGCCTGGATATATTTATAGTTTATAACATATATAGTGTTTTCACCTGATCTCTACTCTTGTTTAGGTAAAGGATAACAAGCAGTTTTTGTGAAAACTGTAAACAAATCAAATCTCGACCATCCATATATTTTAATCAAGCGGTTTCTATTTAATGGGCAAGATATTATTTTAATTGCTGAAAGGTTAAATCCGTAATATAACATCTTAAATATTCTTCAAATATTAAACATTAAATTTCATCCCCTAAATAATGGTAACTGTTTAATTACGATTCAATATCCGAATATTTTCATTGAGGATTTATATAACCCATTCCTTAAATTATGGCAACTGACAATTTAAATTTTAAATTATTCACCACATATTTAGGAAAATAAAGCGTGTTTCGTTTGTTTTTTTCAAAAAAAATACTTTCGATTGTGAATTAATGAAATTTGAATCGTAATTGATTCGTAGTATGAAACTTGATTCGTAATTGTATTTAATTGTCTAACAGACGTATGATTCACTAATTAATGAAACATGCTCATGAACCAATCTTTATAATTTTATGAATCATATTATGGTTCAAAAACCAATGAATCATCATTTATACATTTATGAATCACACACCATTTGAACATTGTAGCTATGGTTCAGAAATAAATGAAGCATGGTTCATGGAACATCCTTTGTAAATTTATGAATATTACATCATCTTACGATTGACATTTGGATTATGGTTCAGAAACCAATGAATCATGCTTCTTGAATCATCTTTTGTCAATTTATAAATCATAGATCATCTAAATTATTTAGATGTATGGTTCAAAAATAATGTCGAGTATATATATGATAGATGCGTTAGATCTGCAATCGTAAGCAAAAATTGTTAGATACATCGGAATCTATGCTGCAACTTGCATTCGAATAAGAATCGCGAATTCTCCGTTGGCTAGCCTCCTTACAACGATTCGATTAATTTTTCAGAAAGAACATAAATCCACGACGTCCAATTTGGTGTTGAATTTGAAACGGGAGGTTTAAGAATGAAATATCACAATCCCATAACTTTTGTTAATCGGTTCTTTTAGTCTAAAAGTTTTATATTATTTACTTTCCTAGTATGCCCTTTTGTTTGATTTTAGGATTAAATTTAATCATTAAATATGTTTTTTCGAATCAAAATTTGACCCAATTTTGAAACCGTAAGATTTTACAGATGTAGGGCCTGGATATGTTTATAGTGTTTTCACCTGATCTCTACTCTTTTGTTTATTATAAATGCAAAAGTCAGTCCACAGTCTCCCCAAAAACAATCAGAAACCTTTGATTGGAATTACAGTGCACGAGCATTTCAAGTAAGTGCATATGTTTTCTTCAATTATTCTATTTTGGAGTATATGGACATGTTTTATGATTTTGGCATCCCCAGCTGAGTAGAGATCAGATAACTTTGCTGTTAAGAATTTTGAACCATTACATGTACGTAGGACTTTAATCTCTCTTTCAAACCGTGTGAAAACCATTTGGTAGAAATTGATCGAATTACTAGTCACTTCTGACTTTGAACTGATCAGGTTAATCCATGTAATTGTAGATAAGTTTTCCACAACTGTAAGATAATATTTTGAACTAGTAACAGTAGGAACTTTGTATGGTCTCCACACATTTGCGTGAATCATATCAAACAGAGATTTACTTATAGAAAATGAGTTTGGAAATGGTAATCTCGCTTATCTTGCTAAAGGACAAATTTCAAAATGTATATCAGTTGATTTACATTTTATCCCAAGAATGTAATTTTTCGAACCGTTTGAGATTTTCTTGAAGGGAACATGTCATAATCTTTTGTGCAATATAACCATATTTTTTTCTCCTTGTACTGTCAAGCACTTGCTGTTTTCTTGGCTTTTATCTCCTTGACAAAGTCCTTGAGTCAGCTCACCAATCTTGATTGTAGTCTGAATTAATTGGTCTTGGATATAACAATCTTGGCCAGTAAACAAATATTGTGCATACACATTGCATGACACCTTTAATTTATTAACATCTTTTAACAAATGTTCATGATGAGTTATATGATCAACAGCACCACTGTCAATAATCCAGTCATGCTCATTCATATTAATAGATGATGTAAGACATATTGTACCTGGTATGTGATCAACAGATCATTCCTAGAGGTGCTGAGGAAACTCATCACTTTGTTTAGTTGTTCTTCATTCATAATCATTGATCCAAGCTGAAACTGACTGGCAAGTGTATTTCCAGAGGAGTTGTTGATTACATTGTTCACCAAGCTTCCATTGGGATTTTTTCTTTTGTTTGTAATTTGGTGGATAACCAATGAGTTTGTAGCTATTTTCTTCCAAGTGTCCGGACATCCCACAATGTGAACAAACTCTGGTATCTTAATTATGCTATCAGATCTCTTGTTTGTACCATTTTGTTATGTAAATGAAGAATTACCTTGAGCATACATTGCAAATATTTCTAATATAGCAGATTATGACATTCCTTTCTCAGCTTCATCCTCCATTACCATGTTATATACTTCATCAAGTTCTGGCATAGGTTTCATTGAAAGAATCCGAGTTCTTAATTGTGAATGCACTTCATTTAACCTCATTAGAAATTGCATTATCTTGTATTCAACCATTTTCTTGTCAATGCATCTTGTTGCTTTACAAGTCATGCCTAAAGTACAAGAATCATGTTCTTGAAATGCTTCTTCTTCATCTCACAAACTCAAGAGTATACCATGATAATTTTTTTGAAAAGGCGACTTTATTCAAAAAAAATAAGGAGATTAAAACAGGACACAGACTACAACCCCAAACACTGAACTAGACCTGGACAGAGAAAACAAGATCCACACTTAAATCACCTAGAACCATAGAGTTCATTTCCTTCTTTAGAGAGTACAATCTTGGTCTCATTGAACCTCCAAACCTACTTCGTAGCACAAGTCATGCATGAACACAGAACACTACCTCTACAATGAAATATAAATGGCCTAATCTCTTTTGAAACTGAATTTATAATCCATGTATGGACTTCCTGATTGCATCTTTCCCATCTGGTCAACTCATAAGGCTCAACAGGTCTAGGAAAATCACCATATACAAAACCAAGTTTCATCTTAATTTATAAAGTCATTTCCATTATTTTCTTCCAAAAAACAAAGTTTTTGATCTCAATCAATGGTTCACTTAACCAAAGACGATGACACATTCTCAGTACTTCTTATGAATAGTGGGTCATCCGACTGATTTTCAAATCGACTGTCATTACCAGGATTACTAGTAGTAGTCATGATTCAATCGATTTAGAGATTCCATAAAAATAGAGCAAGAACAAAATTAAGTATGGAATCGAGATCGGAACCAAGAATTAAACACGTACCTTGTTGGTGCCGGCTCTGATACTATATCGAAAGAAGAGAACGAGATCGACGGAGGTGAAAACGATCAGAGCGAAGATTAAAACTGGAATTGAAATTTATTGAGGAATGATCAAGTGCTAGAAGTATGTTTGTACGGCTACAGGCTTCTGACAATTTACAAACGAGTCCTTATAATATTTCCAATTATAAATTAACTTTTATATCTTGCATATTAACTATGTGACCTAAATGACCTAATTCAGTTCGTTTGAATTTGCCAATGGCGGGATGAGCTAAGCTTTGAGCTATGTGGCGTCAAACAAATGAAGGGGAGCTCACTTGTCGTCAATCTGAGTGAGGTTCAATACTGATAAAAGAACACAGCTTGATCCATTTGAAGAGATTCAAATTTTATTCGAGTGAAAAGGTATTTAATCAAATGTATGTTAAAGAGTTTAAGTATTTAGTATTTTAGATCTTTTCATTATTTTGTGAAAAATAGACTATCAGATTGAATTTAACTCCCATATAGGGAAAAGATCAAAGAGTACGCTTATATTTTTGTGAGACTGTGAGACACAGTCTCCACCGTTGATTACTAATAATCTAACGGATGAGATTCAAACTCAAAAATGACCGTCAAATCCAACTGTCATGTGTTTTTGCAAATTCAACTGCCTTATTTAATTAAAAATCAATTTTATCTCAACCATTAGATTAATCAAATCAATGATTAAGATTTAGTTTTTTTGTCTTATAAAACAGAATATCCGTCTTTCATCTTAAAACCCTATATATATAGAGGTTGTATCATGTGGACCCCCTTTTCATGGATCCATGGATCCCACTTTGCAGCCGTTGATTGCATTTTTTGTGTGCACCAGATTGCGCCACGTAATTGCACATGACAAATGCACACGTGACATGCACATGACAAATGCACACGTGAGTTGCACATGCTTCATTAATGCGCTGGCGCAATCTGGTGCACACAAAAAATGCAATCAACGGCTGCAAAGAGGGATCCATGGATCCATGAAAAGGGGAGGTTCCACATGATACTTTCCCTATATATATATATATTACCTTTTGATACTCGGTGTGAAGAGTCTTAAGTATATCAGTGCAACAGTGCTTTTATTTAGAGGTTTATTAGTTCAGTGCTTTAATATTGTTGTGTAGAAATATAGTTTTGTACTTTTCCATTCTGAGGTTAGAAGGTAAATGCAGTTGAATTGCATAGCTTGATTCTCTCAATCCAGTTGAATTCCTGTCAAGCCTTTAGATGAGTAAATTTTGCAGACTTAGACCCTTGCTACATTTTAGGTTTGGGTGGGGAAGACACCCCTCCTCTCGGGGAGGTGGTCAGTCTTTCTCCGCCCGTAGTGACGTTTCCTTTCCTTTAGTACTGTATTTCCCTTTCCCTTTCAATAATTTCCCCTAGCTTTCGAAGCTAGCTTTCCTCTAGCCGAGTGCTAGATTTCCTGTCAAGCCTATGTGCTTGTCGTGTGTTGGTGGGTTGATGGCGAGATCTGCCGTGTTCCGGTTGCTTGCCCGTTGTTTGGTCGGTTGATGCCATTGCTGAGGATGCAAGGCTTGGTCTTCAATCCAAGCCTTTGTGCGGTCACTGGCCAGG
This sequence comes from Sedum album, assembly GCA_006409495.1. Taxonomy (NCBI): domain Eukaryota; kingdom Viridiplantae; phylum Streptophyta; class Magnoliopsida; order Saxifragales; family Crassulaceae; genus Sedum; species Sedum album. Next base: position 93,992 of record QZGG01000155.1, on the reverse strand, counting down.
TGGAGACGGAGTTTGGACGGAGGCGCGGGATGTGTGTCGGATGGACCTTTGCGGAGATGTTTGACGGGAGGTCGTTGGGATCTGGTGTCGCCAGATTGACATAGTGGGAGCTCGGCGACTGGGCTTGTTGGATGCGTGGGTGGGCGGCGCGGCATCGGGGCTTGGCGGTGTGGGAACCTTTACCCTTTATGTGGCGGATCGGTGGCTCGGTTTGGGTTGAATCGGCGGCAGCGTGCTCGGCGTGCTTGGGATGGCGCGACGGCGAGCCAGAGGTGAATCGGAAGCGTGAGGTGGCTCGGTGGGGTGGTGGTGTGGGTTGGATCGGTGGCGGCGGGGAAGAATCGGCGTGCTAGGGTTTCTGCAGTTTGGGCCTGCTGATGGGCCTGGGTCTTGTTTGCTTGGGTCCTCGGCCAGGGCCCTGTTGCTTGTGTCTCCTGCCTGGGCCTTGTTGCTCATGTCCCCGACCTTTGTTGTTCCTGATTTCTGGGTCTCGATGCCCTCTCAGTTTTATGTCTTGGCTGCCGGGGTGTGCCTTCTCGAGTCCGGTTGGTATGGACTTTGGTGAGTTCGTTGGGATGGTGCCGATCATGGCCTGCGCTTCATTTGGTTTTTATTATGACTTCATCGACGTAGTGTTGTCCTTGAATTTGTCCCTTCGTTTATGTTTCTTTGCGCATATTGTAATATCTTTATCAATGAAATGATCTCACCTTGAATCAAAAGAAAAAGACCCTTGCTACATTTTATTCTAAGAAATACTAAATACCTTAATAGCTTTGTTTTTATTGGGTTTTCGCTTTGGTTAAATTATAATTTATAATAGCCAAACACAAACCAAACAATTTCGATCCAATGTAACATTCATACATAAAACTCTGGAATCTCAGATAGCTTCATACTATATAATGTCTGAAGAATTTCAGTAAATACTCTGGATTTAAACAACAATGTGTGACTCTTTTCAGATCAAAGGGCTGATACTAGCGAACGAAACAACAGATAGAATGAGAATAAGAGTTTGAATTGTTAAGTTGAGCGAGTTGTTGTCCGGCGAGGCGCTTGATGACGGACCTAGCGCCGGTCCTGATCCTGCAATTCCAATACACATTTAGTTCCCAGTCCATTTTCATTATAAGACTAAGTAAGGATTGAGTGACAAGGAACTAACCGGAAGATGGGTCTGAAGGAATGATAGGGTTTTGATCAGCAGGCACAGGCATGTCTCTTCCCGTTGAATCTGACGGAGACTCTGATGGAGAGCTAGCCGGAGATCCTGCTGGACTCATCGCAGGTCCATCAACAGCTGCTGCATTTATTAAACATGTCGATAGCTGTCAACCTTAATAAAATTGCCTAGCATAAATAGTTCGAAACCCGGTATATTTTGTAATTTCTTTAAATTCTTTAAGATCAAGAACTCAAATTTTCCATGTGTATGGAAAATAACATAATATTCAGAGACTGATTGCACAAGGTTCTTACAGTTGCACTGGCTGACCGGCGGCGTCTTCACATTACATCTCCCAGGAAGCTCTAATGCGCGAGTCTGATTTATAGTAATCCCCAAAATACTACCACCACTGAGTGCTGTGCATAGGCACCGTGGCTGAGTTTGTACGACACTGGCAAGCTGCGTACAGCATGACGGAGAAGGAGTGGATGAATTCCCAGTAATGAAGTTCAAGCACGGAGAAAGTTTTATAAGCGCAGTTGTGCATCCTGACTGCGCCAAAGCCCCATTGCACAACATCCCCACAACAAGCACAATAACAACTAGACCGACTTTGAAACCGGCCATATGTCCGTCCTGCTCAAGACTTCACCAATCAATAAGTTGGAATATTACAGAGAAGACTACTGTCTGTGCCTTATTGTCAAAGGCTTTGGTTTCCTGAGCCCTTATAAGGAGTAGTTTTAGGCTTGGGTTTATTTTGGTGACCAACTTTCACCTTTGAAGATAACTTGTGTCACAAGGTATCATAAAATTAATCAAATGAATACACATGTAATTACTGGGACTGTCCAAGATGAAGTGTTGGATAAATTAGCTGAAAATCGGCAAAGGGTATAAAAAACTGCAATGAGTTCAAGTCATCAATTTTCAAAACAATTTTAAGTTAATTAAGTTAAGGTAGAAGAGACTTGAGATCTGCAAGTGGGTGGAAGTATTAAACAACAATAGTAAGATACAGGTAGTTGATCTTCAAAACCCATATAAAAACAACTCCAGCGACTAGACCATCAAAAATATAAAATTGTCTCTTTAGCCATAGGGTAACATCATTCTTCAAGTTAGTTTCATATAACGTTAATGATATAGAGTAACATCATTCTTCAAGTTAGTTTCATAAAATGTTAATGATAGGGTAAATTCCAGAAAACTAATTGTATAATAGGCATAATTATGTTGAAAAAATGTGTTAAACAAAATATTTATCGGTAGTCATCTTAATGGTTTGAAATAGATTTTATGTCATTAGTAGTTACCAATAATATTTTTATATTGTGAAAACCTCAATCCTCCATATGTTTTGAAGTTAAGTTTTAGTGTCGGCGATGGTTGAAGATAGTCTTTCATTCGCCTTCTTCACATTTGGTGCATTTTAGTGAAGGTTAGACTGTTGTAACCTCGGAGACAAATTGCCTAGCGGAAATCCAGCACCTATTGGGAGGGTGTATTGTGTTAAAAAAAACGTCGAGCGTGCCTCGGTCACTTATGGTTTTGTATCTCAACCTCTACTTTTTTTTCAAGTTTTCAATTAGTTTTATCTTGATTATTATTGTATGTTAATATATTATTCTGTAATTCAATATTACATGTCCTTTCTATTTTACATAATTATTCTAACAAATTATAGAAACCACATGCATGATACATATTTGTTTAAAATTACATCTATAAATTGCGTCGTTAGCAATCCACCACCTCATTACTTTCGATTACAAGAACTGATAAATGCGTGATTACACGCTCTTATTTTAATAATTTTATTCATACTGTACTTCTAGAATACTGCATATAACACTCATAATAATAACCCCTCCATATCTCGAAAAGTATCCTAAATCCTTAAATTATCCTGAATACCTCAATAGTATATTTTATTTAAATCCGTAATATTTAATAGTCATTTATATATATTAGAAATAATTAACACAAAATGTAACAAAATTTAAACATATGTTGTTTGGGGTTAAGATGAACAGGTACGTTATGTTTTTATAAGACAGAAGAATTTAATCTTAGTCGTTGATTCGATTAATCTGATAGTTGATATTAAATTTATTTTTTATTAAATTGGGCGGTTGGATTTGCAAAAAATGCATGGCGGTTGGATTTGACGGTTATTTTGAGTGTAAATCTCATCCATTAGATTATTAATAATCAACGACTAAGATTGTGTCTCAGTATCTCACATAAAGATAAGCGTCCTTCTTGAACTTTTCCCTGTGGTATATATTTGTCATGAAAAAATCGGATATAAAGAGTATTTTACTTGTAAAGTAAAAAATAAATCTCAATAGTTAAATAATAATAGTAATATACGGATAAGATTTGAGGTTTAAATGAAATTAATTTAATATTCAAAATAAAAAAAAATGTATGAATAAGGGTCCAATGTTAACATTAAAAATTTAATTAGTTCCTAATTTTAAGAATGTAGTCACTGTAGATATAATTAATTACTTTAACATAATATAGTCATATTGAATATCTCTATCTTCCTATATATAAAGCCCAAGGGTGTGAATTGACGGTTTCTTTTTGAAGCCACAATTCACATCCCCATTTTACCCCTGGTTAAATCAATAATTGCGATTTCGTATAATTATAAGTTATGATAGACTGCATATTTATTATTTTATGTTATTTTTAGCATATTTTAGATTAATTAGTGCACAATTGTGCACAAAACTACTAGTATATTTAAAACGCAAGACCCTTAATTGACGATTAATTTTGTGAAGTCACTTTTACATTCCTAAAATACCCTTATTAATCCCATTAATTACTATATCAAATATTAGTTGATTTTAGCAAATTTATTATTTTAAAATAAATTGAATAGTTATTTATCAATTTATATGCACAGATATTTCTGTGCTCAAAGTACTAGTTCATTTAAATGATATAATTTGATTCAAAATTACAAATATTTTTATTACTTTAAAATAATAATTATTGCTAAATTGATCTTCATTATGCTTCAAATATTTTGGTTCATGAAATTGCACATTATAGTTAATGAATATGGATCCGATATATAAATTAATTTAGTGTATGTGAAAAATTAATAATTATTTCTTTTAAATTTATAAAATCATCAATGAATATATTTTTTATCATAAAAGTAAATAGATGTATGATAAAGATGACTTTATAGTTTATACGAAATATGAAACTTTATGTTTGATCTCTTTATATGTAAATAATTACTAAGGAGGTGGTTTTCTGTAGTTATGAGTGTTGTATAAGTGGTTTTCTAAAATTTATCCTAAAAAGATAACGTGCTTCATCCGTGCGTGTATACCAACGTTGGTCGGTAATGGTGGGACGTGGTGGAATGCTAACGACACAATTTATGGAAGTGCTTTTTTGGACATACGTATTATGTAGGTGTTTTTTTGTAATAATTCCTATTATGTAGGTAATTTTTGGAATTTACTCTTAATGATAAAATGTATGAATCGACGACAAACTCAATGAAGTCGTTAAATAAGTTTTATTATTTAAAACCATTCTTATAATATAATTAAAAAAGTTTCAGTAAATCATCCATGTAAATGCTTCCATTATCCATTAACCACACAGACACATTTGTATTGATATTTTTGTTAAAAATATTTCAAATATAAAACAATCAATAAATCAAAAAAGAATTTTTAAAATAAAAGTTTTAAGAATAAAAACCTCAATTTTAGGAAGTAGAAACATTTTAAAAAGCTAAAATTGAAAACATATAAATAAGAATTTGAGTACGTATTTAAAAATCAAAAATACTAATACAATTAAAATCTCTATTTTGGTATTTGGATCCCGTACTGCGGCCACTTACAACATGTTAAAGCCATATGGTTTTGATGTTCAAAAACTCAAAATGACGTTTGGGCTGCAAACTGTTGTTTGCAACTCTAGAACTCAATCCATAATTTTGGTTTATGATCCCTTGCTACTTCGTCACTCGGTTTGATGATTGGTTCATAAAATTATCAACTCAAATTTGAATAAAACAAAAATTTTACTGTCCAAAAATATTTATCGTTGCACTTTAATTTATTTGAAATTGTATTTTTCTGAAAAAAAGAGAATTTTTATTTAATCTTAATATTCAATGTGAAAATGTATTAAAAATGATGATTGTTTTCATTTTGAACTTTTAAAGAAATTGCTGCATTCATGCATCTTTAATTTATGTTTTTTATGAAAATCAAACATATAAAAAACTTTTACTGAAAAAAACTCATATGACTAATTCATTATATTTTCGAACATCAAAACCTAACGCCGTAAAAAAATCAATACTACAAATGATTTTTCATTTAAATAGCTGTAGAAATTTAAAAGTGGCATAACATTATAAAAAGTGCAGAAGCTATTTATAATAGCAAGAAATCAAGTTAAATAAATAAATTTTGGGACATAGAAAAGCTCAATTACAAGGATAATTTATATATTTAATTGTTCATTATAAAGCCAACTATCCAAAGTCACGTAAACAAAAACTTGGTTTATTGTGGGTCAAATTTTGGTGATCCTAAAATATTTAGGACCGATTCGGGTCGACCATCGGTTGACTAAGTGACTCGAAACAATCCATTTTTAAAAATTATAAAAATATATTATCATGTTCATGAATTTAAGATGTTAACTATACTAATGATTTTATTTTTATACCAACCAAGAAGTTAAATACTGAGATAAAAGTATACATGATGTAAATTTTAAATTTTGTGTCCGGATTTGAATTGAGTTCACGATTTTCATTTGCTGTATGGGTATTTAATTTGAATATTAAAAATTATATATGATAACTTTACTTGATAATTTGAAATGGGCTGGCTTCCGGCCGGGTTTGGGCCATTAATGTTTATTTAGGGTCGGACTTGGGGTCAATATTGTGACTCGATCAATTTTTTCGAGTCGGATATAGATCAAATTAAACCCGTCCTAATCCGTCCCACGCTCGCGCAGACTGTGTGGGTAAAATTCTGCGTTGGGAAAAGATTTGTGAGACCGTAGAACGTGATCTCAATCATGATTTATAATAATCTAGCGGATGAGATTAAAAATAAAAATACCTTCAAATCCAACCGTCTTTTGCTTTTTGCAAATCTAATCGTCAACTTTAATAAAAATTATCTTTAATCTCAACCATTAGATTAATCAAATCAACGGATGAGATTTTTCAAGTTGTCTTCTATCATCTCTACTATATATAAAGCGCAAAGGCTTTAATTGACGGTTACTTTTTGTAACCACATTTCACTTTTCAATATTACCCTTGTTATTACTATTAATTACTTTATTTCATAAATATATTATTTATAACTTTAATTAAAATGTGTGCATCTGATTTAATTTTTAAATAATTTATTTTATATGTTGTTTTATTTTAAAAATAGCACAAATACTGTGCAAAAATTAGTAGTATATATAAAGCTTGAAGGGGTGAATTGATGGTTTCTTCTGAAGCCACAATTTACCTTCCCAAATTACCCCTACTCAACTTAATATTTACATATTTAATATGTTAGTTTTTTTTTTGATGGGTGGGTTTACAATTGAGTACAAGATATTACATATTCATCTAGTACAACTAATACTCTGAACGCACAAGCCATTTAGGCACTACCACCAACGAACTTCAATCATCCATCAATATATAAGCAATGACACCGAATGAGCATCCATAACGCATCAAATCAACAGCTTCCACGCATAAGCGGGAAGAATAAACAGCCTCCACGCGCGTAGACGGGAGGAATGAAGCCTCAGAAAAATCTGAGGAAATTTGGTGAGGCCAGGATTCGAACCCTGGCCCTGAGGTTCCTTTGTCAGGTTCCTCAACCAACAGAGCACCACTCTTTATAAACTATGTTATAAGAAATAATTAAAAAAACAATCATGTGAATATATGTGTACAAAACTAGTTAGTGATTAGTTAATTTCCTAAATGATCCTAACCCAGTTGAATATGTGAAGACGTGCAGATGTCAAAGATAAGGAGTTTACGACAACTTTCTCCATTTTACATAATTTATATTTTGTGAGGGACAACATTCTACCGTGGAATGAACTTATCAATTTGTCCACGATTATCTTTTGTAAATGTTACATTGCGTTATAAGAATGAAATATTTTTTACAAGTGCAGATCGAGCAGTTGGTGACTAATGGGCCGGAGAGACGAAGTGGGGTTGGCCTAGTGGTTAGGCACCCACTACCTGAACCAATAGGTCTCGGATTCGAGTCATGGGGTAGAAGTGAATTCCGATAATCCCTTTCTAAAAAAAATTGAATCAAAAAAAAAAAACTAATGGGCCGGAGAAAAGTAGGCCTGATAACGGAAATCGTTTGACCAGCTAAGACGGTGTTTTTGGCATTCTGGTTTCCTGGTAGCTTACTACTTTTATTTCAGCTTATAAATCTGCGAGCGACCAGAACGTGATGCCGCCGTTGAAGAAGTCAAATAAGGATCAGAAAAAGCTGAAGAAGCGAAAACTGTCTTCAAATGCATCAGCAGCAGTTCCTTTGGATCCAACAGCTGTTGATACGGAGTGGTGGGACAGCTTCTGGGAGAAGAATTCTCCCTCTCTAGGTAACGATCTCAACCTCCTTTCTATATGAACTAAATCTGCTTATCCATGAATCCAAGCAGATTATGATGGATATGTCAATTTGTAGGGTTTGGTTTTTTTATGTATAATTTGGTGACTAAAATGAATTTGGGGATTTCTTGCTTTTTTTACTATCAGGTTTAAGCAATTCGCAGGAAGAGGAAGGCTTCAAGCATTTCTTTAGGGTGTCAAAGTCAACTTTTGATTATATTTGCTCCCTTGTCAAAGAAAATCTCATTTCTAGACCGCCTTCCGGTCTCATTAATATTGAGGGAAGGCTTCTTAGTGTTGAAAAACAATCTGCAATAGCTTTGCGAAGATTAGCGTCTGGTGACTCACAAGTCTCGGTTGGAGCTTCATTTGGAGTAGGTCAGTCAACTGTATCACAAGTCACATGGAGGTTTATTGAAGCAATGGAAGAACATGCGAAACACCATCTTAAGTGGCCTGACTCAGCTAGACTCGATGAGATTAAAATGAATTTTGAAGTGATGTATGGATTGTTGAATTGTTGTGGGGCTATTGATGCAACACACGTCATTATGACTCTCCCAGCTGTTGAGACTTCTGGAGACTGGTGTGACCAAGAGAAAAATTACAGCATGTATGTGCAAGGAATCGTGGACCATGAGCTCAGATTTCTTGATTTTGTGGCTGGTTGGCCAGGGAGCATGACGCTGTCAAGACTACTGAAATTTTCTAGCTTTTACAAACTCAGCGAGGCTGGTGCGCGTTTGAATGGCCGTGCAAAAAAATCAATAGATGGGGAAAATATAAGGGAATACATAGTGGGTGGTTCAGCATATCCTCTCCTTCCATGGCTCATAACTCCTGACAAAAGTGATGATGCACCAGCCACAATGGCTCATCTCAACAGTTCTCTCGACCCTGCAATCTCTCTTGCATCAAGAGCTTTTTCTCAGCTGAAAGGCAATTGGAAAATCCTCAGTAAGGTAATGTGGCGACCTGATAAGAGAAAACTGCCGAGCATTATCTTGGTGTGTTGCTTGCTTCATAACATTGTGATTGATACACGAGACGGGCTAAATCCAGATATATCCTTGCCTTGTCATCACGACTTGCCTTATGAAGAACAGGAATGTAAGCAAGCAGATCCTTTCGGAATTGCTATGCGTGACAATCTTGCCAGACACTTGCAGAAGCAACAGTAATCACGAACTCATTGTTATATTTAGAAGGAACCTGTGAAATAGCTGTACTACAATCTCAACTGGAGAAAGAGCGACTATGTAATCATATCCTGTTCAGACAAACACTCTCTCGTGAATGAAGGCTAACTAAATACATGAGGTTGTCTCTGCCTTTCTAAGAGCATGTACTGCCGAATGATTAAAGAGCATACTTTCTTAAACCCTAATGTGTGGACTGCAACGTTGGTAGCGGAATCGGCTTTCTCTTTGCTGCGTAAAAATGATTTACGAAGAAATGGAACATGTAACGAGTACCAAGTGTTGGAGATATAAGAATGGAATTAGCAGGTTGAAGTACTACAATACTGATCAAAGCAACGAAGCAAATCGGCTTTCTCTTGGCATGTCTGATGGCAGCTTGCACAAGGTCTGTTCATATACCAGCACTGCCAAGTTGTGGAGTACATTTCATGAATCAGATGATACTTTTACTATTATGGTTCTGTTAAATTCTTTGCCCGATAATTCTAATGTAGTTAAAAACTTAAAAATGTATTCCATTAAACTGGATGCAAGGATGATAAAGGGTTTGGTGAAACAAGAAAGTGTTTCTTTTGTAGATAGACTGGTCATCTCAAGAAGATTTGTTATAAGTGCCAGCATAGAGATAAGTCTAAACTCTAAACTAGGATCTGAAACTAATGTAGCATTGACTATGGATAAGAAAGTAAGGTGTGTTCTGGGGTTAAGAGGAAAATCCAAATAGGTGACCTGCTTTTGGGGAGCTTTGTGTTCAACTAAGCAACATAGATTAAGTTTCCAAAATCGAATTTACAGTTCAAAGGCTATTTTGGAATGCTTACATTCAGACTTATGGGGTCTAGCTAAGCTCATGGAGGAAACAAGTATTTTATGAGCCTAGTTAATGATTATTCTAGGAGAATCGGGATTTATTTTCTTAAATCCAAACTCATGTACTCGATCACTCGTATAAAGACTCATATTGAGAAGGTAAAATTCCTAAGAACTGATAATCATTTTGATGCTTATTGCAGAATTATTGGCATCCAAAGACAAAACTGTTTGTGTTGGATCGTAGGTTAGCGTTCCCTCTGAGGTAACTCAGTTATGGGTTCTCTGAGAGGGTTTGCAGTTAACAGTTAACGCAGCGGAATTAAATTGAATAAAACTGAAAGTAAAGACTCACGATTTATAGTGGAAACCACAATAGCCAACCAGACTACTGCGTAAAACCACTACCTTCCGGAGAAGGGTTTGAATGCGTATGACGCTTCTTTAAGGTATGCTTGTTTGACTATTACAACGTACTATCTATCGCCTACAACGACTAGATACAATACTTGCAACTCGTAAACTCAACCTAACGAAGCTCACACCACACGTACTCTCGAACAACTCTCTCAGCAACGTGCACGACGATCCGGCTCAAAGAAATCTTCCTTCTTCTCTTGCTCCTCGGATATCGCGCAGAGGCTTCAAAGCCGTCGGACTCTCTCTTTTATACTCTCGTATGCTGCCTTCTTCTCTTGCTCAATCAGATTCTTCTTTCTTAATTTGTCTCTCCATAAATGCTCAACTCAGATTTGCTTTCCATGTTTGTTGTGCAATTAATGCTTGCAAGATCTCCTTCATTAATGCCGCCTTCCAAAGTCGGCGCTGCTATCTTTTGTTCCTACATTCTTTTGATTTCTTCATTCCTTCTTTGGCAAGTAGGACTTTCTTAATTTGCTTCCTGCATATCTCATTAAACCTCAAAGCCATATTAGTCCTTAGTGTTTGTCATCCATCAAAACTAAGGCCCAACAATATTCCCCCTTTTTGATGATGACAAACCACTATCTCAGATAAGCAATAAACACATAAGCAATAATCTGAATCAGTATAATCCATTGAAGCATTTACCAGATATTATCATGAAATACCCCTTTCAGAACTGTGCATTGATTTCCCTCTCAGGGTACTAGACTTCCCCCTCAGGGAATGCACCAAATATCAGACTTCCCCTCAGGGTATGCACTATAACCCTTTTGATAAACAGTCTCAAAGCTTTGCATTCCCCCTCAAACCGTGTACCTGCGTGTTAGTAATACTTCCCCCTTTTGACATCATCGAAAAGGGCAGCAAGTCAAGCAATGATAATCAACGACACAGTTAACACAAAACACGCACAACTAAAAGAAATGATGCCATAAAATGTCACCAAAACACACAAGTTCAAATTCAAAACAGCAGGGGCAATGTCAAAGCAAGTTCAAATAAAATGTTCAGAAATAAAAGGGGCTAATGTGGTGGGGAATCAAGCTGGGAACCATGAGACGCCGCTGGATCAGAAGTTGCGGAAGATGTCCTTGAAGTGATCCATGAGGGTTGTGCCGACATAGTGCATCTGCTTGTAGAGCTTCGTGAACTCCTCCTTAGTCACGATGTTGTTGGTTAGCACTAGGTCCGCGGATTCCCTTGCCTTGGTCACTTGACCCTCAATAACCGTGACCCTTGCATCCAAAGAACCGAGGGTAGTAGTGATGTTAGCTAATGTCGCCTCAACCCTGGTGATCATCTCCACAATCGGAGTGATGTCTATGGTGCTGGTCGCAGCCACCGGTTCTGCAGCAGCTGGTACTTCTTCTCCCTGAGTCTCATCTCCCTTAGCTTGGTACCATTCCATAGGTGGTAACATTCCTTCCTTGTACCACCCATAGTCTGTCATGAAGTCCCAACCCATAGCATTCAAGTTCTCCTCCTTGAAACCTTCCCAAGCTGGTTCCTCCTCTTTTCTTGCTTCTGCAGTCTGCAATACGGTGTCCCTTCTTCTGACAGTGATAGCAGATGACTTCCTTGTCATCATACTTTTCGCGAGTCTGCTCTTGTTTTCCCTTAGAGGTTTCTGCATTGTTCTTTCTCCCTGGGTTCCTTCTAAGGGTTGCCATCCTGAAAGCTCTTGTCATGAGAGCAGTCTCCTCGTCCTGAATGTCATTGTCACCCATGTCAGTCTGAGCTAGATCAAAAGCTTCTTCAATTTTCAGTGCAATGGACTTTGCTCGCTCAGGTTCTCTTCTTGCATTTTTCCTTTCAATGATGCCAGCATGACTCTGAAGTTTAGCCACCAATTCTTCAAGCGTAATTCTCTTGATATTACTCTGAGCTTGTAGTGCAAGGGTTACTACATCCCATTTGGAGTTCAGCGCTTGAAGGAAGTGATGTGTGACTTTCCACTCAGGGATCACTTCACCCAAGAACTCCATTTGCCCAACATAAGTCTGAAATCGAGTGTGAAAGTCTTCCAGCGATTCTGTGTTCCCTTGGAGGGCACTCTCATAGTCTCTTGAAGCTGCCAGAATTCTATTCTTTTTGATATCATCATTTCCTCCGTACAGCCTGGTCAATCCATTCCAAATATCCTTAGCAGTCTTGTACTTCATGACTTTCTTTAGATCACCAGGGGTGAGAGAAGCATATAGAATCTTTTTGGCCCGATTGTTCTTTTCCAAGGCCTTGTAATCTGCATCAGTGTAGTCCTCCCTATTCTTTTCCTTAGTTGGGTCTTTGGGTCTACAATAGGGATTGGACCTTGCTCGATCACTCTCCATAACTGCCCATCCAGAGACAAATATGGGCTTCAATTGCTGAGTCCACCAGTCAAACTCTCCAGGGTTCAGTGTTGGAGGTTTCCAGAATGAGTCGTTGATTGAGTTGCTAGTTGCCATCTATACCTGCAATGCTAACACAAATCTAGAGCACCTGCTCTGATACCAATTGTTGGATCGTAGGTTAGCGTTCCCTCTGAGGTAACTCAGTTATGGGTTCCCTGAGAGGGTTTGCAGTTAACAGTTAACGCAGCGGAATTAAATTAAATAAAACTGAAAGTAAAGACTCACGATTTATAGTGGAAACCACAATAGCCAACCAGACTACTGCGTAAAACCACTACCTTCCGGAGAAGGGTTTGAATGCGTATGACGCTTCTTTAAGGTATGCTTGTTTGACTATTACAACGTACTATCTATCGCCTACAACGACTAGATACAATACTTGCAACTCGTAAACTCAACCTAACGAAGCTCACACCACACGTACTCTCGAACAACTCTCTCAGCAACGTGCACGACGATCCGGCTCAAAGAAATCTTCCTTCTTCTCTTGCTCCTCGGATATCGCGCAGAGGCTTCAAAGCCGTCGGACTCTCTCTTTTATACTCTCGTATGCTGCCTTCTTCTCTTGCTCAATCAGATTCTTCTTTCTTAATTTGTCTCTCCATAAATGCTCAACTCAGATTTGCTTTCCATGTTTGTTGTGCAATTAATGCTTGCAAGATCTCCTTCATTAATGCCGCCTTCCAAAGTCGGCGCTGCTATCTTTTGTTCCTACATTCTTTTGATTTCTTCATTCCTTCTTTGGCAAGTAGGACTTTCTTAATTTGCTTCCTGCATATCTCATTAAACCTCAAGCCATATTAGTCCTTAGTGTTTGTCATCCATCAAAACTAAGGCCCAACAGTTTGGTTTGCCCGTCCGCAAAATGGAGTTGTTGAGAGCCTAAATAGAACTATATCGGTGAAGGTGAGAGCTCTACTCTTCACCCTGGGTTTGAGTAAGTCTTTTTGGAGTGGTGTTGTGGCTACAACTATTCATGTGCTAAAACAGAGATCTCATTAGGGTGCAAGATTTGAAAAGTCCATCAGAACTATGGTCAAGTACTTCTTCCAACTTAGCCCACTTAAGAATTTTGATTGTGCTCCTTATGCACACACCAGGGAGGACAAACTTTATTAAAGGTCTTTAAAGTTAGTGTTCATAGGTTATCATCAAGATTTAACAAAATCTTGCAAAAGTTATAGTTAGGAGGGATGTGGAATGTGGTATTTGATGAATTGCAATTTTCTTGTAGAAGCCACAATGTAATGTCTTAACCCATAAATAGTAAACCTGAATCTCATCAAATTACTGTTCTTATGGACATTATTACCACCTTGTCCCTACACCTGACCCCAAGACCATGTATTAGAAGTTTAAAATCAGGCTGCTAATGTTGCAGATCAGGCGGAGGGGCTTGCTGATTATTTGCTGAGTAGAGATAGAACTAGGAGACTTATAATTCCCATTCTAGGTACAACTCTTATGTTGAACTAGTATACACTGTACTGCTGCTGCTGGCTGCTAAAGAAGTTCTGAGGATTGAACCAGTAACTTATAATGAGGCTGTTACTAACCCTGATGAAGAAACATAGCTTCAAGCTATGGATGAAATGCAATCACTAAAGCAAAATCAAATATGGATATTTGTCAGGAAACAAGAAAATCATAAACAAGTCGAATGCAGGTGGGTTTCTAAAAAGCATCAACTTAGGTATAAAGCCACATTAGTAGCAAAAGGATAGTACTAGGGACTGCTAAAAATACCAGACATGATTTTGGATAGAAACATGTTTTAAACTCAATTATGTTCACAACTGAATTGAATACTTAGCTTCTTCCTTCGGGCTTTGACTTACATATTCTCTCCACCCATAGAGAAGAATCATCGTAGCTCACATGATAATCACTCAAATACTCATTAGAAGTTAAGTTTGCATTCCAATCACGTATATAGCTAAATTCAGGATTAGTGAGTCAATATGATTGAGCAAAAGATGATTTCGGCACCACATCATACGGATTACTTGCCATGATTTCTAAGGGTTTTATCCCGTCTCTATCATGTTCATCTTCAATCATATCATCATCCAACGTTTCAAATGTGGACAAGTACACAATATCAATTCATAAACGAAATAAGATTCAATAAAATCATAAGTAACCACCCAAATCACACACAATAGTAATACTATCATCAAGCACACATAACCTCAACGCAATCAATATCCAAGTACTCAAAATGGGGTAAGAGATGAGTAATATATTGGCACACGTTCAAAGTGAAGCCGAATTGGAAATGGAAGTTTGAGCCGGCCACGGATGTGGTGAGTAAAGGATGAAAGGGGAACAAGAGAAAGACAAGAAGAAGAATCCTAATTCAACGACCGAACAAGGCACAGTTTCAATTGTCGTGTTGCCTACAACAAACATGTACACGGTTTGAAACCGTAGGTCTTAATTTCAAAAAGAAGCTCAATATGTTCATCCTAATCTGGCTTGCCACATGGGTGAAACCGTAGTCCGCAGTTTGAAACCCGTGACTTCAAAAAAGTCGTCATTTTAAAAATCAAAACTCAAACTGGTTATATTCAAATTCACTAAACTCATACGTAATATTTTTAATAATTTTCCTTGTTAATTTTCTAAAGAATTCATAGCACATATTATATCTTAGGAGAAAGTACATAAGGGGTTATGAACAACCATCCAATATCGAATTTCGATCTGAAGTACCAAAAATGACAAATATGAGCCAATTACAAAAAAAAGTCGATGAATATTTATTCAAAATTATTTTATATCAATAGTAATTTATTCTTGTATAAGTTAGTACATTTCGATTAAAAAAAGAACTCGTTATCTTTAAACTTTTACCATAGAAAATCGTTCATATTTACTTATACCACTGCATACACTCACTTCATTACATCGTTTTGTAATAATAAAAATGATTGTGTAAAAAAATTCAATTTTTATATAAAGTGACGATTTAATTTTTCGTTAGTTTAAATCGTAATTTGTCATTAGATGATAGTTCAAATCGTAATTTGTCAATACAGTTCATTACATCTAATTAAAAACTACACACTACTCGACAAGATCCCTAGTCACCAAGATTCTATTTGTCTTTGATAGTAAAATATTATCACTCGAGTCAGATTCTCGATGCAAGGACACACCGACCAAAGCAAGGGCGAAATAAAAATATCCTAGTAATAAACACATGGATGAGCACACGATGCAAAAGAAAATTGGATTGTAAAACAATGTAAAAAGTTACATAATTAATAAAAAAATTGAATCGTTCATTAGTAATTAGTTTAGTGACAATAATTAATTAATAGCTCTAATTAGTTTGGATTTTCATTCCAAATGAAATCTCATGTAGCTTACAACAGATTACAGCAAAATCAAAATTACATCGTTTGGTCCAAAACTAATTAGTAAAAAGAAGTATTTAATCTGTAAAACGGCGTCGTTTTAATTCTTGCAAAATGTTGCACGCAGCACCAATTTCGAATCCTTTTGAAAGGGACACGTGTTGATAAGTTTAGTTATGATGACTGAAAATTTCTAATAATCAATAAAGATTCTTTATTGAGTTATATTTTTCGCTTTTTATTTAATCAATTTGATTGTTTTTTAGGAAGTTCAGTGGATGATGTGGATCGATGACCAGTCAAAATACTCTCCAAATGCATTTAAATAAAAAATGTATAATACAATCATGCATGAACCTTATCTACACTAAGGAGCCTTTTGAATTTTTGATATTTTTCTGGTACTTTTTTCTCATTTGGTTTTACGTGGAAAGCTATGGGCGTCCAGTCGGTTTTACCGGGTTTATTTGTGCCTTGTGGGCACGACACTCATTCTCGTACCAAAAGAAACCAAACCATGTACACAGGATTTGTAATTTCATCAAACATTTTTAACGCAAATTTATATTTTCAATAATATATGTTTACAAAATAATATTATTTAATCAATATTTCATATAACATAATCTTTTCAAAAATGTATCATTTTTGTCGATTTCGTTTTAAGCTTGCCTTGTTTGACATCGTTAATATCAATGAATCAAGACAAACTATGTGGGACCCACGGACAATGACCTCTTATTTGCAACCAATCACGATGCTCAAAACATTGTGATGGGACACGTATATCTAACTGCTACAGTTGTGACACGTAGACCCATCTCTCTCTTTTTAGTTAGCCCCTTTATTTTAATGTAATACAGATTCTACCCCTAATTTTGTCCAACTGTATTTTTAATTGACGTCATATTACTAATGTGTACTTTAGCTTCACACAATTTCCAATCACATTCTGCTCTAGTTTATTTTTGATTAATTATTACTTATATTTATGAATTCGGAATATATTAAAGTTTTATAAGATATGAGAATCTCATCTCAATCATTGATTCTGATTGAATTTGACGGTTGTAATTAAACTAAATTTTGAATTAAAACAGGTGGTTAAATAATAAAATACACGAACCATTAAAAATTACGGTCATCTATATCGACTATTGGATGAAAAGGAATAATGGTTGAAATGATATCATTCCGTCTAACAAAATATTCTTATTCTTATAAACTTAATCATTATTACCCAACTACTCCCATTATGTTTATCCAAAAAGATAAATTTGACTTTATGTTTAAGGTGATATAAATTATAAATATATGATTGAGGATAACTGTAAATGGACTAGAGAGTAAAATACGTAATTAAACCCTAAATCATAAAACCCTAAATCAGTAATAATCGAAAATATACAAATACAATGAAATAAAAAGTGTACTACAAAATTTCTAGTGCCCACTTGTACTCCCTCCGTCCCATAATTTATGTCCCATTTGGTTCTTTGCACGGTTTTTAAGGAATGAAAGAAAAAATAATTAAAAAAGATAGTTGTGTGGTAAGGAAAGAGAAAAAAAGTGATTTGATAGATAATAAGTGGTGAAAAAGAAAGAGAGATGAGAAATATGTGGTGGAAAACTAAAGAAGACATGTTCATTTATGGTAAGTTTTAGAAATGAGAAGATGATTTTGGGACACCCAAAAAGGAAATGAGACATTAATAATGGGACGGAGGGAGTATAAATTTGTGAAAGTACAAAGGAAAAGGTTTGAATAAAGATAGAGATGGACGGCACATGGCAGTGTGAGAGTACACTTTGGGAATGGGAATATCATTTCATACAGTAGTTTTTATAAAGCATTGATGAAATTACCAATGTGCCCCCGTCTCTTGGCAAGTTCCAGAAGTTTCTCAACTCTTTTTAGCATTTCTTTTCATGTCTTCTTAACCAAGTCACACAATAAGAAAGTACTAAAACAATAAAATAATAACCCAAAACTCTAGAACTTTCCACAACATCCTCATTCATTTCTATTCTATATGTAGTATTCATCCCACCACTATCTTAAAGTGATGCTCTCCTCTTATGTCCAAATGTCTGCAAGTAAACCTCATCTGAATCACCAGCCATCATCAGCAGCAGTCTTAGTACTCTTACCTCATCAATCTGCAACTTTCTAGAGTTAGAAAGTCTGCCTTCATTTCTGAATTGGGTTTCTTCATTTCATCCCAAAGTTGCATCCTTTTTGCATCAATTTAGCTTTTGAGTCAAGACCCAGATTGAAAATGGATCCTTTTAGGGCAGTGAAGGAGGAAGATGAGAATATTGGAGGAGGTTCAAGCTCTTCTTCAATGACAGTTCCTCAACCAATGGAGGGGCTTCATGAAGTTGGGCCTCCACCATTTGTTACCAAGACTTTTGACATGGTGGATGACCCAACCACTGCTAGGATTGTGTCTTGGAGTGGAGGTGGTCAAAGTTTTGTTGTCTGGGATCCACATGCCTTTTCTACTACTCTCCTTCCCAGTTACTTCAAGCACAACAATTTCTCAAGCTTTGTTAGGCAGCTCAACACCTATGTAAGTCTTTTCAATTGACTGGATCCAAATTGAGATGTTGTTAGGATTTGAGGGTAGTTTTGTGTTTGAGATATTGTTTTTGGCTACTTTAACATACCCTTTAATTTGCTTAATGAATCTTCTTGGTTTTCAATGACTGTTTGAAGCTAGCTAGATCATGATGGATCTACAAAATGCTGCAAAAACTTCATTCATCACTAGGTATCCTAATCGAACCACTTGATTAATAATGGACTAAACTGAATCATGTATTTGTGAAGCGGTATATATGACCTTCATCATATGTTACTCCTTTGCAAATCTGATTTAGGTGGATGGAAACTTAGAACTTTTTGATGCAGGGTTTCAGGAAAGTGGATCCTGATAGGTGGGAGTTTGCAAATGAGGGGTTTTTAATGGGGCACAAACATCTGTTGAAGTATATAAGGAGAAGGAAGGTTTCTCCTTCTGGTCAAGTTTCGTTTTCGCAACAACAGCCTGAGCTCCCTTGCGTTGAAATCGGACAATATGGAACAGACGCAGAAACAGATCGATTGAGAAGGGATAAGCAAATTCTGACACTGGAGGTTGTGAAACTCAGACAGCAGCAGCAGAATACTAGAATTTATCTTCAGGCTATGGAGCAAAGGATTCGAGGGACCGAGCAGAAGCAGCAACATATGATGACTTTCCTAGCAAGGGCAATGCAGAATCCTGCATTTATTAATCAGCTTGTCAAACAAAAGGAGAGAAGGAATGTAATTGAGGAAGCTGTGAGTAGGAAAAGAAGATGGCCGCTAGGCCAAGGATGTAGTCAAGATACGGAAGGTCGGAACTTAAGCCTTATTAAAGCAGAACCTCGAGAATTTCAAGAGTACAAATTCGAGGTGTCAGAGCTAGAATCACTTGCACTGGCAATGCAAGGATATGGTAGTGGTGGAAAAGCAAGGCAAGACGAGATACATCATATTGAAACTATGAACAGAGAATTAGATGATGAGTTCTGGGAAGAATTGCTGACTGGTAGGTTAGAAGGGGAGTTGCATTTTCCGGATAACGAAGATGAGGATGTGCTGTTCTTGGCTGATAAATTGGACTACTTAGGATCAAGCCCCAAGTAGATCTTTTTATCTCATTTGCTATTTCTCCCAGTTGCATTATTTGCTTGCGACACGCCCATTATAGAGTTTTAGGAGGTTCCACTTTTCTCCATTTGCTGCATTCATCTTATGTAGAGTGTGAGTCCATTGTTACAGGTTAGGCTTAGCTTAAAATCTATGTATGTACTCATTGAATCATTGTAACTTCATGTGTTTTGAACTTTTTTATCCTTAATATTTGTATATGATGTTTTTTCATTTACATTGCAGGCAGTTTTGCGACTAGAGGTTGTAGAAGTTCGAGCATCGATTTAAAGGACATCAGCATTTCTTTCTTCCACTTCCAAACAGCTATACCAATTATCAAATTATACATATGTAATGTTGTGTATCCTTCAGAAACTGTCATTAGTTCTAGTTGTTTAGCCTTTGGCCTACATATTTGGTTTCTCAAAAATCCTGATTGTAACTGTTGTTTCTAGCAACATTTGAAAGGTTGATGACTTCATTGTCAAATTCAATTTCAAGTGTAAGATATGAGGGGCGTTTATTTGAGACCCCACGTTGCATACGAATCATGCGACTCCATCTCGTATCGTTGGATCTTCTATTTAATAGTCCACAACTTGTACTTTTGCAAAATTTGTCGTTTATGCATATATTTTTTCGATTTGTAAAATTTTAAATGCACACTGAATGTTCATACAGTTAATCCAAAAGTTCAAATAGTTGAGAAAGCAAAATATACATGTGTATCTGGTTCGTAAATGAACCTGACATGTAAAAATATTAACTTTTAAGCTATAAGGAAGAGAAATGTCATAATCACTGATTCCCGTAATTGAATACTTATCCAAGTCACACACTTGTCAAACACATATACTCCCTCCGTCCACTATGTTTGTCCACTTTGATTATTTTATACCTCACAAATAATAATAAAGGTGGACAAACTTTGTGGGACAGAAGGAGTATAATTCTTAGGGTGACCTAGGATCGAGTCCTAAGAAAAAAGCCTAGACTAGTTTCAAGTTACCTAGCAAAACTTATGCAAGTTTACGGGAGAAAGGGGACTGATTCTCTCAAGGCGAGGTATCTCCAGTAAGTACTGAAGACAAGAAGATTTTTATGATTTTTGTATGAATAAAGTAAAAATACAGCAAAGATCCTATTTCAATCCTAAGTTACAAGATAGAAATGCAATTTTAATGATGCAAACATTTGAAGTCAAGAATGATAAGTTTCTTAGGTTATTGTAATACGCATTCTAGATTCAACTCTTCCTCATTCTCTAGAATGGTGACCACGATATGCTCAAAGCTAGGATCCAAAGATCGGAGTATTTTTTTCTATCACTCTCACGTCTTCTAGCTTTTCACCATTTCTTTTTAATTGATTTGTAACGGTGGCAACTCTTGAAAAATATTCGAAATTGATTCGGATGCATTCATTTATAAAGATTTGAATTCACCTCTTAATGTTTGGAGACGCACCTTCTTTACTTTCTCCGAACCTTGTAAGAGGTTTTCAACTTTTTCCACGCTTATTTAGAAGATGTTGCATTTTGAATCTTCTCGAAGCTATCTTTATCTAGTGCTTGATTGATGAGATAGAGAGCTTTCTTGTCCCTTTTTGTTGAATCTTTTAACAACAACATTTGTTGTGATGTTAGATCTCCATCGTTTGTAGATTCTTCATCGCCTTTTTTCTACCACCTCCCACACATCTTGTAAACCAAGAAGTGCCTTCATTTTGATACTTCAGTTGTCGTAATTGTTGTTACTGAGTGTTGAAACTCGGAAGGGAGTCATGTCGTTCGCCATCTTCTCTTTTTTAATAATGTTGGATCTCCTCTAACCTAGCTTTGATACCACTTTGTTGAAAAAATAAATCTCATAACACTCTTGTTTTCTCACAAAGAAAACAAAACCACTACAAGAAAATAAGGATCTCACAAACAAACTTTCGAGGAAGAAAAACTCTCAAGATATTTTCTCTCAAAGAATGATTTCTATTTTTGCTAGATTTGAATTACATGTGATGGTCACCTATTTATACTAAAACTATTAGCTAAAATATATTCAAATACATTCTCCATGTGGTAAAAATTATAGTTATGCTTTTCTAAAAATAATGCAAATCAATTCACCTTGATTTCAAAAATATTCCAAGAATGGACAAGTCCCCTTTCTTTGGTCATCTTTGCCAATTTATGATCTTCAAAAATCTAGGAGTCTTCATGTGTAATAATGATGGTCTTCTCCTTGAATTTCTATTCTTAGTTTTCTCTAAATTTATCATGTATTTCTTATTTTATTTGACTACAGAATTTGAATTCTTTCATGTGTTATTTGTGATCTTGGAACTTAATTATTCTTTACTCCATTGCATTTGATCAAGTTTATTTTTAAACATTTTCTAGCATCTCATCCCAATCATCCTTCTCCGATATCGGCTTCCCATCTAACAACGCCTTCTGCAACCCCTGTTGTGTCAGCATATCCTTCACTCGATGCTGCCAGAGAGCGATGTTCCTAAATCTGTTGAACCGCGGAATCTCAAACTTCAGAGAATTCGTCATCTCACCCTGATAACAATTGTTGTGCGGAAGAACGGAAAAATTAGAGTAGAGCACCTCTAGGGTTTTCTTATTCCGTGTATTGTGTTACAAAGAAAATCAAAACCCTGAACTACTATTTATACAACTAACAAATAAATACTATACCGACCACTCAAGTTTCGTCATAGGAAATTCAAAAGTACCCTAAATTATTGCGTCACTAGTAACAATCAAAATCAGCAACATTATATTCAGATTGAGTGTGATCGTGTACATCCGCTCGGACGCCGTGAAGAAATCTGTTGTTCAAAGGTGACCGGTTGAGCTGATCCCTTACAAAATTGCAGCGGTGAACAGAATTTTGGGAAGGTGAAGTTAGCTACTCTTCGATTGAAATTCAATCTTATAAATTTTCACTAATTGTTCGATTGTTCTATTGTTTGCATTGATAAATCAAATAATACACATTAGTCCTCTACTTTCTACTAATTACACAGTGACCCATAATTCTGATTCCCAATTCGAGCTCGAACCGATGAATCCACTCATCAGAAGTTAGCTCAGTTGGCAAGAGGCGGAGCCAAAAAATCACATCACTAGAGCCAACTTCTGCGAGGTACGATAGAGGGGAATAATAAAATTGGATTGAGAATGAGAATTATCTATTCCTTGATCAATTTTTTTAAATAAACCGATGAACACTATCTCTGAAAATTAGCTCGTCATTTCATATTTAACTTGATTTGTCTAGATCAACAACCTGTTATGGTGAACTTAAAGTTTGCTCGTTTGCGTCACCATGAGTTCAAGAATGTGAAAAATTCAAACTCATCTTCAAAAAGTACAAAGTAATCAAAAAAGCAGCAACTTTTGATTCGTTAGGATGATTAGCAATCAGAATTTCACAAGTATGATTTGGATCTTTATCCTTTTATTCCCTTTAACTAAATCAAGACATTCTGAAACTCACGTGAATCTAAATTGTTTGTTTTGCTCCTTTTTCTGTAGAGATGCAAGATTTGAATCTATTACACTTGAAAAACAAGTAGCTGAAATGTCTGTTTTCATACTTTTTCATGTCAGCAAGTCCAAATTTTCCATATTAGTATGGTATGGTGATGTCTTGTATGGAATCAAAGAATATGAAAGATGCTTGTTAACAATCTATGCCCCTGTCGTATACTACAAAAGTAGTATCCTAAACTAAAGTGAACCTTACTATGAGTGAATATTGCACTGCTGTAAGAATGGATGATCATACTTAACATGCTTGTTCCAGTAGCTCTTGTACTTGGCAATCCCAATTTCCAGCCACGGCTTCATCACACCGTCATAATGCAAAACTGCTGCACGTTCAATCTCGGAGATACTGCTGGTGCTTGAATCATACCCAAGCCCAAGGATGTGCCATCTCTTGTCAAACTTAAATGTGTGATTGTAGAATGTGGCCCAACCTATGGGCAATGATCCAGCCTTGAAGATTTGCTTCTTCTTTCCCTGCGGAACACAGAAAATTTGAGAACAAGAGAAAATATGATGATAAGGATATGGGGGTGGCATGAAAATACCATTGATAAATACTTGTGGTATAGGGCAGTCAAATTCTCTCTTCTCCAGGCTTTCAGGTCAAATATGTTCATACCAAAAGCCCAAGTGCATGCTTTAGGATTAAATTTCTTTGCTATCAGTGGATCGGAAAAATTGATGTACAAATCCATCCTGCGGTATGTAGGTTCATTTTCCTGACAAGTTGGCACAGCTCCTAGAACTTTTCCTTTCATATTGGTATCCCAAAGACGTCTCAGGTCTTTCTGGACAACAACATCATGATCAAGAAGCACGATTTTGTTCAGTGTTGGGAAGATGTTCGGTAAGTAAAAACGAAGATGGTTTAACTGAGATGTATATCTTGGATCTGCCGAGCTTGTGACCTTAAGCGTTGAACTATGATTAGCTAACAAATGATCAATTTGGTCTATGCTCTGAATCTGTATGGAGGCTTTCCCAGGAGGATTTGAAAGAAACCACATTGAGATAGCTGGAAAGTTGAGAGAATCTGTCACTATGTGAAATGCAATTTTCTCAGGTTCCTGCAAAGCGCACAGATAGAAGAAGAAGAAGATTTAGCAACCACGACTAAAAATATCAAGGCAACTAAAGTCCAATTTTGTAAATAAACTAGAAGCTCAATGTACAAGTAGTGGATACAACTACAAGAAGACACTTACCAACGAAGCCGATACTGTTGAATTTACCACAACAGCACATGCCAAGATATTGTCAGAGAAAAGTGCATAGTGGTAACTATCAGGATTCAACAGTTCTTTTTTATTCAAGGCCTCCCGCCTCTCAGGCTCAAGAGCAAAGTATTCAGAAGTAAGCCTCATTGAAAGACAGTGAAACCCTTTAGGGGTAGTCCTCCCAGCAAGATTTACAAGATGCGTGACCTGATTTCTATGAGCTGTCACTTGTTCTTCAGCATTATGAGTCATAGCACGGAGTTTGGTGACCATGGCAGGGCAATCACTGAAGATATGGCTCGCCTTTAGTAAGGTGGCTTCCATTGACTTCATCTTCTGCCCTACACTGCAAATTCAAAGATATTAGTTAGAAACTTTATATTATATCATCCACCAGGACTTGCTTATTGCAGAACTATGAAACATAAACACTTGCAATTAAAGAATTCGAGACTTTTATTCAATTAAAAGAGATGCACTAACAAACTACTATTTACAAATTACCTTCTACGCAAATCAGAATCCTTGGTCGCATCACCAACCGACCGCTCCAACTCTTTAATGCGTACTTTCAACTCTCGTACTAGCTGAGAATAACTCTTTGGAGGGGCAAACTTTAAATACAATCGTGCCCTGATCAGCTGATCCCTTATCTCTTTCACCTTCTCATCTTTGAATGTCCTAGTTGTCGACTGAAGAAACTGATTGCGCCTAACTGTAGTCTCATTAGACGTCTGTAGCAAAACAGAGAGCTCATAAAATGCTTTTCCTCAATCATATATTTGTAGTCAAGGCAATAACTATTGTTAACACTTAACTGTTCATGTTAACCTTGGATAATCAAGACTACATCAAGAAACTAAAACTAGCTTACACTTTACAATAAGAAAAAATTGATGAAATATTGCACCTGTTGGACGAGTGGTGGCGATTGAATGACAGGGCTGTGTACCGCATTCCATTTGCTAGTTTCATTAGCCTCTGCTTCAAGCAACAACTCATTCTTAAAGATGATTCTTTTATGAAAAGCATAAAATACAAACAAGAGTCAAACTAATAAAAATACAAACCACTTCGTTCAAACAGAGGCGGACTCTCTTTAGACGTAAATAACTCTTCAGGTTGTGACGACCCCTTATGTGTAAATTCAAGACTGGGAAAATCGACAGAATCTTCATGTTTGTACAAAACTTGTTCACGTCCTTGTAAATTTTGATCGGATTCCTAACAGCCAAATCCATATTCCATCCATCAAATATAAGAACAAAAACTAAAAAAACTAAAAACAATCCAAACAAAAGTCACCTGCTTTATGATATTCATCCTGATGGCATCCGACCTCAATTTCTACATCACAAAAAAACAACCAAATACTTGTACGTCACTAAACAAACTGATGTAACCGGCACGGACACATTGTACAAATGCGTCATGACTCACTAAAAACACTTATTAGCAACATAACAGACTGAACAAAAGAAAAGAATCAATCTTGACAGAATAAGTTTAAATCTAGAACTAACCAGAGTTGTCAAGTCCTTGACATACTCTCCTCCACCTGCAGCAATTTAGGGTTGTTAAGCAATTCAATCATCAAAAAGCCCTAAAATTGAAATCAAATTTAGTAAAAAATATAAACTTACGACTTGGGGTGAGTAACTTGAGGCGATAGGAGAAGAACAGCATAGGGGCTAAGAAAGTAGTGGCGAGCATAGAGAGGAATAAAATCCTCCGCCATCGACGAACGCACTTCATCGATTACCCACAACCTCGTTTTCCGATTCGATCATTTCATGAAAAATCAGATCTCTGTCTTTGTCGGTTCGATCGAAACAAAAATGGGTTTAGATGGAGACAAGCAGCGACCGATGAGGCGCAGCAGACTCGCTTCACGTTCTCTTCACCTTCTTCTCAACTTTTCTAAAGAAATAATTACTTTAATTTTTCCGTATTATTTAAATATTCTTGTTTCTTTTACCTTGTTAATTTTGGCTAATAATATTTAATTATTTGTGATTACATTTACATGTTTATTAATTAACTTTAACTTGTCTTACAATTATTTATCGTACTTTCTAATCCTATCCTTCTTTATATGATTTTATTGTTATTTAACTTTAACTTGTTGACAGAATTTAAATCCGAAAATTTATGACTTCCATGGACACTACAAAGACTACATTTGCTAGGAGAGATTTAACTATAAGGCTGATGAAGATAGTCATTTATTTTTGGGTTAATTAAAGATGACCATCTTTATTATTTAAATTTGTATTCAACAACCTTATAATTATCGTCGTTAGCAAATAACCACATATGCTAACGGAGAAGTGGTTAAATGGTAACGGAAGCAATTATAGAGGTGGTGAAGTGAAAATTCATTTATTATATTGGTGGTGTATTGTAATAAAAATATTATTATTATTATATTAAAAAAGTTAATATATTTAACGAAATCTTTGACGGAACAGTGACAGCAAGTTGTTTGGTAACGGCAAACGATATACAGGTGGTTGAATGCAATATTACAATATAAGGGTTATGGAGTGAAATATGACCTATTACGCAGGTGGTCATCTGTAATTAACCCTTTGTTTTTTGTCAACGAAGGAGTTTATAACATGCAAATTTAAAAAATATCGCACGTCCACTAGGAGAAGTGATTAGCTTGGATATGAAACCATGACTCATAAATTTAAAATTTTGAGTCAAAGATCACATATTCGTATATGATCTAACGAAATCCAACATGATATGGTCTCAAACTGTTGAAACATGTACCACATGTAGGTTTTGATGATGACAACACTCGATTGATTCTTTAATTGAGTGTACAGGTATATTTAAAGAAGCAAAAGTCAGCGAAGTCTGAGATGAAGTCAACCGATAGTTGAGAAAATCGTGGGCGACTATGTGGAGAGATGTTGAGCAACGAGGAGCTCACTTGAGCTTCGTGGAATATAACAAAAAAGTCAAGGTTGTTGGAGGGACACCAACTGAACATGTGGAGTGGAGATAGTGGGCAACGGTCATATTGTAATTACCTTATATGTAGCCGGACAACATATGAGCTCATACACGCGCATACATCCAGAGATTTTTGAGAACACACAATCAGACATTACTCATTAGGCATTGAGTGACTGATTCGCTGAAGAAAACTCACCCGAGAAGACGAAGTCAAAGGTTGGGAACCTGAAAGACTTGTCTTGGAAAGTCGTGGTTGGTGATGCGAGATCATGAAGCGGTTAGACAACTTTGTGCAATAGTTAGCAACACTGTTACATTGTACGTATAGTGTAATTATTTGTACGCTCTTTAGATTAATAAAACAATCTTTAGACGAATTTTGCTGCGTTTGATTTCTGAGATACAGATACTTGCCTACTTACTTTAGCTCCCTAACAGTAAATATTACTAACCACAATCCTACGCAGTGGCGGATCCAGGCGTTCAAGATAGCAGGGTACGAACTAATTTGTAAGAATAAATATATAACTAAGGTGTAAAGCCCTAGAACCTTATTCTATAACTAAGTATTAAATATAATATTTTTAATGATTAATACACTAACTAAATAAATTATAATGTAAAAAATAAAATAAAGTTACACTGCAGATGAAAGATGAATCCACTGAATATATCTTAGATATAAAAAGCATAAAAATCACATGACATGATTCGATCCCACGCCGTACATCACTTACCAACCGCTACTCTTCCGCTAGCCCAGTTAACACATTTGGACATACGATAACCAAGTCAAAGATATATTACAGTTACTTTTCATAAAAAAGAGGACTTCCGATCTCCTCGGCCTGGCTGGCCAGCAGGGTACATGGCCCCTGCCAGCCCCTGCCGGATCCGCCCCTGATCCTACGCAGACAAATATAAAGCGTGTGGGTCGTGCTATTATGATTGAAGGACACGACTATAGGCACTTCGAGTGAGGACGCACGACAACTAAAGACTGGCTACCCGAGGGTTTGATATGTTAGGTAAATAAAATATATTAGAGTAAAAATCAGGTATAAAGTAGGTTTATGTATAAAGTAATAACGGATAAGTATAGAGGTCAAAATGCAGTTAATTAAAACAGAAATTCGAGAAATAAGGGGTAAAACGAAATAAAATCAATTGGCTCCTAAATTTTAGCGTGTCATATTATTGGGGTAAAATTCTAGAAGTACGATTAACTTTTCTTAAGACGGTAGGACACAATCTCGATCGTTCATTACTTATAATATAACGGTTGAGATTTAAAGTAAAATAACCGTCAAATCCAACCGTCCCATATTTTTCGCAAATTCAACCGCCTAATTTAATTAAAACTCAACTTTAATCTCAACCGTCAATTTTTTAAAATCAATGGCTCAAATTTTGTCTCTTGTCTTACATATATATCATGTCTCACATGATCTCAACCCAGCCTCACTGAATATTCTCAATAATCTATAATCTAGTTGTATCATTCATTTTAAAACTAAAAAAATTAATAACTTCGCAGATCGTGAATAGGTCCATCGCTTTAAGCTGATGAGTTTCAAAAGACATTTTAAGAGGTCATTTTTGATATTATGGTACAAAAAAACTATACGTTATGGTTTATAAAATAATTTATACTTTATGATTCATTAAATAATACATTATGATTCATCCAAGTTTCTCAGTCCTTTTAAAACATCAAGTTCTTATATTGTATAATGACGTCTCTTTTTAAGCTGATACTGGCGGCAATATTAGTTTTTGTCACAATTAAATTCGTTGGAATTCATGCATTACACAAAGATACCCTATTGTTAATCGAACTGTACGCTGATGTTTTTCTTGATCTAATCATATTGGTTGTTCGCTTCTTGCCTAATAGTTGATATTCAAATGTTATTTGAACTTATCTTTCAATTAAATTTAGTCGATATAATTAAATATCATATCTCGAAATTGTGAGAATGACGAGTAATTGTAGATAAAATTTATTTATTTAATTGATATATTGCCATTAGAGGTTAAGTTTTAGGAAGACATTAAATATTTGTGAGACAAAAGGACAACGGTTGAGATGATGTCATTCCGTCTCACAAAAACTTATATGGCTTCCTAGAACGATATCCTTGTCTTTAGTTATCAAAAGGAATTAAATCTCTTATCAAATAATTATATCAGTTAGATGGAATATGTGAACGTTCCGGATCGTTTTCCAGTTTTTATGGAAACTATCACTTTTTATATATGATCCTTTCATCATGTAATGAATTACTATCACAATATACAAATATTAAAAATAATAAACATATATTTGAAAACCGTTTTGTAGTATACATTTTAAATTTTATCAAATCAAATAAAATGCCAAAATTACGTAATTCGAGCATTCAAATATGCTTTTACAAATAATTTTGTTAGTTAGTAAATACATTTATTCCACAGCATTTATGGATATGGTTCAAAGAGGACAACACGTATTTTGTAAAACGGAGCAACATCATTTCGACCGTTAATTTCTATCAATCCAACGATTAATATTGATAATCGTCAATCCCTAACAGCCCCATATTTTTTATTTTATTTTATTTATAATTAAAAATTAATTTAATCTCAACTGCTAGATTAATTCAAACCAACGATTAAGATTAAGTCCTCTTTCTGAAAAAATATATTATTTCTATAGAAATCAACCCCAACATTTATTTAGACACACAATTTTTTAAATTGGTTGGACCATTATCATCAGCATAATCGATTGGTGTAGCTTGTCTACAACAAGGTCTAGAGTCATCATCAACCAGGACACTGCAAACGTCCATAATACAGGAAGCTCAAATATTGAGAAACATCTTCTGAAGTCACACAGTAATTACAAAAACTATAAATTTATTCAAAAATGTTCATAAAGATGCTTAAAAGAAGAAAGCTTATTAAATCATAGACATGTTAGAATAACATGTTCAGAAATCTTATAGAACCCATTCATAAAAAACAGTGCATGGTTGTATGGCAGAAAAACTCACGATGGAAAAAAGCTCAACAAACTAAACATAATCAACAGGTCAAAAAGCTTATTAAAAAACTAACAAAAAAGAGCATGATTTCAATATGTTCCATGACGCATCTAAAATCAGAGTTGCATAACGAAAACATAAATTAATAATAATTAGGATTGTAGTGATCATATTGGTAATTAAGCATAAGAAACGAAATTGTACAATGTCTGTTTAATCTCATAACGAAATCCGTACATTAATAAATACTTAACCCAAAATAGCACACCTTAGTTGTGTATGTAGTACACCGCATTGATGCTTCCAGCCTATCCGGATGTCTCTATTCAGCAGTCTCTCGAGAGTAGAAGAAAGCTAGAATAGTATGCACCAAACTGTTACTATTTCAAAGGTGTAATGCAAACAATTTGTTATAAATCGCAAAATTGTTATGGAAAAACATCCAAAGAAAATAGGAGATCAAAAGCAAAGAACAACATGACAAAATATTTGTCAACCCAGTATCCACAAAAATTATTTGACTAATATGGAGGCACCAAACCAAGAGAGAAATTCACTATATGCTGAATTTGATTGAGACTGCTACACATGCCACATTGAGTTTTTATTTTTACAAGAGTTATAAAATATCCTATAAAAACCTAGTTTGTCTCCATCAATCTTCATACATAGCTTCAACATCACTAAGGTTACGACCTTAGTTAATATGTCAACATGATTCTTGTCTTCATCAATTTTCATAAGATGCAAGATTTTCTCTCAAAGAGAAGCTAAATAATAATATAGTGGTACGAGTCCGGTTCCCTTGCGATCCCTTGCATATGTGCAGATTGAGATTCTTCTATTTGCACTTTTTTTTTTGCACTATATGCACATTCCGTTTGCATTTGTGCAAATAGAAAAACGACAAAAAACGTGACAAAACCATAAAGTGCACATCTGCAACCGTTGGATCAATCCAACGGTGAGATGTGCAAGTCACACGGATCGTGCACATAACATGGGTCGCAATTGAACCTAAATCTAGTGGTACGTCGGTTCAACCAGCTTAGTCCTTGAATTAAATGCAGGATTCTTTGCTAGATGAATTGAACTTTAACTTCACTATGTGCAGGACATTATTCTTCTACTTCTTGCGCAATTCACTGAGGTTCTGCAACCACACCATTTTTTTACTAGCTTCAATCACAGCAGCATACTCAGATCAGGTATAGACAATACAACAATCTTCTATAACTTTGACTCCCATGCGAGTGCAGTTCAACCAAATTTAAAGACATATCCAGTAGTACTTCTCCTCTTGTCATGGTTACTCAATCCCAAGTTTGCGTTAACATGTCTTGCTAATTCTATTTCTTTACTTTAGAAGCAAAAGGCGTTCCCAGTAATAGGTCGTCACCTGCATTGAGGGAAATTTATAAAGTGGCGGGCTAGTAAAAGATTACTATATAAAAGGAATCCTTAATCAGGAAAGATTTATGGAGAAATTCTTCTGATGGAGAAGCCACAGTGAAGTGTGCTTATGTCTATTTATGGAATCATGTAATAGCTAGTTTGATCGATGTCCTAGGTTGTTCCAATCATATCTTCCTGAAATAGTTCTAGAAGTTTTATTTGGAAGTTAAACTTGCCATCTAAAATAAACGGATAGTTTGGAAAGTGTACCATGATAGTCAGCCTTTGGGACAATCCATGATATAAAGAAATATTAGAGTTGATCCATCTTGTGAGATTTGGGGATATTGCCTTGAAGATTTTAGTCATTTCTTTTGGAATGTAGGTGATATGTTTCGCTTTGGAAAAATGATAATACCCAATCTTTTGGTAAAGAAACGATTTTTCGTGTGATACTGTAGGAAATCTAATCAGGCTAATCTAAACCTAACAAGATCACCAAGAAAAATGCAAGAACTGAAAAATTGCAGTAAAGAACAGACACAACCTTTTTTATACCGTGGTTATATGCACCGGAGTGCTTTAGTCCACGTTGAACTCCAATTAGGGCTCGGTGTATATTGATGCAGCCGGAAATTGGCCGGAATCTCGCCTGAATGTTCTTGCTTACACAGCACCACACTCAACACCACAATCCTGTATAGATCTAGCCTATTACACTCCTTGGAAACCTCCAAACTCCCCAGAACAAACTGGTTCGCCTATGAGCTGTAGACTACTCCGATCTACACAATACTCGGATCAATCAGATCCTTTTACCAAGCGCAACAAAACCTCACAAACAGATTTCACTCGCGCTCTACAACGATTACAACACACTCAAATCACTCAAGCGGCTGAAAACCCTAATTGCAAAGTCGAAAGCGTGAGTCTGCACATCTGGTGAAAAGCAAGCTTTTATACTTCCATCAACTCATAATCTCAGCCCTCCATTCTGATGTGGATCATCCAACGCACAACACTTTGACACGCAATGCTGAGCTAGAACTTCTTGCTGAGTCAGCAACTTCAACTTGGGCTTGAGCTCACTTTGCAATCTTCCGCCCAAATAACTTTTCTCAGGATTCTACTCCACAAATCTCCACCTGAATCCTGAGTTTCCAGCAACCATTAGTGCCTTGAGCTTCAAGAATCAGTAGCTTCATACTCTGATAACTCCAGCCAAGATCATTCCCTTCTTCCCATCTTGCTAGAGCTCCTGAGCAATCCACAGCTGATCTTCACTTACCTCCTTAGCATACATCAATACACACCAAGAACTAGTCTTCATTGCTCAGTACCTGCAAAACAATTACTCCAAGTGCAACAGTTTCAAGCAATGCTTGAACTTGCTGTTAGTCACAACTTTAGTACCAAAACCAGCAGCATTCTCAGCAGTATGAACCTTTAACAGTTTAACCACATTCTTAGCAATCAAATCCCTAATATAATGGAACTTAATTCCTACATGTTTAGTTCTTTCATGGTATACAGGGTTCTTACTCAGCATCAATGCAGACTGACTATCAGTATATATAACAGGCACACTATCACACAGTTTAGCTTCATTCAACAAACCAATCAGCCAAACAGCTTCCCTAGCAGCATCATTAATTGCTACATACTCAGATTCAGTTGTAGACAATGCAACAAGAGGTTGTAACTTTGATTTCCAAGAAATACAATTCATACCATATAGAAAATAATATGCAGAAGTAGATTTCCTAGAATTCCTATCAGATGCAAAGTCAGCATCCACAAAACCAGTTAAACTCATTTCCTGAACTCTATCAGTATAAACCAAACCAATATCCAAGGTACTGCACACATAAGCAATAACAGATTTCAAAGCATACCAGTGTTCAATCCCAGGATTTGACATATATCTACTTAAAACAGATATAGCATGTGACAGATCAGGCCTAGTGCTAATCATGGCATACATTAATGATCCTATAGCATTTGCATAAGGAAAATGTTCCATCTTAATGATTTCTATCTTAGTCTTAGGGCACTGAGACTTAGATAATACATGATGAGCAGCTAAAGGCATAGAAACATTTCTGCAATTCAAACTACCAAACCTAGAAACTAATTTCCGCAAGTAAGGAGTCTGATGCAATTTCAACCAACATTTCTGCCTATTTCTAACAATCACCATTCCTAATATTTTCCTAGCAGGTCCAAGATCCTTCATGTCAAACATACTATTCAATTTCTGCTTAAGTTCATTAACCTTAGACATAGACTTACTAATTATGAGCATATCATCCACATATATCAGCACATACACAGGATTTTCAGCAAGTGAGGCAAAGTAAAAACAAGGGTCATATGAACTTCTCATAAAGCCAACACTCACAATAAATGCATCAAATTTTAAGTACCATTGTCTAGGACTTTGTTTTAACCCATACAAAGACTTTTTGAGCAAACACACATAATCAGGAAACTTTTATCTACAAACCCCTCAGGCTGATGCATATAAATTGTTTCTTCTAGGTCACCATGCAAAAAAGCTGTTTTTACATCTAATTGTTCACATTCAAGGTCAAACTTAGCAACTAAGGACAACAGTAACCTTATGGTTTTAAATTTCACCACAGGGGAAAAGATTTCATTAAAATCTATACCCTCCCTCTGAGTAAACCCCTTAGCAACTAATCTAGCCTTAAACCTTACAGGTTCTTTATCAGTTAAACCTTCCTTAATTTTAAACAACCATTTGCACTGAACTAACTTCTGATCCTTAGGTTTCTTAACAAGTATCCATGTTTTATTATCATGCAAAGAATTCATTTCATCAACCATAGCAGCATGCCATTCATTTTTATTCCTAGAACTCATTGCATCCAAGTAATCAGAAGGTTCACAATCATTCAATTCAGCAGCAGCAATCAAAGCAAGATATTCTAGCTCAGCATAGGAAGAGTACCTAGCAGGAGGTCTAATTTCCTGCCTCCTTTCCCTGTCTCTTGCTAGCTGATAGTCCATCAGCTCACCCTGAGCTGAAGGCTCTAGATTTTCTACTTGCTGGTTTTCTAAGGGTTCATGGTCATTTCCTAATTCTTGTGGTTCATCCTCAAGTTCAGGCTCTATTGGGTTATCATTTACTATATTGTTATCAGGTTCAGGGACTACTTCAATATCAGCTTGGGTCTGGGTTCCTAGAGGCTCCACCTCAATCTGAGCACTAGCTGGCTCTACATTAGGTTCACTATCAGCAAGGGAACTATTTCTACAAGGAAAGGTACTCTCATCAAATGTAACATCCCTACTGATTATTATCTTAACCCCTCTAGCATCTTTTTCCCATAACCTATACCCTTTAGTCCCAAACTGGTCTTGGTATCCTAAGAATACACATTTAAGTGCTCTAGGGTCAAGTTTCCCTTCTTTGTTATGTGCATATGCTGCACACCCAAAGATCCTAAGCCTACTCAGGTCAGGAACCTTTCCTGACCAGACTTCTACAGGGCATTTAAGGTCTAACATCCTATTAGGGCTTCTGTTCACTAAATAGGTAGCAGTACTTAAGGCTTCCCCCCAAAATCCCTTAGGAATATTAGCAGTAATCATCAGGGCTCTAACTCTTTCTAGCAGGGTTCTATTCATGCGCTCAGCTACTCCATTCTGCTGTGGTGTATATCTAACTGTCTTATGTCTTAATATTCCATGGGTTCTACAGAAAGTATCAAATTCCTCATTGCAAAATTCTAACCCATTGTCTGTCCTAAGGGCTTTAATCTTCCTAGAGGTCTGATTTTCTATTAACAGTTTCCATTCCCTAAATTTACTAAAGGCTTCATCCTTAGTTTTTAAGAGAAAGGTCCAAACCATCCTAGAGTAATCATCAATAACACTTAGGAAATACCTATTCCCTCCATGTGATTCATGGTTCTCTGGTCCCCACAAATCAGCATGGAGATACTCTAAGATATGTTTACTAGTGTGGCTTCCTACAGGGAAGGGCTGCCTATGTTGTTTGGCCAAGACACACTGTTCACAGAAATCCATCTGTGATATGTTGTCTTTGCCTAGCAATCCTTGCTTGGCAATGGCTTCTAATCCCTTCTGACTGATATGCTGACAGCGCGTCGTTGTGCACTGCAAATCTAAATTTATAAACCTACTCAAAACTAGTATAGCAATAAGCAGGGTCGAACCCAAGGGAAAGTAATCTAGTCTAAGAGTTATGCTACTAGCTAATCCTACTCCTATCAAGGGGGTTTTGAAAGGTTTGAAAACTAAAACTACTAATAAAAGAAAAACACAGTTCAGGGAATTTCGTTACAACCAGTAATCATAGACCAGACATGCATCAATCTAGTAAATTATAATTGTTCTAATTAGATAGTCCCGCTAGGGTTGTTATCTAATTCTAGTTCTACCTTCTATTACCCGCTAGAGTCTCAAGAAGATGTAACAATAACCTAATCCAACTACCACAATAGCTCCACCGCTAGGCTTTACTACTATGACAATTCAATTAGATATCATACAATTGATATAAACCTAAGTTTACCGCTAGGCTGAGTTAGGCAAATAACAAAGCATGCAATACATAACAAGAACAGAATTCACTAAATTAAAACATTCAATGGACTCATACAAAGTTGCAACTCAATTCCCTAAACTGTAGGGAAATTAGCTACTACTACTACTACAGAACATTAAACTAAAACTGAGTTTGAAGAAGAAAACTATGCTGATTGCCGTCCAGGCTCTCATATGAATTAGGGTTAACACCCTATTTATAATGTAGCTAAAGATGTCGAATTGGGCTGGGCCAGACAGATCCGCGGACCCTAAAGGATTAATTTTGTGGACCCATATGGATTAAATAAATTCTTCAGCGTCCGCGGAAATAATCTCTTTAGCGTCCATGTCTGACGTCAGCATGATGTCATCCAGCTTTTTCTCCGTTTCCGTGCTCTGAATTCGTCTAGAATTGCTCGATAAGCGTGTAAAATCTCCATTGCACTCCAAATACGCCTGAAACGCAAAACACTACAACTAGGTAATATTTCGCAAATAAAGCATATAAAAACAACGGAAATAAGATAATGATGGATCGTATAAATACGCTCCATCAAACTCCCCCACACTTATCCTTGTTCGTCTCTAACATGTAAAGATCTAGACAGTAGATTCGAAACAATCAAAGCATACTGTGCCTACTTGGCGATCCAACTCATGATATTCTATCTAATCCTCTCATCAACATCTGCATACAATCATCATCAATAATGTTCAATCTGCACTCAATAACATAGAATACTCAAGTCAAGATATATCAATGATAATGTAGAGATAGTCCTTTTCAGATTCCTAACTTCATTCTTCAACTTACAATCCTAATCACACTAACCGTTGAGTTTTTAATATGGCATCCGAAACATACTATTAGATAAATTCATTGACAACAACAAACTTTTATTCTTTTTTTATCTTTGCTGATTTTTTTTTGATTTGATTTTTTTATGGCTTGCCTTATTTTGGCTTGTGTCATTGATTAAAGCAAGTGCTCAAGTGGGAAGTGTCTTGGTTTTCTTCCTAACCCCCGACACTAGTCAATAACCAATATAAAACAAAAACATTCATTGCCAATGAACTATCCACATATAGATTTCACCTCTCATCTTGTCCTTTTTACGCGAGTCAAGATGAGGGTCGCTCATCTCTTTTCCCGGTTACTCAAACAAGAGATTAGATAACTTTTTAAACACTTCGGAATGCCACAATATCAACTCAACATATAGCGCAATTATTCATGCAAATCTCAGAATGAATGTCAAATCCCTCTTGGACATTTTCTATCAACTCTAGATCACCAGATATCTCAACTGAAAAGCATTCATATCATCAAGCACAAACATCACAAAAACATCAGATTTCATGCATGCAGACATATCAGAAAATCATAGAGCAGAACATCACTCATAAAATCAGCATTTCATCACATCATATAATGACAATTCTCCTCTTCGACTCATACAATACAAATAAAAACGACTCTAAACTGACTCGATTTCCCTCCCCCACACTTGAAATATGTCGTGTCCTCACGGCACAACATACAACAAGAATGAAGAAGGGGACACTAATAAAACAAAATGCTAAAAAATAGATGTAGTAAGGGAACAAGTGAACTCCCCTAATGATCCACAAATGTTGGGCGCCCAGGGGTGCATCAGATCAAACTTTTTATTAGGCGCCGACCTAGATCCTCCCAAAACATCATACCGTTCATGCCTTGCTCCTCGTGGGTCAGGTGGTTTAGCCTTGACATCCCATCTGCCACCTACATCGCACCGGTCATAATTATAAAAATTTAAATTATATTTACCTTTATGATCCGGTGGTTTCTCCTTCAACGTCCCACACTTGATTGTGAACGGCCCTGGGTCTCCTTGACTTGCCGATTCCTTTCTTTTTCGAGCTTCTTGGATCTGCAAAGGAATCAGACAAAAAGGATCAGAAAATTGAATTTCAGCATTCTGTCCAGAACTCGCCGCGGTTCCTGAAGAATATTGATCCGCGGACCCTGAGTAATTACGTAATCCTTTAACGTCCGCGGATAAAATCTCTGTACCGTCCGCGGTTGGCGCTGAGAAACACACCGCGGTCCCTTCACCATTTACTGACGCGGTCCCTAAAGGATATATTGGAAATACCTTACCGTCTACGGGATATATTCCTTCAACGTCCGCGGTCCGCTCTAAGTGTGGTTCTGAACTCTCGCACTTTGGACTCTCCTCTAGCTCCTCTTCATTGCTCAAGCTCATCAGATTGACACTATTGCTGGAATCCAATATTATTTGTGAACGGAGCTTTTCTTTCTCATTCTGGAGCTCAGAAATTGCAGTGGCCATTTGGGTCAATCTCTTGTTCATCTCGATTTGGTTTGCAGCCAATTCCCTCACCATATCTTCTAATGATTTTCCTGAGCTTGCGTTGTGTTGGTTGACCTGATAGAAATTCTGTTGCTGGAATGGTGGCTGATCGTCCCAATCAATATTATATTGCTCAGTCCACTGTGCCCTAGGATCATATGTGCTACTGTGATCCTGGTATCCTCCCATTGCATATGCATCATCTCTTTGATCATTATAAACTGTGGGACACTCATCTGTTTCGTGACCAGTATTACCACAAAATTTCACATGATTTGGCCGCCAACTGCCGCAACATCTCTTTCATCTCTCTAATATCCTTGAGCATCTGAGTTGTGCCTCCCTGAAACTGCTGCTGTTGTGGATTTTGTTGAGCCTGATATGCTGAGTACTGCTGGTAGGGTGGATACTGATACTGTTGTTGCTGAGGCACGTAACGTGGTGGATATGGATCATGCGGCAAGTATGGATCTCTTTGATAATCATCTGCATAATCCATGACAAAAGGTCAAAAACTCTTTTTTTTTAATAAATAAAAACTGGAAAAAAAACTAATTTAACTGAAACTCTTAAACTAAAGTTTCGATCCCCGGCAACGGCGCCAAAATTTGACAGCGCGTCGTTGTGCACTGCAAATCTAAATTTATAAACCTACTCAATACTAGTACAGTAGTAAGCAGGGTCGAACCCAAGGGAAAGTAATCTAGTCTAAGAGTTATGCTACAACTAATCCTACTCCTATCAGGGGGTTTTTGAAGGTTTGTAACTACAACTAAAAGTACTAATAAAAGAAAATACGGTTCAGGGAATCTTGTTACAACCAGTAATCATAGACCAGACATGCATCAATCTAGTAAATTATAATTGTTCTAATTAGATAGTCCCGCTAGGGTTGTTACCTAATTTAGTTCTATCTTCTATTACCCGCTAGAGTCTCAAGAAGATGTAACAATTACCTAATCAAACTACCACAATAGTTCCACCGCTAGGCTTTGCTACTATGACAACTCAATTAAATATCATGCAGTTGATATAAACCTAATTTCACCGCTAGGCTAGGTCAAGCAAATAACAAAGCATGCAATTCATAATAAGAACAGAATTCACTAAATTAAAACATGCTATTCAATGGACTCATACAAAGTTGCAACTAAATTTCCCAAACTGAGAATTAGCTACTACTACAAAACATGAATCTAAAATTGAGTTTGAAGAGGAAACTTTGCTTGTGGCCGTCCAGGCTTCATATGAATTAGGGTTAACACCCTATTTATAATGTAGCTAAAGATGTCGAATTGGGCTGGGCCAGACAGATCCGCGGACCCTAAAGGAATTAATTCCGTGGACCCTTATGGATTAAATAAATTCTTTAGCGTCCGCGGAAATAATCTCATCAGCGTCCATGTCTGACGTCAGCATGATGTCATCCAGCTTTTTCTTCGTTTTCGTGCTCTGAATTCGTCTAGAATTGCTCGATAAGCGTGTAAAATCTCCATTGCACTCCAAATAAGCCTGAAACGCAAAACACTACA
The DNA here is from genome assembly GCA_006409495.1 of Sedum album. Lineage (NCBI taxonomy): Eukaryota > Viridiplantae > Streptophyta > Magnoliopsida > Saxifragales > Crassulaceae > Sedum > Sedum album. The sequence goes on along the minus strand of QZGG01000155.1, from coordinate 53,657 downwards.
ACTAGGTAATATTTCGCAAATAAAGCATATAAAAACAACGGAAATAAGATAATGATGGATCGTATAAATACGCTCCATCATATGTCCTAATCTCAAATGCCATTTGAGAGTGGACTTACCAGCAGAATCAGAAATCACAGCATTAGCATTAGCATTATCAGTCAAGCACACACCATCCAAAACATACAAACCATGAAACATTTTTCCAGTTAAGACTAGTTTATCACCCTAAAACACTTTAATCACACCATTACAAGCAGAATATTTGCAACCAGATTTATTAAGTGCACCTAGTGATATTAAGTTTCTTTTTAAACCAGGAACACACCTAACATCAGTTAAGGTCACAGATCTACCATCATTCATAGCTAGCACAATATTACCAATTCCAGTCACATTGCAAACATTATTATCACCCATGAATACTTTTTCATTACTGATCTTAGTTAATTGTTTAAACCATGATTCATGAGGACACATGTGAAAGGAACATCCAGAGTCAAGAATCCACTGAGTCATACAATCATTGGCAGATACATTCAGGACTTCACCATTATTTCCTATATTATCAGACGCAGCAGCCAGATTAGTTTCATTACCAGCCTTTTCCTTAAGTTTTGCCTGCCATTTAAAACAATTTTTCTCAATATGCCCAGTTTTGTTACAAAAGAAACACTTCCTAGTTTCTGTTTGTCCTTTATCTGATTTCTTACTATCCTCTTTGCCTTTCTGATCATTGTTTTCCTTAGTATTCTTACCCTTATTACCCTGACCACCCTTCTTACCCTTAACAAACAACCCACTAGCAGACTTAGACTTATTTCCCTTAAGTTCTAACTCCCTAGTTTTCATAGCAGTAGTCAAAGTTTCATAAGAAGGAACAGAACCAGTCAAAGTAAATACATGCTTTACTATATTATAGTTTTCAGGCAAGACATTCATAAGAATCATTACAACACTAACATAATCAAGAGCATGAGGAGTACCATCAACCATCAAGACAAGCTTCCTAAATTCATCTAAATTCTCATCAATAGTCTTAGCACTATCAATTTTAAAAGCAAACAAAGCAGCCTTAACATATGCAAGATTTGGTGCTATCTGATTAGAATATAGAGTTTCTAACTTAGACCAAATTGCAATAGGAGTCTTAAAGGTACATACCTGTCTCAGAATGTTATCTGAGAGACTCAATACCAGCAGATTATAAGCTTGCTTCAAGATCCTGGCCTTATTGGCCTTCATCTCATCAGTCCACGTATCTTCATCCTCAAGTGCTCCATCCACTTCATGTTGTGACAGGAGAGCCTTCATCTTCAGGCTCCACAGTTGGAAGTCATTCTTTCCATCGAATTTCTCTATCTCCATCTTCCCCATCGACATGTTATCCTCGCAAAATAGAAGATTAACAAATCAATGCAGATGAAGGTTCTTGCAAGAACTAATTAATTCTAAACAGACTCTGATACCACTGTAGGAAATCTAATCAGGCTAATCTAAACCTAACAAGATCACCAAGAAAAATACAAAAACTGAAAAATTGCAGTAAAGAAAAGACACAACCTTTTTTATACCGTGGTTATATGCACCGGAGTGCTTTAGTCCACGTTGAGCTCCAATTAGGGCTCGGTGTATATTGATGCAGCCAGAAATTGGCCGGAATCTCGCCTGAATGTTCTTGCTTACACAGTACCACACTAACACCACAATCCTGTATAGATCTAGCCTATTACACTCCTTGGAAACCTCCAAACTCCCCAGAACAAACTGGTTCGCTTGTGAGCTGTAGACTACTCCGATCTACACAATACTCGGATCAATCAGATCCTTTTACCAAGCGCAACAAAACCTCATAAACAGATTTCACTCGCGCTCTACAACGATTACAACACACTCAAATCACTCTAGCGGCTGAAAACCCTAATTGCAAAGTCGAAAGCGTGAGTCTGCACATCTGGTGAAAAGCAAGCTTTTATACTTCCATCAACTCATAATCTCAGCCCTCCATTCTGATGTGGATCATCCAACGCACAACCCTTTGACACGCAATGCTGAGCTGGAACTTCTTGCTGAGCTCACTTTGCAATCTTCCGGCCCAAATAACTTTTCTCAGGATTCTACTCCACAGATACCGACTAGTTGTTTGCTTGGTAGACAGTTAGATAGTTATTCTTATGATAAATTCTTGCTTCAGTTTGGTTCATTTGGTATAATCGAAACATGATTTGGCATGATAAGAAATCTTTAGACTCGTCAATTGCTTGTTTCAAAATGAGTAGTATCGTTAAGATATACTGCAGTAGTAATATAGCGTTTTTATTTACAAATTGTTTCTAGCCAAGCTCTCTGACTTGGGTACCCCTGCTATAGGTAAACTGAAGGTCGATATAGACGCTGTCTTTTGTTATGAAACTTGGACTGAAAGGCTTAGTTGTGTAATCGGAGGCGAGAGGGTTTAGCTATTTGCACTCTAATGCATGTGCCTAGCACCTTATCATGTACACGCGTGAGATGAAAATAACATTAGTTGCCTTTCTTCATAATATTACATCGAAAAATATTTTTACATTATTACAACAATTCAAAAATATTGACATACATCAAAACATATTAAATTTTAGGTAGATCATACAAAACATTCATCAAAATATATTCAAATCTCAATATAAACATCTACAATTTTACAACTGATAAACGAACAAGTAATATACTGATCTGTGCTCAAAAGCCGCTCTCCAACTCAAGCTATCCTTGAACCGCCATCGCGGATAAAGGAATAAGGGAGAAGAAAGAATAGAAAGTAGGACCGGCAATGGGCAGGGTCGGGTCGGCCCGGCCCTATGAAGGGCAGGGTGGGCTTTGAAGGGTTTTAGCACGCCCTGTGAAAGCTTTAGGGTCGGGCAGGGCTGGCCCGTTGAATTTTTGGTGACCCTTACGGCCGCCCAAGGGCAGGGTAATGAAAGGGCCGATCGGGCCGGGCAGGGTCGACCCTTTATTTAAGGGTCGGATTAGGTCAAAATAGTGTAAATACGTATAATAATTTTGAAAAAACTCTAACTTATTTTTTAAATAATTTAATATGTTAATAAATTTGTAGCTCGAATTATATAAGTTGATTAAAAATATTAAGTTTTGTCTATTTTTTATATATAAAAGTTAGTTAATGATATATTTAGTGAAAAAATAAGGGTTAAGTTAGGGTTGTGGCAGGGCAGGGTCAGGGCAGGGTCAAAGGGCAGGGTCAGAGTTTTTTTACTTCGAGCCTTACCCTGGCCTAAGGCCTTAGGGAAGGGTAGAGATCGGGTCCATATCAGGGCCGGGAACGGCTTCAAGTCGGGTTGGGTCAGGGCCGCCCTTAGGACTTTTTGACCCTAGGATCAAATGATGACTCCTATAGAAGAAAAGAGATCCTTAATATGTAACACAAGATGTCAAGAACACGCGACTTTGATCCGCGTGTTCCTTTTATGTGCCAAGAACGGAAGAATTTTTTTTGATACACCGTCTACAACCAGGAAAGAGCAGCTAGCATCTAATACAAAGTCAGGTCAAGATAGGACATGTATCACGATTAGTCCAGCACCACCCTTTAGCATACGCTTCCGAAGCTAAATGATTTGCCGCACTATTAGCCTCTCTTCTGATCAAAAGCAGACGCCAACTTTCATTCTCTGCCAAGGTTTTATAACAGAAATCCCTCCACTCCATTAGTTGATCACAGTCATGCTTTCCGGCCCACAATGTCTCGACAAGATTTACACAATCAATCTCAAAGATTACCTTGGGCAAGTTTAAACTCAACGCTATTTCCATTCCTTTCTTTAACGCTAGGCCCTCAGCATCTAATGAACATCCCACCCTGAGCTCATGAAGTGCACACATCAGTAGGACAACCCCCACGATTCCCTTTTTAAAAAACCATACGTCTAGTTTTGTGATACATGGCAAGCCAAGCCGGGTGAAGTTAGGACTCGGATCCGGTACTGCGCTGCTATTTGTTGCGAGTAGTAAAATGACTTCGTTTTGGTATTTTTTACTATAACCCTATGTAGTTTTGAGTGAACCCTTTATCAAAACTGTATAGTTTTAGCTCGCAGCAAATAGCTTTGCTGCACTGGATCTAATTCTGTAAAGTTGTTCAGCCACCTTATCTTCAAAGGGTTTTGGGTTTGAAACCGTATATTCCTAAAAATTTAGTATTTTTTAAATAAAATAACCGATAATAACCTGTATAATATACCATATTTCACGGAACCACATTTATATTGTGATACTGCATTCGACCACCTGTATAATAAATCATATTTAATTTTTTGATTGGGAAACCGATATTCAATTTTTTGTTCCAATCATTCAATTTTGTTTCATAGATATTTCCAATTACGGCTAGGTTGTTTCTTCTCCTAATTACGAAATTGTGGAAACGATTAAAGAGATTCAAAATTGTTCGACCAACAGAGATACAAAAAACCTTGATGGTGGAAAGGGTTAGAGAGATGAAAGTAAGTTCTTGTTGAACAATTGTGAGAAACATGATGAGACCAAATCTGATTTTCTTTGATTCACTAAATAAAAAGGCATGATTCATGAATCAAGTGTATCTATTTCTCAATCATGCAATTGGTTCAAGAAATACCAGTGTTTGATTCACGAATCATATTGTATCTATTTTTTAATCATACAATTGGTTCAAGAAATACCAATGTTTGGTTCACGAATCACAGTGTATCTATTTCTGAATCATACAATTGGTTCAAGAAATACCAGTGTTTGGTTCACGAATCTTGCTCTTGCATACCATGTATCATGTGAACCACATAATAGAAGGGTCACCAATGATGAAGAATATTCATGTTCCTTTTATTTATTTAAATTATATTATTATTAGGGTTAACTACGAAAAACCACCCTCATAATAGACCATATTCCACGCCACCACCCTTATATTGTAATATTACATTCGACCACCCGTATAACATTTGACGTTCCCAAACAACCACCTATCACTGTTCCGTCAAATTTTCCGTTAAATATATTAAATTTTTAATATAATAATAGTATTTTTATTACAATACACCACCTCTATAATAAATATATGTCCACTTCACCACCTTTATAATCAATTTGGTTTCCATTTAACCACCTCTCCGTTAACTGAGGTGGTTCTTTGGAAACGTTAGTAATTATAAAGGTGGTCGAATGTAATATTACAATATAGAGGCGGTGGCGTGGAATATGGCCTATTATGCGGGTGGTCATCTGTAATTAACCCTTATTTTTATTCTGTTGTAATTTGGGTGACTTTGATTTGTGAGTAGATTTTGTGGATTTAGTTTTTGAAGTTGTAATTTGAGTGGTTTTGATTAAGTTTCATGGCGATTTTGATTTTTGACTAGATTTTGTGGATTTTGATTTCGAATTGAAAGACGAATCACTATCTAATCCCTAATTTCAAGGAAGAGATTTGATTTCAATTTTGTGTGACTAATTTGCCCCTCAATCGTTGTTTTTATGAAACATTTAATATTTAAATATTTTCTTATTTGCAATTAGACCTCATAATCAAAGCCGTCAAAGTTTTAACTATGGACATCTCAGATTTGTTTTCATTTTACATTTACTAATTACTTTTCACCGGATCTCGACTCATATTTATTTAGGAGAATGGATCAAATGAAACGGGACATCTAGGTTGAAACATGAAACGAAATCCTAACCGTTCGTAGTATATAATTAATGACTAGATTTAACTGTGTAAAATAATTACATTAAATACTAAAAATGGTACATTAGTAATTGTACAAAATCAAAATATATATAAAATATATTTGCATTTATGACCTCCTTATTTTTTGGTAACCGATTGACAGTTTTGATTTTTTAGATCTCGAACGAATCAACAAAATTCGTAACAATCCTTTTTAATCTTAGAAACAAACGCAATGAAAGATGAAATCGGAAGTAAAATGATCAGTGTTAGAAATGTCTATTTTAAGCCCCTACTTTCATGCTTATTTCCTATGATTAGAACGTAAAATATATTACATTTGATACTTTGATTAATGTTTCAGGTCAAAAACATGATTTCCGCCTTACGAAGGAGCATACATGAAAATATGAGGAAAACACGTGACTTTGGCCTAATTCAGACATAATTGGGAGCATTTCTGCAATTCTTAGACCGAGTGTACTATAGTACTTGATTCGAGCTAAAATAAGCCAAAGACTCATGTTACTCGACCGAGTAAACACACTGCTCGAGCAAGTCAGCACGTGACCAAGACTCTTTGTATGGACTCTCTACATTTAATACAAGTGGATAAGCTAGACCTTCCACTTACTCGACCATTTAATATGAGTGGATAAGTTAGACCTTTCATTCTACTCGACCCTTTTGATTACTCTTCACTATAAAAGCATCACAAGAGACACCAAGCAAAGGGGAGGAGGGGAGAGACCCTACCCGATCAAGTGATTGAGATTAGTCGAGTACCCAAGTGGGTGAAGTTAGAGAGAGCTCGAGGACCGTTCGGATTACACAAGACCATCCGACTTCATTTTTACTCGAGATAACAAGGAGAGGAGCAGCAACTTGGAACTCGACCGTGGATCATCAATCACTGAGAATTTCGAAACTTTTACTCTTGTTTTATTTACAATCATTTGAATATGTTTTCATTCTCACTCGAGATGAGTGAGTAGTTTCCTTATGATGGGGATTTGATGAATCCCTAATGCTTATGAATAACTAGAACATGATTATCTAATTTACATGAATCAATTCTTGTATGACTATTATGTGTATTGAATCATACCTGAGCACTATGACGTGGATGCAATTTAGGTGATAAATATTCCAACACGCAACTCAAAGAATTTATAGAACTAGGGGTGATCTAGTGTCGAACCCAAGGGAACAGTGGAGTTAAGCTATACTTTTTTAAAATCGATTACTAGTTTTCAAAATAGTTCTAAAGTGTTTTGTTTATTTTAAAGGAAATGTTATTTATTCCAAAGGCCATATTTAAAAGAAAAGGTTTTGTTATCAAATATTAAAAATTATGACAAGGATGAGAATCCTCCGCTAATACTTATGGTTTCACTAGAGCAAGATATAGATTATAGTTATGAACTTCCTTTTTGATGACAATTTAATATAAAACATATAGTTATATGATAATATAAATCCTCACTCCCGAATGTTGGATTTATATTATAGAATTTAGACTGAGTAGCATTAGCATACGAATCCTCACCCCCGAATGTTGGATTCGCACGTAAACATCTACTCGACTAGCTTCATTCCTCCCGGCGTTTTCACTAATCTGTCAAAATACGCTTATTAATACATTCATGCACCAAATATACTCGCTGCTCCCGCTTTGCTAATATACTCGATCTAATGGTTGTATTGATTCCAAAATAGTCTAAGTTCACCTCCCGGTCCTTCCTTAGAAAATACTACTCGACCTACTCTTCTAGACGTTTTGTCAGGACACCTAGACGTAGTGCTCGGGTATGATTCAACACACATAATAGTCATACACGAATTGATTCATATAAATTAGATAATCATGTTCTAGTTATTCATAAGTATTAGGGATTCATCAAATCCCCATCATAAGGAAACTACTCACTCATCTCGAGTGAGAATGAAAACATATTCAAACGATGTAAATAAAACAAGAATAAAAGTTTAGAAATTCTCAGTGATTGAGGATCCACGGTCTAGCTCCAAGCTGCTGCTCCTCTCCTTATCAGGTCGAGTACAAAATTAGGTTGAATGATCTTGTGTAATTTGAACGGTCTCCGAGCTCTCTCGATTATCTTCTTCACTTGGTTACTCGACTAATCTCAATCACTTCTTCTCTAGGGTTTTCGGCCCCCTAGCCAGCAACCTTCTTTGAGCCTCTTGTGATGCTTATATAGTGAAGAGCAATCACAAGGGGTCGAGTGGAATGAAAGGTCTAGCTTATCCACTCGTCATAAATGGTATTAAAAGGTCGAGTAAGTGGAAGGTCTAGGTTATCCACTTGTATTAAATCACTCGTATTAAATGGAGAGAGTCCATACGAAGAGTCTTGATCATGTGGTGGCTTGCTCGAGTAGTGTATTTACTCGGTCGAGTAACATGAGTCTTTGGCTTGCTTTAGCTCGAATCAAGTACTTTAGTACACTCGGTCTAAGGATTGCAGAAATGCTCCAAATTATGTCTGATTTAGGCCAAATTCACGTGCTTTTCCTCATATTTCCATGCATGCTCCTTAGTAAGGCGGAAATCGTGTTTTTGACCTGAAACATCAATCCAAGTATCAAAAGTAATATATTTTACGTTCTAATCATGGGTAATAAGCATAAAAGTAGGGGCTTAAAATAGACATTTCTAACACTGATCAAATACCCCACACTTAATCCTTGTTCGTCCCGAACAAGTATTAAGCTTATTTCTTACTCCTGAGATTTCTAAAGTTATTCTAATCCTAGTTCACTGTCGTAGAAAATCACGAATGTATTTAGCATATGCATTAAGCCTTTAAACCTCTAGGCTGCCCTAGCGGACGAGTTTTAGTCTCGTGAGAGTTTTTCAGATAACGGAATACTCACAAATCCTCTAAGCACATCATCCATTTATCGTATTCATTTACTTAGCTAGTCAATTTAACAAACATTCTTTTGCATTATTCTTTAATAAAAAACACTTCAAAGTATAGCTGATCATTCATGGCATGAAATCATTGAAAATCATCCAAATCACGATAGTCATAAATTTCAACGTAACTCGAGCAATAAGAAACTAACCTTGATTTGATATTACTCTTCATTTCGAACTTACACCGAAAATCACAAAGTAAAACACAATTTTCAAGAGGAATTTCACCGAACCAATCACCTATGCTAGCAAAGGCTAGTCCATAAGGTCAAGGTCAAGAGTTCTTGCCCAAGAATTAGACTACACGTCGTAATCCATAAGAGTAGAGGAATTCCGGATGATTACGAGATATTTCATGAATTTTTCTCTCAAAAGCATGTAATGCCTACGTACATAAGTACAAGGATCGTCCTTAAGCAATTCTCAATGGTTATCACTCGACAGCTTCACTCGAGTCGCAAAATTATTTAGGCAATAGCAAGGACTTAAGTGGGGAAACAATTTATTTTCTTCTTCTTCTTTTTTTCTTTCTTTCTTTTGTTTTGTCAAAGCAGATACTTTCAAGGGGGAAATACTAGATATTTGAAATTTTATTTTCTTTCCTAACCCTCGGCAAATGCTCAACTTTATTGGATAACCCCACACTTAAGGCTTGACTAAATGCCAAAATATTAACTCGAGTGTTACAACAAATGCACCATATATTACGAGATATGCTTAAGTCACCTAAAGGCATTACAATAACTTTATGAAATATTATCCATGTTTTGTTCAAAAATCTCCTCTATGAAATTGGATAAAACTTTGCTTTTCTCAAGTGTTATGTCAAAAATTTCTAAGAAAAATCAAATTAGGCAAGCTCTTAAGTTGAGTCAAGTTGAGTCACACGAAATGGATTTTCTATCATGAAAATCGTTCAATTCAAAAAATTTCCAATTCATGAGTTTCTCAACAAACATTTTTAATCGAAGTGCTCGGTCTTGTTTAGCATGTTTAATTGACATTTTTTCAAAGTGTTTTTCATTTAAATAGTAGGATGTATGCAAATTTTGAAAAGTATGCAATGTATATATCATGAAAATTTGTATGCATACTACTCCCCACCCCACACTTCAAAATTTGCTTAACTGGTTGTCGAGTATTTTGTTCTTGACATTATTCTCCGTATCTTGACTTTCCAATGCGCTGCACATGTATCATTCTTGCAATGCTAACAAAGATTTGTCATTATATAGCGAACAAAGCAAAACATGATAGATAATCAAGTTAAAATGCTCAAACAAGTGCAAATGTCAAGTACTCGATCAATCTGTGGTTTAGTTAGGGTTTGTTTTTAGTAGTTGGGCCAGGGTTTGTTTAGTGTTTAAGGTGTTATGGCCCAACAGCTTGACTCGGTCGAGTGAATCAGATTACTCGACCGAATGGAAGAGTTTAATTTCGTTTTAAGTGGAGGTTCACTCGGTCGAGTGACCTTCTTACTTGGTCGAGTGGGCTCGACCAAAATTCAGAAATTAAGTGAGTTTTTATTTTCTTTTCAAGGTGTTTTCATTCTGAATTTGATTTTTGGATAATCCTAAAATTTGGTAAGTGATAAATTTCTTCTTTATTGAATATCTAACTTTGTTTTCCAAACAAAGACATGATTATTTGTAGAAGAAATAAGAAAATGAGGGTTAATCACTCATCCGACTCGATCTCATTTGGTTCTCCATTCGACTTGCGAAACTCCTTGATAGTCACCCTACGAACCTCATACCACTCAATACCCGAATTGTTTTTCTTAGGCTTCTTGGACTGTGTTTTGCTCGAGGTAGCTTTTTCCTTACCCTTATCTTTGCTCGTATTATTGAAGTTCCTAATCGAGCGCGCGTTCTCGGAAGGGTCTTCTTCCTCTGTTACTTCCTTATAGGCAAATTCCAACTTAGCGGGTTGTTTGGCGAGGAATGCTAATTTCCTTAACAAGTTAAAGTCCAATTCGCGGAATTCAGTGTATCTCTCGGGTAGAATAAATTGGCAACCGATGGCTATGCTAGTGATCAATGAAGTACAACCCACGTACTGTGAAGAGTACCGCATACCCTTGAACATGGTCGTAAACGCATCAAACCAATTGATTGGTTCATCTTGGTCGAGTGCCCACATAATGTTCAAGTCCTCTCGGGTAACTACATCAACAGTTTCGGGTTGGCAATTTATGTTTGTAGCAATCAGACGATGCACGTACTTCCAAACGGGATTCTTAATAGACGATGATGAAGGATAGTCTCCAATGAAGTCTTGGCGGCTAATGTCTTTCCAAATCTGAATTCTTTGTTGTTCCGTAGCCAAGTGACAAAGTCCTCCTTCAGGAAATCCAAGATGTCTATATGCTTCTTGTCGAGTCCAATAAAAGTCCAAGTCTTGAATTCTGAATTTCCATCCGTCATAATCAAATGCGAAACCAACTCCTTCAACAGGTTCAAATGAGGCAATGAACTCATAGACAAGTTTCTTATAGCATTGCTTGTTGAAGACAACATCCACGTCGAGTGAAGCTCGGTTAAACATGTCATAAACTTTGGCACTAATGCCAAGGCTTTGCATTGTCTTGCCATGAAGGGCTATCGAGCTCACCAAAGGTTTGAGTCGGTTTGCATCTTCAGCTATTCGTTCATAGGCTTGTGCATGGTCTATGTTGTCAAAATTTGGTGGGTAGGATGGGTCATAGGTGTGAACAAACTCAACTTGAGTTCTTTGTTGGGAGGGTGAATTGGTCTTTTTTGATAGTAGGTTGGATTGAGACATGTTGCTTGAGTATGTTGAGTTGGTCGAGTTGAATGGTGAATATACCATGATACTCGATCAGTTTTTATATTGCAAAGTAGGTTAGCTCTAAGGTCACTCGAGTAGTAACTTACCTAATAAAGTGTGATAAATCCATGAGTATATCAAAGGTTTCTATTAATGGAATATTAAATCAAAGATTTAATATATAGAAGTTTTGAGAATTTATTAGGGTCACTCGAGATATTTTGTTTAGGAAAGAATTGGGCTGAGTGCTCGAGTGGGCTTTGTTGAAAAATCAGATTTTTTCTAATTTGGGTCGAGTTGTTTAAGTGTTGTGGGTTACTCGACCGAATAATACATAGATTTGGTCGAGTGAAGCAGTGTCCTTCTTGCTTCAATTTGCGCTCGTAAAACTTGGCGTTCATAAGGACTTATGGCAAATAGAAAACAAGTATGCGCAAGTTCAAGGTGCAAACAACCAAGTACCGCAAACGGTATGGCAAAGAGTTCTCAAACAAACACAAATAAACAACAAAAAGAGGCTTTCCTAGCACTCTTCCCAATCGAAACTCGATCCTTCACTCATCTTCTTCTTTCCTTTCCGGTCAGCACGCTTGGGCATCTCCTTAGCACAGACCCACTCTTTGCTCTTCCTTTCCATCAACTGCATTGTGATCAAACGGGTGGTGTCGAGTGGTCTAAAATCTCCTTTTCCTTCAAATTGAAAATATGAGCGATCCGCGAGGCAAGTGATAAAAGATGAGCAGCCGAGTGCCTTGCTCTTTTCCTTTGCGTTGATCATCTTCTTGAAGCGCTCGGTGAAGACATAAAACCAATCAATGGAATCTCCTCGCTCCATGAAGTACATTAAATCCAAGTCTTCCCGAGACACTCGAGCACCTTGGTCAACACGAGTGTTGATGTTTGTAGAAATAATACGATGGATGTATTTCCATACTCCATCCGTTAGGCACTTAGGTGAGCAATTAGGGTCGTACTCGCTCATACCGGTGAGCTTCCTCCATACTTCCAATCTCATCTCATCCATACAAAATGGAATAACACCTCCGGGTGAGAACCATTCTTCATCCATATACTCCTTCTCCTCCTTGAAAACTTTGGTGTTTATCTCAAACTCCCACGGAACACATTCATTCTCGTTATAAAACGGTTCGAAGCTTGAAGAACTCGACCACAAGGTTGTGATGTGTCGGTTGTCCCATCAAATATTCCCACTCGAGCCAGCCGACATTGATATATATGTTGTCAACAATCTCATAAATTTCAAGCTCGATCAAAGTAGGTTTGTGAGGTGCTACGAAGCTTACCACTTCCTTCTTGCTCGAGCCAAAAAAAGTTGAGTAAGCCGTGGCTCCTGAAATGGCTTCCTAAAGCTAAGTTGCGTGCTCGGGTTGAAAACCGTCCATCTCCTCGCGAGGGTCTTGGTTCTTCCCATGCTTGGTCCTTGGCCCTCGACATTGTTGAATTGAATTGGTGTTGGAGGTCGGTCGAGTGAATCGGTGGGTTAGGGATTTTGATCTTGAGAGAAGGTGAAGTGGTCGAGTAGGGTTGGTAGAGTGAAGGTTGGTCGAGTGGTGTTTTAGGGTTTTCAATTGGTACAATTCCCAATTGGACCAAATTTGATTGGTCAAGTTGTGTTTTTAAATTGAAACAACTTTCAATAGGACCAAATTTAATTGGTCGAGTTGTTCCAACGGTAGATTTTTGAATTTTGAATTTTTATTTTGTAATTTTGTAATTTGTTTTTGGGTGGTGTGATTCGGTCGAGTAAGATTTTTACTCGATCGAATGAGGGGGGATTAAATTATTTAAATGATTTTATTTAAGTTTTTGGTCAACTCAATTTGGTCGAGTAAGAATCTTACTCGATCGAATGAAATAAAAATTCATTTAAATTGTTTAATCTATATTAATTTGGGTGACGTGACTCGATTGAGTTTGTGGTTTACTCGATCGAGTGAAAGAATTTGTGCCCGGAATTTTCCCAAATAAAATTCTACCCCACACTTGCATTTTTCCTAATCTAGAAAGTAATAAAGTGCAGAAAAATAAATACTTACAGGCCTAGATTAACGTCCTGGCAAGGACGTAGCCATGTCTTCATATACAAAAACACACTCGAGAAGTCCTTTGCTAGGATCCCTTCTCGAGAGGATATGCTCCACTTCTTAGTCAATCGACCTCATAGAGATCGAATTGCTCTACTAGATAGCATTGGTCTCCAGCATGATAAATCTTCAGTCTATGTCCATTGACCTTAATTCTCGAGAGGATATGCTCCACTTCTTAGTTAATCGACCTCATAGAGATCGAATTGCTCTACTAGATAGCATTGGTCTCCAGCATGATAAATCTTTAGTCTATGTCCATTGACCTTAAATGTGTTTACTTCCTTGTTTAATAATTCCACGTGTCCATCGTCAAAAACTTTAGATATCTTGAATGGTCCGGACCACTTGAAACGTAATTTTCCCAGAAATAATCTCAACCTAGTGTTGTAGAGTAGCACTTCGTCTCCTACTGCGAATCTCTTCTCAATGATTTTCTTATCGTGCCACTTTTTTGTGTTTTCTTTGTAGACTTTCGCGCTTTCGTAGGCGTTTAGGCGTATCTCCTCGAGTTCATGTAATTGAAGAATACGGTGTTCCCCTGCAGCTCTAGCATCGAAATTCATCTTCTTGATAGCCCACATGGCTTTGTACTCGATCTCTACCGGTAAGTGACAAGCTTTTCCGAAGATAAGTTTGTATGGAGACATACCAATAGGGGTCTTGTAGGCTGTCCTATAAGCCCATAGTGCGTCATCTAGCTTCGACGCCCATTCCTTCCTTGCCCTGAAATAACTCTTTTCTAAATAGCTTTGATCTCTCTATTCGAAACTTCTACTTGACCACTGGTTTGGGGTGGTAAGGTGTCGAAATCTTGTGATATACTCCATGTTTTCGAAGCATCTTCTCGAGTTGTTTCTCCTTAAAGTGCGTTCCATTGTCACTAATGATAGTTCGAGGTACACCATATCTAGGAAAAATGATTTCTTGAATAGTTTCTTTACGGACTTGGCATCGCATGTGGGTGTGGCTATGGCTTCTATCCACTTAGACACATAGTCAACCGCTACTAGAATGTACTTGTTTCCGTAAGATGAAGGAAAAGGTCCCATGAAATCAATTCCCCATACATCAAAAATTTCTACTTCGAGTATACCCTTCTGAGGCATCTGATCTCTCCTCGAGATGTTTCCCGATCTTTGGCAAGCGTCGCACGATTGAACATACTTATGAGCATCTTGAAAAATAGTTGGCCAATAGAATCCCGACTGTATTACCCGAGCAGCTGTTTTGGATGTGGATCCGTGTCCTCCCGAGAATGAAGAATGACATTCGTGTAAGATTCAATGTTGATCTTTTTCTGCTACACACGTACGATATATGCCATCGACTCCTAACTTATAAAGATAAGGCTCGTCCCAATAGTATCGAGTAGCGTCTCAGAGAAATTTCTTCTTTTGTGCATACGTGATCTCTGGTGGTCGTGTTCCACAAACAAGATAGTTCAAGAAATCCGCGTACCAAGGGTCTTTGTTTTGAGCTGAGTCTATGGAGAGCAAGTATTCTCCTAGGAACGAATCCTTGATAGGGTCTCCACTTCCTTTATCCTCTAAGGTAGTCTCGAGCCTAGATAGATGGTCGGCTACTACGTTCATCGACTCCTTTCTTGTCTCTGATCTCTATGTCGAACTCTTGCAATAAAAGGATCCATCTAATAAGTCTTGGTTTTGCGTCCCTTTTGTTCATCAAGTATTTGAGTGCTGCGTGATCCGAGTAAACAATGGTCTTTGATCCAACGAGGTATGGTCTGAATTTTTCGAATGCGTAAACTACCGCTAACATCTCCTTCTCGTGGTGTAGTTTTCTTGGGTTGCATCGAGTGCCTTACTGTGTATTGAATGACATGAAGACGTTTATCAACTCTCTGTCCGAGGCATGCTCCAATTGCTCCGTCGCTTGCATCGCACATTAGTTCAAACGGTAAATCCCAATTTGGTGCTCGAACGATCGGGGCGGTTGTGAGTAACTTCTTTAACATCTCGAACGCTTCATGGCATTTATCATCGAACACGAACTTAACATCGTTAGCGAGAAGGTTTGTTAGTGGTTTTGCTATCTTCGAGAAGTCTTTGATAAATCTTCTGTAGAATCCGGCGTGTCCAAGAAAGCTTCTAATACCTCGTACATCCTTAGGCGGTGGGAGCTTGTCAATCACCTCGATCTTGGCCTTGTCGACTTCGATACCTCGTTTCGAAACTAGGTGTCCGAGCATTATTCCTTCTTGAACCATGAAATGACATATCTCCCAGTTTAAAACCAGGTCCATCTCGATGCATCGGGCTAGAACTTTGGATAGATTCGACAAACAATCGTCAAACGAGTCTCCGTAAACTGAAAATTCATCCATAAAAACTTCCATAGTCTTCTCGAGGTACTCGGAGAAAATGGACATCATACACCGTTGAAAAGTTCCCGGAGCGTTGCATAACCTGAAAGGCATTCTTCTATACGCGAATGTTCCATATGGACATGTGAACGTGGTCTTCTCTTGGTCCTCGGGGTGGATAGGTATTTGGAAAAATCCACTATACCCGTCGAGGAAACAAAAGTACTCGTGCCCGGAAAGTCTCTCCAACATTTGATCCACGAATGGAATAGGGAAATGGTCTTTTTTAGTTGCTTTATTAAGTTTTCTATAATCGACACACATCCTATATCCGGTTACGGTTCTGGTGGGGATTAATTCATTATTTTCGTTTAACTACGGTTAATCCTCCTTTCTTTGGAACGACGTGGATTGGGCTAACCCAATCTGAATCGGGGATCGAGTATATGATTCCTGCATCTCTAAGTTTTGTTATTTCTTTCAGAACAACTTCACCTAATTTAGGATTTAGTCTCCTAAGAAACTCCCTAGATGGTTTTGCGTCATCGCATAAACGAATCCTATGCATGAATACGTCGGGACTAATTCCTTTTAAATCATCTATAGAGTGTCCTATAGCATCTTTATGTGTACGTAAAACATGCATGAGTTTCACAGTTTCATCTTGATTCAGCAAAGCACTTATGATCACCGGCGAAAATGTTTCTGAAACTAAAAATTCGCACCTTAGATTTGGTGGAAGAGGTTTCAATTCCTTACCAAATTCGTTACCTTTGCTCGAGTTTCTGATGATTGAATGATTACATGTAAGTTCCTGCTCGGTCAAATTCTGCTTGATCAAATTCTGCTCGATCGAAAATGACTCGGTCGAGTACTCGATTTCATCCATGAGATTCAACATTTTTACATCTTTCTTTCCTTCACTTTCAAGAACTGTTAGCGCGGAAATATCAACTATATCACTATTTGAAACATTAGCATCAAACAAATCACAATCCAAAGAACAAGTAGGTCCTTTCATCATTTTAGAAAGATAAATTTTGCCTTGGGGTCAGGATTGGGACTGCGTTTGCCATTCATTTTACATAAGATAAATGGCATTATGGAAACTCCTGCTCCTAGATCACATAAGGCATCATCGATATTTATATCTCCTACTTCGGTATAGTGAATGAACCATAATCTTTTTGTTTCTTAGGCATCTTACGTTGGATTACGGCACTAGAATTAGGTCCTAAGGCAACATGGTCTACATCACATAATTCACGACGATGAGTTATGATATCTTTCAAGAATTTAGCATAGGTGGGCATTTGAGAAATTACCTCTGAAAATGGTAGAGTGATGCTAAGCTTTCCGAGAATTTCAGCAAACTTCTTGAATGCGGCTGTTTCTTTTACCTTCTTTTGTCTGTTTGGGAATGGAAGTGGTGGAACGTAAGGTGGTGGTGCTACGTAAGGCGGCTCACTTTCCTTGTCCGTGGCTTCCTCTTCCTGCTCGGGCTGCTGAGTGTTACTCGGTTCATCTTGCTCGGCTGAATTTGTTGGTGCTTTCTTTGGTCTTGGTCCTTCAAGCTCCTTACCACTCTTCAAAGTGATAGCGCTTACGTCGGCTGAGTTTATTTCGGGCTGAGAAGGAAGTTTTCCGGAATTCCTTGAATGCGTTGAAGCGAATTGCGCAAACTGTGTCTCAAGCATCTTCTGTTCGGCTTTCCCTTGTTGGAGTTCCGCGAAGATATTCTGAATGTCTTTGCTCTGTTGTGCTTGAGTAGCTATCATTTGAGTCATTAGTTGCGCTAAGGTGGGTTCCTCGGATTTCTTGTCTTCCTTCCTTTGGTTGAAATTTTGATTTGTGCTCGGGCCGTGGTTCTGACTCGAGGCTTGGTTGCTCGGGTAGTCTCCTCTAGCTTGGTCTCGTGAAAGTATTGAGACTTACCTGGGTTTTGGTTATTGTACCCTTGAGTAGGGTATGGTGGTTTCGAATCGGAGTAGAATCTAGTCTGCCTTTGTTGAGGGGGTACGTAGGATCCTTGTCCTCGAGCTATGTAGCTAACGTCTTCTCCTCCTTTAGGGCCGTAAGCTTCTTCAGTGTGCTCGCTAACCTCGTAGACGTTCGATTGTGTTTTCTTCTTATCTAAGTTAAGGTTAGAAAGGGCTTGCACTAAAGAGTTAACGGTTTTTGAAAGATTATTAAAGTCGGCTTTCGTGACTGAATTCGTACTCGGCTCAAGTTTCCTTCTTTAGATGGTTTCGATCTCCACCCCATTGGTGGCTGTTCCATGCGAGTTTCTCTATAACCTTGAATCCTTCGCTCGCGGGTAGTCCCATGATGCTTCCTCCGCTTCCTTGATCCATGCGTAATCGACTGTTTTCGTCCATTCCATCGTAGAACATCGACAACAATTCCCATTTGTTATATCCATGATGAGGACATTCGCGTTGAAGTCCTTTGAATCGTTCGTACGCTTCGTGAAAAGATTCATTGTTGGCTTGAACGAATTTGTTAATTCTATCCCTAATACGTTTTACCTTTGCAGGGGGAAAATATTGGTTTACGAAAGCTTGGGCTAATGCGTCCCATGTCTTGAATGTGTTTGGCTCGTGTCCTTGAAGCCAATCTTTCGCTCCATCGGTTAGAGAAAATGGAAATAGCTTCATGTAAACTATTTCTCGAGGTACTCCTGCAAATTTATACGTACGGCATAGTTCAGTAAAATTATTAAGATGGACGTGAGGGTTACCGTATCCGTCAAATGATTCACTCTTGATCATTTGGATGAGTCCTCCTCGAAGTTCAAAGTCGTATCCTTCTTCATTGGGAATGCGAATGGGAGAATCATAACTTCCAATGGTTGGAGTTATGTAATACTCGGCTGGTTGCTCGACCTCAGCCCCTGCTCGAGCTGCTCCTTGCGGTCGAGTTTGATTTTCCATATCTGGTCGAGTGTGATGATTTGTTCTCGGTTTCTTGGGTATTGTCCAAGGGAAATTCCACGAAGTTGAGGTCAAAGGTCTAGAAGATCTCGAAGAGCTAGAACTTGAGTTTGTGACGTCCACTTGCACCTTTTTCTTCGCTTTAGAGTTTGATTGCATTCACCTACAAAAAGATGAATTTTAGTAATAGCTAGAAAAATAAGCAAATGAAAGTTTTTATTTTTATTTTTATTTTATTTTGGGATTTCGAGTGACTCGAAATCTAGAACTAAAAATTAAACTAGTGAAAGATTTTAAAAACTAAAAACTAAACACCGTTCCCCGGCAACGGCGCCATTTTGACGTGATGCAGTTTAGGTGATTCCAACACGCAACTCAAAAGAATTTATAGAACTAGGGGTGACCTAGTGTCGAACCCAAGGGAACAGTGGAGTTAAGTTATACTTTAAAATCGATTACTAGTTTTCAAAATAGTTCTAAAGTGTTTTATTTATTTTAAAGGCAATATTATTTATTCTAAAGGCAATATTTAAAGAAAAGGTTTTGTTATCAAATATTAAAAACTATGACAAGGATGAGAATCCTCCACTAATACTTATGGTTTCACTCGAGCAAGATATAGATTATAGTTATGAATTTCCTTCTTGATGACAATTTAATATAGAACGTATAGTTATATGATAATATAAATCCTCACTCCCGAATGTTGGATTTATATTATAGAATTTAGACTGAGTAGCATTAGCATACGAATCCTCACTCCCGAATGTTGGATTCGCACGTAAACATCTACTCGACTAGCTTCATTCCTCCCGGTGTTTTCACTAATCTGTCCAAATACGCTTATTAATACATTCATGCACCAAATATACTCGCTGCTCCCGCTTTGCTAATATACTCGATCTAATGGTTGTATTGATTCCAAAATAGTCTAAGTTCACCTCCCGGTCCTTCCCTAGAAAATACTACTCGACCTACTCTTCTAGACGTTTTGTCAGGACACCTAGACGTAGTGCTCGGGTATGATTCAACACACATAATAGTCATACAAGAATTGATTCATATAAATTAGATAATCATGTTCTAGTTATTCATAAGCATTAGGGATTCATCAAATCCCCATCATAAGGAAACTACTCACTCATCTCGAGTGAGAATGAAAACATATTCAAACGATTGTAAATAAAACAAGAGTAAAAGTTTAGAAATTCTCAGTGATTGATGATCCACGGTCGAGCTCCAAGCTGCTGCTCCTCTCCTTATCAGGTCGAGTACAAAATTAGGTTGAATGATCTTGTGTAATTTGAACGGTCTCCGAGCTCTCTCGGTTATCTTCTTCACTTGGTTACTCGACTAATCTCAATCACTTCTTCTCTAGGGTTTTCGGCCCCCTAGCCAGCAACCTTCTTTGAGCCTCTTGTGATGCTTATATAGTGAAGAGCAATCATAAGGGGTCGAGTGGAATGAAAGGTCTAGCTTATCCACTCGTCATAAATGGTATTAAATGGTCGAGTAAGTGGAAGGTCTAGCTTATCCACTTGTATTAAATCACTCGTATTAAATGGAGAGAGTCCATACGAAGAGTCTTGATCACGTGGTGACTTGCTCGAGCAGTGTATTTACTCGGTCGAGTAACATGAGTCTTTGGCTTGCTTTAGCTCGAATCAAGTACTTTAGTACACTCGGTCTAAGGATTGCAGAAATGCTCCAAATTATGTCTGATTTAGGCCGAATTCACATGCTTTTCCTCATATTTCCATGCATGCTCCTTCGTAAGATGGAAATCGTATTTTTGACCTGAAACATCAATCCAAGTATCAAAAGTAATATATTTTACGTTCTAATCATGGGAAATAAGCATAAAAGTAGGGGCTTAAAATAGACATTTCTAACACTGATCACACTACGTCTAGGTGTCCTGACAAAACGTCTAGAAGAGTAGGTCGAGTATTATTTTCTAGAGAAGGACCGGGAGGTGAACTTAGACTATTTTGGAATCAATACATCCATTACATCGAGTATATTAGCAAAGCGGGAACAGCGAGTATATTTGGTGCATGAATGTATTATTAAGCGTATTTGGACAGATTAGTGAAAACACCGAGAGGAATGAAGCTAGTCGAGTAGATGTTTACGTGCGAGTCCAACATTCGGGAGTGAGGATTCGTATGCTAATGCTACTCAGTCTAAATTCTATAATATAAATCCAACATTTGGGGGTGAGGATTTATATTATCATATAACTCAACGTTCTAGATTAAATTGTCATCAAGAAGGAAATTCATAATTATAATATATATCTTGCTCGAGCGAAACCATAAGTATTAGCGGAGGATTCTCATCCTTGTCATAGTTTTTATATTTGATAACAAAAACCCTTTTTTCTAAACATTGCCTTTAAAATAAACAAAACACTTAAGAACTATTTTGAAAACTAGTAATCAATTTTAAAAGTATAGCTTAACTCCACTGTTCCCTTGGGTTCGACACTAGGTCACCCCTAGTTCTATAAATTCTTTTGAGTTGCGTGTTGGAATATTTATCCGCTAAATTACATCACGTCATAAAACACTCGACACATTCTAACAGAACGTTCAATTTTATGCATTAATGAAATAAGAATTTAATATCATACATATTTGGTTCAGCTTTTGTACATGTTTGGTTCATGAACCATAACATTTAAAGTTGTACAAAAATACATGTTTGGTTCAGTAATTGTACATATTTGGTTCACCTTTTGTACATGTTTGGTTCATGAACCATAACAGTCAAGGTTATACAAAAATACACGATTGGTTTAGATTTTGTACGTGTTTTGTTCATGAACCATAACACTCAAGGTTGTACAAAAATACAATGTTTGGTTCGGCATTTGTACATATTTGGTTCACCTTTTGTACGTGTTTGGTTCATGAACCATAATAGTCAAGGTTGTACAAAAATACAATGTTGGTTCATCTTTTGTACATGTTTGGTTCATGAACCACAAAAATCAAGTTTATGCAAAAAGACGTTATTGATTCATCTTTTGTACATATTCGGTTCATGAACCCTAAAATCAAGTTTATAGAAAAATACAATATTGATTCAATTTTTGTACATATTTGATACATGAATCATAAAATCAAGGTCATACAAAAATATAAGATTGGTTCAGACTTCGTATATGTTTGGTTCATTAACCATAACAATAAAATCCTTACTCAAAAACTTAAAATAATATCCAAACATCACAGAAAAATCAAAGCTTTACTTTGTTGAGAACTTGAAGCAAAATATAACATAGAAGTTGTCGCTCTCAGTCCTCCTCAAAACCCACCGCCTCCAAAAGCCCTCCCCTCCCCTCCACTACCCACCACCACCACCGCAAGCTCCATCCGTCGCCCTAATCCTCACCGACCTCCTCCACCACCAAAACATTTTTGGATTAGACATCTGCGAAATCGGATCTGTGAAATTCAATCAGTTTTGGGTTTCCTCAAAGTAAGCTAACCGCTCAAATTAATTGTTTATTTCATGACTAATTTGCCCCTGATTTTATTTTACTATATATTTTAATTTAAATGATGATTTTATTTTAAAATCTGATGAAGATCTGAACCGTATATTTTTCATGATCCAATGGTTCATACTGTATTTTATGTTGTATCCTTTATATCTCTTTCACCAGATCCTTATTTATTTAGATTAATGTAGGAAATGTGGAAGACCATCCAACATTTATTATATCTTACTAAGGAATTTAAATCCCAGATTCTATTGTTTTACAAAGAAATATAAAGTGAATTTCTATTACAGTATTTTTTGAAAGAATATGGGACAGTGACAATAAAACCAACACTACAAAAACCCAACACCAACCCCTGCACCACACAGCGAATCCACACTACCCAGAGCCTTTAAAGGACATCTAAAACTCAGGATACAAACTCCCTAAAGAACAATACAAAACAGGAGCTTGATATTACGCTTTTTGAGTTTTATTTCCATGGCATCCAATCTTACTTCCCTTGGAGCGACAAGGGAGGTTTTTTATCTTGACATCCAAATCAGAAACTTGCGAGAAATTCAGCGATTTCTCCTTTTACCATTTCCTTTTCACTTCAGTAAATAACTTATCTGGGGTAGGATCCTCGTTCATATGCACCACCTTGTTGACATAACAATGAATGAATAAATTCTGCATTTCTTTGATTCTCTGCAATGGAGTTACTTTCTGATGCATTAGTTTTACTCTGCGAAGATCAAGGAATCATGAGCGCAGCGATATTCAGTTCTGTATGCTCTTAAGACAAAGCAGCAGTTCTGTCGGCTATCATTGATTCATTAAGCGTCAAAGTGCTCTTTTAAGGCATGAGGTATATGAGGAATTAATGTTCACTGAATCCTACTGCCTCCCAACTCCTTTTCAATCCTTTTATTGCTAATCTATCGCGAACTAGCCCTTTTTCTTTCCATAATTCGTTTGCTGCGTACACATCTGATAACAATACATACGGTCCATGCTTGGCAGGTTTAAGCTCCATGATCCTCTTGGCTGATTTTTCTCCAAGAAATATCTCTCCATGAAGTCTGCAAGCACCGAGTAATGCTTCCCACACAAACACGTCCATCTCCAACCCCATATCATATATGAATGTCTCTGCATCACTCAACTTGTCAGCACGGCCCAACATATCTACTATACAGGAAAAATGCTCCATTCTTGGCTTAATACTATAAACATCTGACATGCTCCTGAAGAGGGCGATGCCTTCGTCAAGAAGCCCGGAATGACTACACGCTGAAAGACAGCTCAGGAAGGTAACATCATCTGGTTGCAGCTTGTTGACTGCTATTAAATTGAAAATTTGGAGAGCTTCTGTTCCCATTCCGTGCTGACCCAAAGCTGTTATCATTGTTGTATAAGATACAGTATCGTGTTTTCCCATTTTTCTAAAAACCAGCCGAGCATCATCCAAATTACCACATCTGGAGTACATATCGATTAGAGCATTGTTCACTGCCACATCCGTTCTGCAATATGATTTGGCTGCCCGTGCATGGATTTGCTACCTTGCTCTAAATTAGCGGAAAAGCCTAAAGCTGGGATTATACTAGCAAAAGTGAACTGGTTTTCACAAACACCAGAAAGACCATTCTCTTATACAAATTGATAGCCTCTGTATTATGTCCATCCTGCACCAATCCAGTTATGATAGCAGTCCATGATATAACATTCCGCACCTGAATCTCTTCAAAAACTCTCAAGGCTGCATTCATTCCTTTCTCACATTTTGCATACATGGTCATCAGGGAGTTGCTTGTTGCCGTGACACTGTCAAAGCAGAACTTTAACACACAGCAATGGATCTGTATTCCACAATGCAAATCTTTTGGTTCTGCGCATGTCTTCAGAACGCTGGTTAATGTAAATTCATCAAACATAACATTTTGCAACAACATTCTACCAAAATTGTGAATAGCCCAAATCGTACTATTGCTTCTTGCACACCCATCAATTAATATGTTCCATGAAACTAGATCAGGCTCAACTATCTCATCAAATGCTTTTAGCGCATCATCTATTCTCTGCTGCTTACCGTATCCACCAACAATGGAACTCCCAATATACTCATTACAACCAAACCCTAGTTTCACCACCAGACATTCAAATACCTCCATCAGCCTCAGAGAAACTTCGTCACCACAAGCA
Source organism: Sedum album (assembly GCA_006409495.1). NCBI lineage: Eukaryota > Viridiplantae > Streptophyta > Magnoliopsida > Saxifragales > Crassulaceae > Sedum > Sedum album. Next base: position 29,155 of record QZGG01000155.1, on the reverse strand, counting down.
CCAATCAACATGCCGAAAGTGAAGTGATTTGGCTTCACACCCTCATTTGCCATCCTCGAATAACACCGAACCATTTCAAATACATCACATTTTCCACGCACATACGCCAAAATTAATGTATTGTAAGATACAACATCCCTCTCAGGCATTTGACCAAACACGTAGTGTGCATACTCTAAATCTCCACATTTACACCACAAACCAACCAACTTGTTCCAAATGGACGTAAACCCACAGCCACTGCCTAATTTCACAAGATGGGTCAGCACCAATTTCCCAGTACTCAAATCACCAGCTTCAACACTCCGATCAATAGCTGCGTGCAGCAGCATCGACCGCTGGTGGAAATCAATCTCAATTTTCTTCAATCCACTAGTCTCTAATGAGCTTTTTGCAAGAATATCGATCTTAAATCTCTGAACAGAGTAATGATTAAAGCTCTTACAACTGCAAAAATCCTTAAAGAGCTTAGAGTTCCTGAGAAGAGACCTCATTTAAGTCACTTTCTCGCTGAACATAAACATTTGATCCTAAAGTATCATTTAAATTATTCGTGTAGATACGAGATGTGGCACAAAGGAAACTAAAAATGTTGTCTGATTTGTTATATCATTGTAAAAAACACAGTATCGATCAATTGCTGTTGCATGGATTTTACAGATATAGTCTCGGCACAATCGGAGATTTATCCATATGGATCCATCTATTCTCGTGAATTCGTTTATTTTGATTGATCTATGAAACCTATTTTTTATCCATGAATTGCTTTTTATTAATGCACTAGATTGTGCCGACACATTAATAAAAATGTTGTTGGAAAATGTTTAAAGAAAATGTTTTAATTAAAATATTTATTGGTAATCATCATGATGGTTTTAAATAGATTTTATGTCATGAGTGGTTACCAATTATATTTTTATATATAAGGAGGATGACTCCTACAATTTGAAATATGTATATATAAAATATGAAAAACAAAACCTCAATCCTCCATAGTTTTGGTGTCAAAGTTGTTGGTGTCGGTGATAGTGGAAGAAGTCTTTCATTCGCCTTCTTCACATTTGGTGCATGTGAGTGAAGGTTGTGACAGAATTCAGAGTATATTAAGTTTGTAGAGTGTGGAAGAATGACAAGTAAGGAAGTAAACAAAGAAAAGTTGAGAAAAGAGTATTGATTGTACTGAATAACAAGAGTACACAAGTAGGGTATTTATACAAGTCTTAGGAAATCATGTTGGCCTAGCTAAGGTTGGTTTAGGTAAGTAGATAATCAAGATTTGGTTTCTTTAGGAAACCTTGAATATCTTTAGGAAACCTTGAATATCTTTAGAAACTTACTGCCCAAGCTTGGTCCTTAATGTTTTCTTAAGTCCAACATGTACCCTACATGTTTCACTTATTCTAACACTCCCCCTCAAGCTTGACTAAAGGATTTAGACAAGCTTGGACCCTAGAGCCCTTGCCTCATTAAAAACCTAAGTATGGAAAACCACATGGGATAAAACCATACCTAGGACAAAAAGAGTACAAGAACCTTCGGCCAGGGTTATGTCTAAGGGATGACACTTGTGAGTCCAAGCCTTGAATGGATGAACTCACACACCTTGCTACTAGCAGCCTTTGTGAAGATGTCTGCTAGTTGATGCTCACTTTTTGTGTAGCTCAGCTGAATCACTCCTTGCTCTACAGCCTCTCTCACCTTGTGGCAGTCCACTTCTATATGCTTTGTTCTCTCATGAAACACTGAGTTGGATGCAATATGGATGGCCGCCTGATTGTCACAATGCATAGTGATGGGTGTGTTGATCTTGATGCCTAGGTCGTTGAGGAGAGCTTTAATCCATATACTCATTTGTTAGCTTTCTCATGGCTCTATACTCTGCCTCAGCGCTTGAACAAGAGATCACCTTCTGTTTTTTGCTTCTCCAAGTCACGAGATTACCTCCAATGAAGGTGCAATAACCTGTGGTTGATTTCCTATCATTCCTATCTCCTGCCCAATCTGCATCACAATAACCTACCACATCGGTGTTGCCATTCCTTCCCATCCAGATTCCTTGACCAGCCGTGCCTTTGAGGTACTTCAAAATCCTCTCTACCATGTGCCAATGGTGCATCTTTGGTGTTTGCATATGCTGGCTAACCTGATTCACGGAAAAGCATATATCAGGTCTTGTGATAGTTAAATAAATCAACTTACCAACCATCCTTCTGTACAGCTTTTCATCCTCAAAGGGCTTTTCTTCAATCTCCCCCTCACGTATGACTTTGTATCCTTCCTCAAGTGGAGTCTTTGCTGGTTTCACTCCAAGCTTTCCTGCTTCACACAAAAGATCAAGTGTGTACTTCCTTTGTGATAAGAATAACCCCTCTTTCGAGTTGCACATCTCAATACCAAGAAAGTACTTTAGTTCACCCAAGTCTTTAATATCAAAAACCGAATTGAGAAAAGTTTTAGTTTCGAGTATACCTTGTTTGTCATCTCCTATGATGATGATATCATCAACATACACAAGGATCACAACTATACCTGATGGCGTAGTGAGGGTGAAGAGTGTATGATCAGCTTGAGATTTGTGGAATCCTCTTTTGATGAGAGTTGTGCTCAGCTTGTGGTACCATGCCCTTGGTGATTGCTTTAGACCATAGATAGCTTTCTTAAGCCTAAGAACCTTACCTGGTTTGACCGTGCTTTCAAGCCCTGGTGGAGGATGCATATAGACTTCTTCTTCAAGCTCACCTTGTAAGAATTCAGAGTATATTAAGTTTGTAGAGTGTGGAAGAATGACAAGTAAGGAAGTAAACAAAGAAAAGTTGAGAAAAGAGTATTGATTGTACTGAAAAACAAGAGTACACAAGTAGGGTATTTATACAAGTCTTAGGAAATCATGTTGGCCTAGCTAAGGTTGGTTTAGGTAAGTAGATAATCAAGATTTGGTTTCTTTAGAAAACCTTGAATATCTTTAGGAAACCTTGAATATCTTTAGAAACTTACTGCCCAAGCTTGGTCCTTAATGTTTCCTTAAGTCCAACATGTACCCTATATGTTTCCTTATTCTAACAGGTTGGACTGTTGTATCCTGGGAGACAAATTGCCTAGAGGAAACCCAGCACCGAGTGGGAGGGCAATATTGTTTTAAGGAAAGCGCCGAGCGTGCCTCAGTCACATACAGTTTTGTATCTCAACCTCTACTTTGTTGTTTCAAATATTTAATTAGTTTTATCTTCATTATTGTTGTAAGTTAATAAATTATTCAGTAATTTCAATACCTGTAATTTCACCGAGTGACAGGTATCTTTCAGGTTTCACTTTTGAAGTTACAAATAAATTATAGATCTGTGAAGGTTGATGCTACATCCGTCAAGACAACAAAACCACTAGAGATTAAGTGTTTAGGAATGCAAGATGCATTTGGCTATATCTATTTAGATCATGCATTATGGGGAGAGGTTTGAATTATTTTGTAATCATTTATATTTTCAAACGAAAATAATAAAAGTATGAAATTTGATCATGTAATGATCGATGTTTGGTTGGATCCTATTGTGTTGGAAATTGGATAAGAAAGAAAATGGTCACTCAAGCTATGCATCGTGTAGATGTACTTGTTGCAAGATGTCTTGAGAAGCATCTAACACTACAAGAAAAAGTAGTAAAATCTAAAAATTATATCAACGGATTTTATATTGTTGTTTTAATATATAATGCCAACAAATATTGGTTGTAACTATTTCCGTTGATAGTAAAATATTATTTGCAACGAATATCTGTTGTAATAAAAGTCGTTGATTATAGTCCGCAAATAATCAACGGAAAGTACGTTAGTAGTAAAAATTGTAGATATAATATTTTAATTTTTAATTCCATATAATTTAAATACTTGAAGTATCAACGAATATTGTAGGAATTATTTTCGTTGCTAATAATCTTTCAAATTCAACAAAATTTTGTTATAATTAACGTCGTTGATTATAATATTACTTTTATGTTTAATTTTTTAATCATATTACTTTTAATCATTTTTGTTTAATTTCGAGTTGATGCCTTGTTATTAGGTGACGATAATGGGTCTAAAAACTCATGGAATACTGACTTGTACTAAGTTGGAGGCTGAAGTTCAGCAACTCGGACATCGTTTAAAGCTGCAACAAGGACCTGAAGGTGAGCTGATCCCAGATAAATGGAGAGTGTTGTTGGTTCATAAGATTAGCAGCGCTGTAAAGTCGTTGTTGCCGATGAAAGCAGTCAGCTTTGGGGATATTGGAGAAGATAACTAGAATATAGTGATCAGCCGCATTTGGTAAGTTATTTTACATTTATACATTACTTACTTCTTTATCTTCCTTTAATTACCATAGTTTAGGCTTTTTTCGAGGTAAAAAAAGAAGATAAGTGGCTCGAAGCGTACATCCTTGCCAAAACAATTGACCGTTATATATCTTGGAAGTCAACATGTAGTTCTTACTATCTCAGATACGGTGCTAGTCTTCCGCTGGAGTTAAAAGATAGGCGTGAAGAGTGGGAAAGGCTTGTCAACCACTTCAAAGACCCAAGCTTTTCAATTCCTATCGATCTTTATTTGTTTCTAATCTGTTTAATATCTCTTGTCTGTGCAAATGGATTTAATTTTCGAAGTTTAGTTTCTCTTGTATTTGGTTTTACTTTTAAATTTGCTAATCTATTTTCTTTTCGAAGAAAAATGCAGCAAGAACCAATCCTCAAGAAATAGCAGCAATCATGTCAGCCATCACTCGGAGAAAAAGCCATACAAACAAAGAGCGAGGGAGTACACGAAGACTAGAAACAAGGCAGCCTATGTTGCCACAATCTATAAGGTTTATGAACAAGACGCTAGTGGAGCAAAAATAGCGGTAAATGCATTTTAACTTATCTATGCTTCATTTTAGATATTGGGGTAACTCTTTGGATTAGCTGTTATTGTTTTTATCCTTGTTATTCCAAATTAGATAGTCTTGGTCTGTTTTCAGAGCATGTTGTTTGGTTTTGGTTTAGTTTTAGTATGATGCGTCACAGTTATGTATTTTGCTTTCAATTTATTACATGTTGCCTATTTGTTTGATGAATTTTGTTAACATGCTGCGCTGCCTATATGTTTGATGAATTTTGCTAACATGTTGCACTTCGTATATGTTTGATGGATTTTGCTAACATGTTGCCTACTTGTTTGATGAATTTTGCTTACAATTTGCTGATAGTTTCGTGAAAAGTTTGGTGAAAGTTTGCTAATAGTTTGCAAAATAGTTGTTGTCTATTTGATGTTGTCTGAAATTGGTGAAACTGTTTGAATAGTTGTTGTCCATTTGATGTTGTCTGAAACTTTGGTGGAAATAGATTAAAACTGTCTGAAAAGTTGCTGTTTAATTTGTAACTTTGCTGATAGTTTGTAAAACATGTTCTTGACATGGCTGATTTTTGTTTGATCGCATCTGTTTGTTGCAGTATTCTTCTTTTGTGTAGAAATAATAGTCAAAATAAACATATATGCTTGACTAAGTGTAGAAAAACTTAAAGAAAAGATGGATGAGCTGCGCGACAACCATGATAGTGATATCGATCATGTGAAGGAGTCTATGTCTATGGAAGAGCAAATCAGATTAGTTGAAGAAGCAAGGAACTTGAGCCGACCTCCACTGCCCGAAGGAACTTCTCACGCACGATCCAAGGCATATTAAGAACTTTAAGATGAGCTCGAAAGGACAAAAGAAATCCAAGCCCAAGAACAAGAAGAGGCTGCCGCTAAGCTCAAAGTGATGGAGGAGAAATGGGAAACTCGGTTGAAGATATTGGAGGTGCATGAACCCCGCTGCCGCTTCCCCTGATGGTGTGCGAGTGAATGCGCTAGTTGTGTTGTTAACCATGTCCTTTAAACTTTGAAGATGTACACTTTTTGAATTTGAAAATTGTGAATCCATGTTTACTTTTTGATGTATGGAACTTCTTCCCCTTTATCGTTTCACAAGTTATAGTAAACTGAGTTGAACAGATCAAGTTGACAGGTTATAATAGAAAATGGGTAGTTGAATTACGGTAAATAAGATGTAAAACTGTAGTTGCATAAAAACACAGATTGAGGTTGCATAAACTGGCGTGTTGCAAAATACTAAAAACTAGGGATGCACATCCGGTCCGATTCGGAATGGACCGGATTAGGTCGGTACGGGGCGACCCGATGACCCAAAAATCTCAAATGTAATGGACTGAAGACCGGACCGGACCGAAACTATACGGTCCGGTCTCGGGTTGGACCGAAAACCCGATTTCTTCCTTTATATATTACTTTTAAATTTTAAGTATAATATTCATATTATATATTATCTACATAAAAATTAAATAGAGAAGTCACATTAGCCTAGTGGAATGAAGTTAGGATTAAAAATTATTAGGTCTTGGGTTCCCGATCCGAGTGAATTCTTTACATCCCTACTAAAAACTAGGTGTTGCTCATAATACTATAAACAGGATGTTGCATAAATTAGGCTTATGCCACGTTTTTCTTGCAAATTTGTTTGTCTCGTAAGTTATACTTTATGCCACATACACAAAATTGGTCATGTTACATAATATCGATGCAACGGACGTGAAGCGATGTTCACTTATGCGACGACGGTTCGTTGCGTTTCATTTTAAGCCACGTTTTTAGACTATAGACAACAAATTTTCTAGCGTTGCATAAGGGATAAAAGGGCGTAGTAATTTTACGGTGTGCCATATTTTGTCATAGGGATCGAGGGAGATGTTAAGTTTTTGTAAGACATGAGGACATAGTCTCAAATATTAACAAAATTATGGGTGGTTGGAGATTGACGGTTATCGATAACCGTTAGATTAATATTAATTAACAATTGAAATGATTGCCTTCCGTCCCACTATAACTTACATGTGTTCCTAGAACCTTATCTTACTGCAATAAATTAAAGTTACATTACTTAGGGTTAGTCAAACAAATTTCCATAACAAATCTGACTTGCTTATTATTTTTATAGCCTCAGTTTAGATGGGTACACATAACAATTAATAGTTAGTCAAAAAAATCCCACGTCATTAACTTGTACACCAGCTCCTGGATTTGGATGTACGTAACCCATCAGCTCTCTCTAAAAACTGATACACGTCTCTAAACGATTGTTTTTAAGTACTTGTTTTGCAGCCAAAAAGTCCATAATTCATCACTACATATTTGTATAAGACGTACTGATAAAAACCTCAATCATATGAATTTAGGAGTTTGGGAAGTATCCGAAAGCAGCTGATGGGAGATCATCATCAAAGTTGTTAGAACCAAAAGACTGCTCTGATGTCTCCTCAAAGCTACCAAAGGAGTTCATAGCGTTGTTCACCAACGTTGTATTCCCATAGCTATTCCCCGTTAATGAGCTTCCCATGTTCATGAGGTTGTTGATCTGGCTGAACTGCAGATTCTGATGGTTATAATTCAGATTTTGTTGATTGATCTCGTTCAAGCTGGGGTTTCCGGAGTGGTGCCAGCTTTTCGCATCGTGATAGTTCGTAGGGTTCACAGTTGACCCAGATGCTGCTTGGTGTCTTAGAGATGCTAGCTGGGATTGGAGACCCACAACCTGGAGGTATTAGATCATGAAGAGAAGAATGAAAAAATCACATTTGATGAATGATTTCGTTATCAATTCATTACTGTAACCCTAGAAATTGATATGAACTCTGATAAGATAGTATAAAGGATTACATTGTACCTGTTGCTGAAGGGCAAAGATATGTGACACACACCCATATATAGGATCCTGAAGTCTAGCTTGAGCCTCATATGATAAAGTCACGGCCGCGTCACATCGCTCATTAACTGGGAGATGAGACAAGAGCTTAGACACATTGCTGGCACCAAAGACCTTGTGAATGGCTGCAAAGTGCGCTGCACCTTGTTCATGACAGAAATAAGGGGCAAAAACACACCCTTTGGCACACTTTCTTCTCAAGAACTTGCATGCCCCACAAGGTGATCCAGAGCCAGTCATTGTAGATGGTTCAATCTCTAGATCTTTATGTTGAGCACTCTCTATAATGTGGTTTGAACTCAAAACGAGAAATGATGGTTTCTATGGAGGCTACTGATATGCAGCACGTTTATATAAGACATCTAGATGGAAAAGGAGGTGTTTTTAGGAAATATAGTAATAGCTAATTTGGTCTCCTTGAATGGACTGCACATTACATTATTTTATTGACAAGCCCCAATTTACTATACAAGCAACACCTATACCTTTGGTAAAATATTAAATAGGTTTCCATTTTGCACCCAAACATATATGCCCTACTTATTAGAATAGTAAACAATCCAATTCCCAATGTAAGAAAAGACTGATCTCTATTATCTATCTTGTTTACCTTCATATCAGTATATCACAATTACGATTTTAATTAATACAACGTTGAAACTAAAATAATTTTCATATATATATATATAGGATCAAGATCAAGTGAGAATTCATATAAATTAATGTGAGACATTAGGACATAATCTCATCCGTTTATTTTTATCAATCTAACGGATGAGATTTAAAGATAATATTCTCAACCACCCCGTGTTTTGCGCACACTTGTCCCCTATTTTAATTACAAATTAAATTAATTTCAACCGTTAAATAATCAAAATCAACGCTTAGGATCATGTCTTACCGTCTAACGCATTTTATTTATCTCACAAGATCTTAACCCTATATATATAGAGGTTGTATCCTGTGGATCCATCCAATTTGGTGGACTCGTGGATCCCCTCCTGCATCCGTTGATTGCATTTTTTGGATGCACCAGATTGCGCCACGTATGTGCATTTGTCATGTGCACATCACGTGTGCATCACGTGCAAAACACGTGCAAGTCACGTGATTCACTAATGCGTTGGCACAATCTGGTGCGTCCAAAAAATGCAATTAACGGGTGCAAGAGAGGATCCACGAGTTCACCAAATTGAGAGGATCCACACGATACATTTCCTATATATCTATATATATCTATTTTTATAAATACTTTAGTTTAACAATTAATAAACATATATATATACAGGGGTTGTATCATGTGAAACCGCCCTTTTTCATGGATCCATGGATCCCCATTTGCATCCATTGATTGCATTTCCTGCTTGCATTTTGGACGCACCAGATTGTGCCATGTGTTTGCATTTTTGAAATGCACACGTGAGTTGCACATGACAAATGCACACGTGAGTTGCACATGCTCATTAATGCGCTGGCACAATCTGGTGCGTCCAAAATGCAAACAGGAAATGCAATCTATATATATAGAAGTTGTATCCTGTGGATCCATCCAATTTGGTGGACTCGTGGATCCCCTCCTGCATCCGTTTATTTGGTTTGAGCCACGTATGATTGGGGCTATATAATTTTTTTTTGATGAAGATTGGGGCTATATAATTGAAGGATAGCTTGTTGGGTTTGATGGACCTATAAGTAATGTCCTGTATTTTTATTTTCCTCATTGATATTGCTTGTCATAGTGGCACTTGGAGTGAAGTGATGCATAAGCATATAAAATGGCCAGGTGAAGCTAATCTTAATCACACGTGTTGTACGCACAAGAAAAGAAGAAAATATTGATGTAGACATGCAAATGCAAATTCGAACTCGGACTGAATGATTATTAAATTTGTTTTAGTGTCAGAATAATTCTGGTTAATGTTTAAGTAGTCTTATTTACCGTACCAAATAGTTTGTATGGCCAACCTGCAACAGTAATACTCATTTTTCTGCATATACAGTATAAATGATGTGTAAAATTCAAGGACACCTAAGTATATATATGAGATCGTGAGACATGATCTCGATAATAATTCAACAGATGAGATTTTGTCCTGAATAAAATCATCAAACTCAACCACTAGGTTTTCTTACAAATCTAACTGTACATTTAATAAAAACCAACTTTAATTTCAACCGTCGATTATCAAAATCAACAACAAGTGATAGTGTTTGCGATGCAGACAGTTATTTAGCTTGAATGGAAACATCATCAATATTGTATTATTGTGTAATGAATGCATTTGCATTGTTTTCAGAGCACGCTGGTCTTCGAAACATATTGTTTAATGATCGTTTACTCAATAATGTAATCGTTTTAATATTAAATTAGTAACACACTCGTCCCCACAAGATTGATTAATCATAAACATGTAGACCCTGCTCAGAAGCACAGTTACGCCCCACCGAAACCCTGAATGAGTGACACATTCGCTGTCCATCTTCTCAATAAGTCATCTTGAATTCGCTCACATTTGCCATTGTGAAAAAAGAATTTTATTTTAGATAAGAAATAAATATATTGTAACTTATGTCTGTTAGAAAATTATTAGGAGAATATTCATGACTAAAAGCTTAATAAATTTAATGGTGGCATTAATAGTAAAGTGAATTTTTCTATCGTTCTAAGTCTAAAGAGGAATGAGATCGAGTGCAGCATAAATTATTTGATGCGAACATGAATTACGATATTTCAGTAAATGGTTCAGACAAAACTACGTAGGATTATAGTAAAAACGTTAAAACGACGTTGTTTTACTATTCGCAACAATTAGCAGCGCTGCACCGGTTAAAGAAGGATCTGAATCCATCAAGGAAGTAGGGTATCGACCATTCAAACACACAATTATTTATCATTATTATTTTTCATAAATAATTATATATTGAAGTAAAATATCTAATTATTTGAAATAAGTTGCATTGCATTTCTTTAATAATAACTTCCAAATAAAAAACTTATTATCTGAAAGTTGTATTACTGCAAAAATAAAATAACTAATTTACGTAAAATAATTTAACTATTTACTTTGATATATTATAATGGCGCTCTATTTTTAAACCAAGTTTTAGTAATTATTTTAATTTTAAATACGATTTGTATAAGTTTGGGGTCAAGATCGAGAGGGACATTATGTTTTGTGAGACGGGAGGACTTAATCTTAATCATTGATTTGATTAATCTGAAGGTTGAGATTAAATTATTTTTTAATTAAATTGGGTGGTTGTATTTTTAAAAAATACGGAGGAGTTGCATTTGATGGTTATTTTGAGTTTAAATATCATCCTTTAGATTATTAGTAATTAACGGTTGAGATTGTATCCCGCTATCTGACGAAAATATATGTGTCATCCTCGATCTTTTCCCATAAGATTTGAGGATTAAAAGAACTTATCCATTTACTTTACTGTCATGGAAAAATCTTAAGATATACTCAGTCAGACCTTTCTTTTAATTAGAAAAATCAACTTTTATCTCAACTGTCGAATTAATTAAATCAATGACTGAGATTAGTCTTCACAAAATATACCCGGATCTTTACTCTTTAAAAATATAAAAAACTTGAAAAAACATTTGTATTATCAAATAAAGAAATATATTTCAAAGTTAAGTCCAAAACATGTGATTTGAAATTCTAATAATTCGATACTTGATTTGCAATGGCAGTATGGCACAGTAATCCGGCTTTGAATTGAGAATTGTGATAGTCAAAACATTTAATTGACAATTGAGATAGTTCAATCCTGTATTTTTGAGTCGTATAACTTTTGTCACTTTGGGAATGAGGAGCGTATGATATTTATGGTAAACTAATAAACCACTACAATGTAAGAATGGAGATTATACATATAGAGAGGTGGCACGTGAAGGATATATTTAAGATTTCAAACGCGCCGGTCGTCCACCTTGTGACATTGATGTTGAACCCGCCGCACGAGTGCTTGTGATTTTCCTAACACGTGCGGGACCCGTGCGCAACCAAATTTCCACTTCACAGCCTGCCGGGAACTTGTTAATCAAGGTTGTTATTGAATGCAGGAGTAGTTTCACAATTGGATTCAGAAAACGATAAAATAGAGGTCTAATATATTTTTAAACATTATGGATAATCAATAAAAATGTTTGTTGCTGCTGATTTTCAATAAAACTGACGTTGGAGAATTGTCTCGGAATAAACATTAATGTTCGGTAAGATATTAAAAACTGGTGAAGCAAATTATGGGCACAAATTGGAAAATTATTTAAAATATTAGGTTTAAGTTTAGGCGTTTATGATTTTTCAAGCAACATCTTAAAGAAAAAGGCGGCACTTATTGGATACCGCGGGTTCCGATGTTGCAGAATTAGGATTTTGTCTTCTTTTCTCTCTCTTCTTTCTCCCCACCTCAATTCCCAAATTCGCGGCAACTTCAAATTCATCTCAAATATGTCGTCGGTGTATACTCATCTCTTAGTGATTAATGTATTGAAATTGTGGGTTTATTGTTAATTCTATTGAGATTCCATGGATTTGTGCCAATATGATATAGTTGTGGTTTTGTTAAAAATTGTTGTTACTTTGTAAACAGATATATGGTTTATGTGTCCACATTTGAAACGTTGGATGATGACATGATCGAAGATGAGTATGATAGAGATGAGATGGAACAGTTAGAATTTATGTCAAGTGATTCATCAGCGATAGTGCCTGAACCTTCTTCTCAATCACATTGACTCAGCAATCCCGCATTTAGTGATACATCTGATTGAAATGAAAATCAGCCATCAAATAAATTTGTAATATTGTTAATCAAGACGACTCTTCTTTGTGGGTCGGGAGGATATGAGAATCGAATGAGGAAGCTAAGTATTAACATTTGATTTGATTCATTGATCAAAGTCTTATTAATGTTTTTGCATGCGAGATTGCATGTCCCCAAGTAGAGGTGGGTAATTTAGACTTCATTAACAATAGTATAGCTACTAATTCCAAGCACTATATCAATGACTCTGCTAGGCATTTTTGAGTACGAACATGGGAAACTAGATGTTCCCACCACTCTTCCAATAGGGGTATACATTAGTCATAAAATGACCTTTGATGTACGATCTCCAACATTATCCACCCAATTCTTTTGATTGGTTGATCAGGATAATGAGCTCTTAATTTACTAATTTGGGCTATAAGTCTCGTGAATGCAACATTTTGCATTGATAGGAGTAGGCTTATATGTGATCAAAGTGTCGAAGTATCAATCAATACTATAAAAAATCTAAATGGTCCACATGAAGGTGTTATAGGTCCCACCCACATACATCACCTTGAATTCTTTTAAGAAATGAGAGATTTCACATTTACTTTTGTTACAAATGGTCTTGTGGAATGGGAGATTCTACATACATCACCCTGAAGACTCTTGATATGATTTTCTAAGATGTGGTGGCGTTCGACAATTACACGATCACTGTCCAACATTTTCACACTTGCACCATGGGTTCTCAACATTAGTTTTGGGTGTTTCTTTTGAAACATTTTTTGTTTATTATCTCCAACATTCTTCTAGATACTGAATTTAACTCTAGGGCTATGCTTTTGCCCATCAAGACCACACTAATATCCTCTACGACGTCCTCTTCGAGATGAGGTAGAATTTGCTTCTAGCAAATTGTTTAATTGATCGAAAATCGATTATGAACCAGTTGGTAGAGTTAAATGATAATGAATCTCCACAGAGTTCCCAAATATAAGTGACGAGCACGTCGTTGCGGAGTACCTCAAACTTAAATTTAATTTTTTCCTACAAGCTAGCAAGCGGCAAGTAGGGTCGAACCCACGAGAGAGCAATTTAAGTCAAGAGTATATTTTTTATTCTACTAACAATTCCTAAAGGGGGGTTTTGAACAATTGTTTTAGTAACAAGTAACAAATAGTATATAACTACAAACACACCAATTTAAGAAGTTGCTTGCAACATAAAATAATTATTACCATGTAAAATCATGTGAATTTATTTAGTTGTTCCCGCTAGAGACACAACACACATACATCCGCTAAGATAATATGTAAACAAATCTATAAAATCCTTATCTTTTATTAACCGCTAAGTTCTCAGGAAGATTGATAATAGCTTGAACGAATATTAAAATAGCTACACCGCTAGGCTTTACTAAAATGATATCAAACAAACATCATGCAAGAAATGTTAATATAGTTCGCCGCTAGGCTACTCTAAACTAACATACAAGCATGTAATTTGCATCAAAGAATTGTAATAAAATTCACACAAAATAATCATGCAATAACAATCATCAATATATGTTAACAAACAACTCCCCAAATTGGGTGAGTTTAGTTACACATAAGATTCATCAAAACAAAATACAAGAAATAAAAGAGAGTTTGTAAGTAAGAAAATTGTCACAAATTTTTATGATGAAGATGTGGCCTTCTTTATCTCCTTCCGTTGTCACTATGGCTTGAGAATGAGATGATTTCTTCTCCAAAAATACAGATTTCTTCAAGTTGCAAGAGAGCTCCAAAAATGGTTGAAAATGGTGTAGAAAATGAGATTTTAAGAATGGCAAAATGGCCAAATGATGGCTCCCCCTTTTGGTGTCTTCCTCTCCTCCTTTTATATGCATTTTGGTCATAAATTCCATGAAAATCCGTCACCTTATTTTGTAGCTCGAGGTGCATTATTGCTTCTCATTTCCAATGTTGAAAATTAATGCAATTTGCTATTTTTGGTTTGCCGCGGATTTCCAGAAAAACAGATTTTTGGTCTTTTGCTTGCTTCTTTGATTCTTCATCTCAAATGTCTTGAATTAGATCCAAATGTGGTAAAATAATCTTGTACATCTATAACATGAATCACATACAAAACGTGAAATAAAACATGAAAAAATGTATTTAAATCATGGGATTTTACGTTTTGATGGATCGTATAAACACGCTCCATCAAACACCCCACACTTAATCTTGTTCGTCCCGAACAAGAAAAAGTTCAAGACATGGACACATTCAAATCATTAATTTAAAGACTTAAGCACCAAATTTAATCACCATATCCACTCTAATTATTTTATCAATTCATGCTCACATTCTACTTAAAAAATGATCAACAAGAGAATCAAATAATACATGTTACCTTTGAGTTTTATGTTTTCCACAAAATTGTTTGGAGATAGTCTTTTAGATTCTTCACCTCGTTCTCCGGCTCAAGGTATTTGTAAATTTTCCGCATTGAATTGCATAAGTTGATTTTTCATATTTTCTACAAATACTTTCAAGGGGGAACTTACCTTCCTAACCCTCGGCATTTGCAATAATTTTTTTTTTCCAACTTAGTGTGCCGGCTCCACAAATTCAATGCGTAATAATATTTTTATCCTTTGAGCCTTCAAACGTGTGTCAAGTCCCTCTAAGACATTTTATATCAAATCTATATTTTGAAACAATTAAACTCAATAGTATACATCAAGTCACTTGCATCACAAATTTTTAAAATATATGTGAAACATATACATCAAAATTTAATAGAGTAGAACATCAGTTAAAATATTCAGCATTTCATCACATCATGCAACATATTTCATACTCACAACTCATGCAATATATAAAAAAAACGTGCTCACAAAATGATTCAATGCATGCTAAAAAAAATAAAACGTGCTGACACAACAAACTAACTCTTTCACCCCACACTTGAATTGAACCATGTCCCCACGGTTCAACTCTAGCATTAAGATGGGACACACACAAGACTCAAAATAAAAAATACATGTGATAATGTTTTAAAAACAACTAATTAATTTAATTGGGTTACCTCCCAATAATTGCATTTGTTTAACGTCGTTGCGTCGACGGTACCTCGTTAATTTTGGATATTTGATTCGCCTAAGGGTACGCTTTTCTCGAGAAGGCTCGTTCAAGTGATCAACCACCACATTTTTTATCCTTCTCTCATTTATGACCAGTAGTGGTTCACCTTTGCCTTTGAAAATATTCGGAAATGGCTTCAATTCAATCTTAGGAACATCTAGTGCATCTTCTCCATAAGCCACCAAATCATGCTTCTCCACAATCAATGGAATTGTAATGTCCACCTTTCTCGACAACTCCAAAAGCTCTTGATCCATTTCTAGACTTGTTCGAGGCTTTTTCATCTGCATTGGAAATGGAAGAGGATTAGAGATCGGAAAATTCAGATTTACCTCAGCCGGAACCGTGGACGCTGAAGAATTGTTAGACGGACGCTACTGAATTTTTCAATATTTCTTCACCCTCCGCGCCTTTTAATTGTTCACCCTCCGCGGATCCTTCTGGGCAGCTTCTAAAATCGTCATCTCCTTGCTCGTTTTCAATGTTTCTTCCACTCCTCAATGTCATGCCGCTAATGTTACTCTTAGGATTGGGAATTGATTGTGATGGTCGCTTTCCTCTATCATTTTTGAGCTCGGTTATGGTAGAGACGACTTGGGACATTGTTTTTGTTAACTCTTCGATTGCGCTATCGGTTCTCATTTGATTTGCTGCCACGTCCTTCATCATATCTTTCACCACATCTTCTAAAGGTTTGCTTGATCTTCCTTGGTTGTAGGTATTTCTTGGTGGGTAATTTCCATTTGAGTTAAACCTTTCATCTTGTTGAATGGGAGGATGGTGTGGCGGTGTTTGTTGATGAATTTGTTCTTGATAGACCATCATCATCTCCTTAAGCTCCTTCAATCTCTAGCCATCTGAATCGTGTTTGAATCCACTTGTGAGACATTTACTCTAGAGAAATGATCACTTCTATTCTCCTCTCTAAATCGCGCATTTTCAGCGGTTTCATGATTAACTCTCGCACCTCCCATGGTGTCAAGTTAAAAACCGTGCCACCAGCTGTTGCATCCAATATCATCCTCTCTAGTGGTCTCAATCCATCAAGCAAATACTCCACTAATATATTCTCTGGTACACCCAAGTTGTAACAACTTTGCTCCAAAGTGTTGAACCGTTCCACGTAGTCATACATCGACTCGGTTGGACCTTGTCGAATAGTGGACAACTCCCTTCTCACTTGATTTGCTCTTGCTGGAGGGTAGTATTTATTCAAGAATTTTCTTTGCATTTGATCCCATGTATGAATACTTCCTGAAGGCAAAGACAAGAACCAATTTTTTGCACGATTAGTTAAACTTAAGGGAAATAATTTTAACTTGAACCTTTCTTCCGACGCGGCATATGGTCTAAATGTTTGGCAAATTCCCGTGAATCATGCAAGTATTGCATTACATTCTCCCGGTAATCCTCCAAATTTTGGTAGGTGATGAAGAACAGACAATTTAATTTCAGAATTATCCTCGTCATGGTTGGACCTTATGCACCACGGTTGCTCACAAATAATTGGCATGGAGAGCTCCTTCATTGTTGCTCCTCGGCGATATAAATCTTTCGGTGGCATAAATTTTTCTTCTTGATTTTCCCAACCGTTTTGGCTACCATTTTTGTTCATATTTCCTGCATATTACATCTTGTGGAATAGTAAAATGCAGAAAAATATTCACAGAAAAATAAAATATATAAAATAATACTCTATCCTAGATTATGCTCTCCCCGGCAACGGCGCCAAAATTTGACGAGCACGTCGTTGAGTGCCTCAAACTTAAATTTATATTTTTCCTACAAGTTAGCAAGTGGCAAGTAGGGTCGAACCCACGAGAAAGCAATTTAAGTCAAGAGTATATTTTTTATTCTACTAACAATTTCTAAAGGGGGGTTTTGAACAATTGTTTTAGTAACAAGTAACAAATAATATATAACTACAAACACACCAATTTAAGGAGTTGCTTGCAACATAAAATAATTATTATCAGATAAAAATCATGTGAATTTATTTAGTTGTTCCCGCGAGAGACACAACACACATACATCCGCTAAGATAATATGTAAACAAATCTATAAAATCCTTATCTTCTATTAACCACTAAGTTCAGGAAGATTGATAATAGCTTGAATGAGTATTAAAATAGCTACACCGCTAGGCTTTACTAAAATGATATCAAACAAACATCATGCAAGACATGTTAATATAGTTCACCGCTAGGCTACTCTAAACTAACATACAAGCATGTAATTTGCATCAAAGAATTGTAATAAAATTCACACAAAATAATCATGCAATAACAATCATCAATATATGTTAACAAACAACTCCCCAAATTGGGTAAGTTTTGTTACACATAAGATTCATCACAACAAAATACAAGAAAATAAAAGAGAGTTTGTAAGTAAGAAAATTGTCACAAATTTTTATGATGAAGATGTGGCCTTCTTTATCTCCTTCCGTTGTCACTACGGCTTGAGAATGAGAAGGTTTCTTCTCCAAAAATATAGATTTTTTAAGTTGTAAGAGAGCTCCAAAAATGGTTGAAAATGGTGTAGAAAATGAGATTTTTAAGAATGGCAAAATGGCCAAATGATGGCTCCCCCTTTTGGTGTCTTCCTCTCCTCCTTTTATATGCATTTTGGTCATAAATTCCATGATAATCCGTCACCTTATTTTGTAGCTCGAGGTGCATTACTGCTTCTCATTTCCAATGTTGAAAATTAATGAAATTTGCTATTTTTGGTTTGCCGCGGATTTCCAGAAAATCAGATTTTTGGTCTTTGCTTGCTTCTTTGATTCTTCTTCTCAAATGTCTTGAATTAGATCCAAATGTGGCAAAATAATCTTGTACATCTATAACATGAATCACACACAAAACGTGAAATAAAACATGAGAAAATGTATTTAAATCATGGGATTTTACGTTTTGATGGATCGTATAAACATGCTCCATCAATAAGTAATACGAAAAAATTCAGAATTGACAGTCCTTATACTACCAAATCAATCCGTAAATTCTTCCAAAAGTTCAAAGGGGTTGTTCACCATCATATACTAAGTTTGGACACTCTCATGGAAATGACGACAAAGTAAAATCATCGCCTTAGCATAATCCTGCTAGGTGCGGTGAATTGTTTACAATGAGTTCTTCTAATTGTTGCCTGATAAATGAATGTTAGCATCAGCAACCCATGTATGATAGTTTCTTCTGAAAACATCTATCGTGGTGAACTCAAGTTTTGCAAAGTTCAACATTTACATTAAAAATATGAGACTTCAAAATATATGTATAAAGTAAAATAAACACTTCTATATTATTGTAAAATATGAAGTGTTGTAAAAACAATTATATACTTTCGGAGATGATACAAGTTTATTATAATATATTTTTCACTTTTAACTAGAAAATGAACATATTATTTTTCTAATTTCACTGCAATGATTTCTCTTCGAGCGAATAATTAATAAGAATGTATATGACTCTGCTTAGAGAAAATCACAATATGTACACATATCCAATTCGGATGCTACATGTATTTGATTTCACTTCAGGAAAATCTTAATATGTACACATAGCCACTTGGGTGCTACACGTATTTTATTATGCATTTGGAGAATTCATATAAAACATGACATTTTCCACTTCAAGGAAATCTTATAAAAACATGATTGCACTTCCGGGTGGATCTTAATTAAATAACAAAGTATATAAACAAGAACATTAGATGAATAATATCAGGCCTTTGAGAATTTTCCTTTGGAATAAAACTCACGTATTTATTATATAAAAATACCCTTCAATAAAAGAGAACCAAAATCTTGGAAACATCATCAAAGAGAATATCAATTAATTTCATCCCGGACTCTAACTGGCTCTAAGTTACCCTACGCATAAAAATAATGTAGGATTTGAAATCATTTAATAGTAGAAGGCATATTTTTTCCATTTTTCAAATATTTTAGTACAGTTTCAAAAATATGCCATTCAGTTATAAATGGTCTTTAGCTGGCTTTTATTTAAATGATTCAGGAATGAAAAAAATTTCATACTCAAGCTATTTTATCATTCTAGTGTACCCTACCCTACCCTACCCCGAAGACCTTTGCTTTGCCCTACTGAGAACTAAACTAGATCTGACATTAGTGGTGGCACTAATAACTTAACTCTTATCAGATAAAATAATTGAATACTTTACTTCTGCTAAATTTTTTAAACATAGCTAATTGCATCAACAATAGTTAATTTTATTCATTATTCTGATAAAGATTTTTATCATCTACGAATACAATCGAACTTATTCTTTTATTAAAGTTCAATATTTTGAACTAGTTTTAATTACTGAAATCGACAAGTAGAATACCATATTGGCAGGAAAGCCACTTATATAATGAGTTAAGGAAAAAAAACACGGTTAACAATAAATCAAATGCTAACTGTATGGTCAAAAATCAATATTTAGTATATAAGTTAAGGGTGTGGTTTTAGGAGGATGTTTAATAATTGTGAGACATAGAGCAAATACCTCAACCGTTGATTTAATTCGGGGAATGAACCTTTCATCATGAAGTCTTTAGGAGGTTTAGAAGCGCGAGTGGATCAGCTGATCAAGGCGGTAGCGGCGAGATCGGCGGAGACCAAAGGTAAGGAGTTTCCTACAACTTTCTCTATTTTGAGGCAAAAGTTATTTTTTGTCTTACAGAAGGCATTGTCAGATAGATTTCTACTACAAAATGAGTACAATTAGATATTCGATTTGTCGGTCATTACTTTTTAATTAATGTCCTCATATGTAATTGTTTTCATTAAGTTATAAGAATTAAAAGTTTATCAAATTTTTGTCGACCGGTATATTTACCGCTTTAAATCATTAATTACCGTGAATGAATTATTGCAACTTACTAATAAATATAAATATCCTCGTTTCTTATTTATTTTCTTCTCCCACTGTTACCCTATTTCTTCTATTAATCTGTTGGGATTATTAAATGATTTCTTCTCGTGCTCAATTTATAACTAAATGAAACCAAGGGACAAAGACCAATATTTAATTATAAATTTGCAGTGAATGAGAAGCAAGCTTCCAAAGCAGACCCTCATTACTGGGAAAACATTTGAATAGTTGCACTTACCAATAGGTCAGCCCCAATCAATTGATGCACTCCACATACAAGCCATATGAAGTGCCTACATCATTAAATATTTGGAATAAATCAGCAACAACTTTAATTTCCGCATATATGTTTTGTCACATGTGTTACACAAATTAGTAGTTAAATAGAGAGTTGCTTTGTTAGGCTAGTGTTAAGTGCTTGAAAATATGCAAATTGAACATGATTTTTACATCTTGTTTGTCTAATTTATCAAATTTTATCCACAGTTAATGAAGGAGTACAGGACTTCACAATATACTACCCATTAGGGATTAATTCAGTTGGTAAGAGTTGAAGCGTTAAGTCCACCAGTGGAGCCAACCCGGATTCGAATCTTGATAGGGACAGAACATGGGTTCTGTGGGGTAGGTAGAGGAGAATAATTGGCTTGAGAATGGGGATTGTCCGTTTCGTGAACTAACTAGATACTACCGTCTCTCTAAATTTTGTTACGTATTCATACACAGTATTTTATAAGAGTGTATTTTAAAAATTCAACAAATTTATCATTTCACCTTGTTTTCCTCACATCATCTCATGAAAAACATTAAATTTTAATCCACTTGATAATTTGCAATTAGTGATGTTTGATGACAATCACAAGTAAATATTAATTAATTATTTGGATTTAAATAGATCTTATGAAGTTGTGGTATTTTTCTTGATTGTCTTGCTTCTCGTATTTGAATAATAAAATTGTATAGTATATCAGAAATGTGGATAATCATCAGTTATCAGTGAATTATGAAAAAATATATTTCTTATATTGTTTGCATTGCAAATAAATAAAAATAAGCTTTGTCAATTGGATGGATTACGCCACAGATCTCCTTCAAATGAATAATATAATGTAAAAACAATTCTGACTATCAAGTTACATACAAGTTGCAAATATTAAATCATTTGAAATGTATGCTAAAAGATTATAATTCGAATAATAAGTAGGATTGGAAAATACATATCACTTCAAAGTTCAATCGTAGACAAATAGAAAATTCATTTGTAAATAATAAAATTGACTATCTACAAATGAATTGGTAGACAAGTTTAATCAATCCCGTTTAAGTTGTCACCTAAAATTGACAATCAGAGTAATGTATGGGAAGACATCAACTTGTCTGAAACAAAGACTAACTAGCCAAAACCGTGATGTCTATTCAATGAAATAATAGGGACAATGGTTGGCCTCAAGTGTCGGATCATTTCACAACGTAGAGTCTTGTTTTTTGGTACGTGTACGTCTTATTTAGTCCGTGTCTCTAACTTGAAAGCAACTTCATCTTTGATATTCAAATGACCCATGTCGGGGTCTAACTAATTTGCAGTAATTAATATCAAGCAACATCTACCTCTCCAAGTTTCTTACTTTATCAAATTTTAGTTTCAGTCTAATTAATACTGCAATCATCTTGATTTCAATTAGTTATATGTAACTCTTTTAAGTCACTAAATTCATTTCTGTTTTAATTTTTTTTGAACACTAAAACTATTTGGGATTCAGAAGAACTGAATAATAAGAGATAAGTAGGAAGTGAGGAGAGGTGAGGGGTGAGTTTTACCTCCACCTACTCACCCCTTCCTCCTATAGGATGATTTCACAAACACATTTCCGTAAAATCCGTTGTTACAATCTATTTTTCTTTCATCTGGGCCCACTCGTATTTCTAACTCTACCGAAATTGACTCATAACACTCTCCCTTTTGGGATGCTTAGTACGTGTTTATTTTAACTCATTAAAAATCTTACTTGGAAAAACGTGGTGAGATGAAAACTAGTAAGGAAAAAGAGTGCAACCACGCGAAGCTCCCCCTCATCTTGATGTAGACGAGTTTGTCACAAGTTCTGTAACCGTCGCATGCCAATCTCTTGGACATGCTTTTTGAATGTTGAAGTGGAAAGAGATTTTGGGAAAAGATCTGCTAAATTCTCGTCGGAACAAACATATTGTATGTTGATTGTCTTATCTTTTTCCAGCTCTTGGGTGAACGAAAAGAACTTAGGATGAATATGTTTTGTTGTATCGCTTTTGATGAATCATTCTTTCATTTGAGTAATGCATTCATCATTGTCTTCATAAAGCGTGATGGTTTCATCCGCTGGTAGTAGACCGCTTGTGATCCTAATATGTTGTGTCATAGACCTCAACCATACACACTCACGATGGTTGAGGTGATTAGACGGCGTGGCAACAAGTGTCTATTTTTGTAAACGTCAAGAGATTATAGTTTCTCCACATGTAGTTACATATCGAGTTTGTGACATTCCTTTGTGCAGATCTGACAAATAACCTGCATCTGCATAACCAACCAAAACTAGTTTCGCATTGTCACACATTTTCTACAAATGCATGGACAGGAGTGGGACAAATCACCATTATTCATAAGATAGACATTCATTTTTGTCCTTAGTTACAATCAAAGTGCAAATGTGACAACATGTCGTCGTGTGTTGCAAATTAATCCCTTCGCTCTCCTTAGTATAGTAGAGCAAGTAAGAGGTCGATCTCATAAAGAACGGTGAAAAGTAGTCTCCTTCTGTAAAAGCAACGACGGATTGGGATTTTAGTAAGCCAGGAAAACTATAAAACAGGAAGTAAAACGAGAGCAAGAAGCAATTGTGCGTGACTGGCGCATTGAGTACGAGTTGTTTAACAAGTATATGAGATGATATCAGCTTAGACTTATTCTTATGAACTCATGCTTATCCTCAGTTGCTAATGATCTATGACTAATAGTTTAAGTGAATTAAGGTCCGGTCAAGGCTTAATAACCCACACATATATTCCGATCAAAGTCTATATGATGTCAATACTCAACCTAGTCTAGATAATTACGAATCTGATCAAGGTAGTAATTATCTAACCTAGCCGTTACTCCTAATCATTCACTGTCAAGCTATCTGATTAGTTTAACAATAGATAGTAAATTCCATAACTAAGTCTGCGGTTCAAGGCTTTGCTTAATTATTTAATCTTGCTATCATGCAATAAGCTCCGAGCATTAAAACTAAACAAGTCAAACAATAAGAAAAAAAATCTCAAAACACAAAATTCATAGTTCAAATTCTAAACTGATATAACAAGTCTAGGTAAACATGCTGTATTTAACATCTCAAATTTGTATAATAACAACTAGTAAAATAGTAAAACAAAAGGAGAAGTTTGGCGTGAAAATCTGACTAGCGTGTCACTGCCCCTATTGCGCGTCACTTGTCTGGTCGCTCCTACCAACTTACGTGTTCCTCCTTGTGATTGATGATTTTTCGTACTCTTCTTGTGTTTCTTCAAGCTTTTTATTTACAGTGAAGGTTGGCTTGATTTACACGCATCTCCTAGGATTTCCAAATTCAAATAGGAAAGAGAGAACTTTAGGAAATATCTTTATCTCTAAAATCATGCAGAGGAAATATTCTGCGCGTTGCTGACGTCATCACCGACTCACGCCAGCTGTTTACTGACATCATCACCCATAGACGTGCGACCCATATATGCGCGACCCTCTATCGCGCGCCCTCAGTCAAACCGACTGCGTTTAAGCTCAAATCTTCTCATGTATTTCTCCTTTGTTTTCGATGAGGAATAAGCCTTCTAACTGTCTATCTTTAGTGCACATTCATCCTTAGCTCATATATTCACCTAAAATACAAAACTATACCAAAAGCATAATCTTATACATAGAATGATACAAACAATCGTAGTATAAAGAGCATAAGTTATAGTATGAATATGGATTATCAAAATGATTATTCCAAATGTGTAAAATGTCACAAATGGGTCTCTAGGGAACCCAACCCGGTTCATTAATGTGGTTGCTAAGCAAGTTGTTTGCTCAATTAAGCTCAAATAGATAATGAACTGCACTATATATTCACATCACACAAAATTTCATGAATCATGATATTCTTTGCAAGACCATTCCATAAGCTCATTACCTAAAAGTCATTGTCAAGTATTTGACTAAATATCGTAATCCATAATAGGAGTTTAGAAAATTGAAATGATGAAATTCACATTAAATTCTTACTTGCTCACAGATAAAATGCAATGATCGTTCTTTACGCAATTTAAACAAGCAGAACACAAAAACTTAACTTGCAAATATGTTTATATCAAGCATATAAGACTTAAAGTCAATAATCAATGGGGATTTTATTTTTTATGTTTCTCTTTATTTTACTAATACTTTTTTGTTTAAATAATTACTTTCGAGGGAAAAATTACCTTCCTAACCCTCGACACTTTCAAAAAAATTATTTGCTTATTTGAAACATATATTTTTTCTTCCCCTTTTTCTTTTTGAGAACACTTTTGTACTTAGCTCTACACTTAAAACTTGACAGTATGTCTAATTAACAATTACTAAAGTATGTAAGCAAGCAAAATCAATGCGCAAGCTAGGTAATGAAGCTAAGTCACCTAAGAGCAAGGAAGAAATTATATAAGGTTTCATGTAATTTTTTTGTATATGATAGCTAGTTCACTTTATTCATTATACAAAGAACGGGAATACGAAAATCGATTGATTCAAGCTAACCTAGAAATCAATCACAAAAATGATGCATTGCTAGGAAATTCAATCATCCTAAAGCATTGTATCAATGAGAATAGAGCACAATTCACATTCAAAATTATTTTTCAAAATGTAAATTAGACATAGCAAACATGTTATCAACCTCAAATATGTAGGATGAAGTGAGATATAAAGTATCTTATTCAAATGTGTTTCAGTGATGTGAAAAATAGAGTGTGGATAAATGCACAATCCACCCATCACTTAAAATGTTGCTTAGTCCCGAAGCAATGAATTAATGCGCAAAGGTCAAGGAGAAGAGTATCTTTGTTATTTAGGAACTTTGTTTCGATTACTCATTTAAATAGGTAATGAAAATAATTGTTTTTGAAGAGACTTGCTGTCTTGCTCAGAGTCGAAAATGCAGGTGTGCCAAAAGTGACTCAAATGAAGATTCGGGTTAAGGGGATCCAATTTCACCTAGGGGATCCATATGGTGATCGTCATATACATAACAATAATGCACATAAAAATGTTTACAGAAGAGAGTTTAGGAATATAAATCTAGTATAGATGATCTTCAAATCCAAACATGCATCTTCTTCCTCTTGATCTTTGGTCTTTATTTAGAATTTGTTGATTCCTAAAGATGATGATTTTTGAATGCGAGCTTTATATTTATAGCCTGGAAAAATTTGGGTTTGACCATGTTGGTTGAGTCAAAGTTGACTTGTGCTAACCTTGGATTGACTCGAACATTTTTCATTATTTTCTCAACGATAAACTATACTTATGCGCTCATTCTACAAAAGCTGCTTCGTGAATCAAAAAGATGTAATTAAACTGAAAATCATACGAAGAGTTTCAAAATACTCATAAATAATTATAGAACTAACAAGAAGTAAACGAGGAATACATACAGATATTAGCATATTTGGGCGTACATCAACAATTAAGATAATGTATACGATATACGATATACAAATATTATGTTACAAGCAACTCCCTGAATTGAATTTGTTTTACTCGATACGATGTACCGTGTTATGTAAAACCACTATCCTCTTAATCTCACTGGAAAAAATTTCCAACAGTTGTCTTTGAATTTAGGATATGTTTGTAAGTCTACAAAGCACAACCTCGTGCCTAGGATGCATAACACTTCGCCAGAAATATACTTAAGGGGTCTTACATTGGCATATGATAGCTTCACTTCCAAAATTTTTATCATAGTTGAACAATCATGTATAGATAGATGTGTGTGATATGAGATGTTTGGTTATGAAGCTTCATAACTTTGTGAAGCTAATGTTTGTTTTCTTGAATTGTATAGCTATGTATAATTTTGGAGCACTCAAGTATGTTACTCATTATAGTTAAAAATTCAAGAATATATTGGATGAAGATATGCAATAAGTTTACTTTTTATAAACTATTTATTGTAGATAATTATATTTATTGATGTAAAAAGAAATTTCATCATATGCTCATGTTCACTTCATTACTTGTATGTTGGTACTTAACATGGATACTAACATTGAATAAAACATCTTGCAATATGTAACATTTTCACTTAAAATCTTAATGCTTATGTGACTAACTCTGACCAAAGTTAGTCACCTAAGATATGAAAATTTCGCGGGAAATGAAAATTTCAAGCCGGGTGTGAAAGTTTCATAGGAGATTGGGAAATTCAGGTGGGTATATCAAAGTTGAAGGGTTTCATACTTCTCATTTCATTTCTCAAACTCATTCACACAACCCCAATTTCATCTTCCTCAAACTCATCTCCATCAACTCAATTTTTCATGTTTCTCTAACTCATCTCCATCAACTCAATTTTCATGTTTCTCATACTCATCTCCACCAATCCTACTCCTCAAAACATATATTTTACTCACCAACTTCTTCACTTCAACCTTCATCATTTGTAATGAACCCTCATCAAACCGCACAAGATCACCAACCAATACCACTTCCATATGCTGCCGCCATATTTGCTAGGTGAAGTAGCCCAAAGTCATGGTATTGAAGGTAGTTATGCTGCCCAAAATCAAGTTGTTGAAGCCGCTTATGCTAGTTATGTTGCCGCCGCATTATCTTTTTAATATGTATTGATAGCACTTGTGTACATCTTGTATTTGTGAAATGTTTTGAGATTCTGAGACTTTATGTGTTTGTAGAATTTGGTTTGAGTTCAATAAACTTGCAATTTGACAGTGAAACGTTTTAAGCCATGTAATGGTTGATTTAGTTTTGGTCTTATGCACTATTTTGTAAGTTTCATTAGATTATAAATGACAATCTGATAATTGTGTGACTTAAGTTAGCAGTCTAATTTGACTCATATTTTATGAGGTTAATTACGAAAAACCACCCTCATAATAGGCCATATTCCACGCCACCACCTTTATATTGTAATATTACATTCGACCACCCGTATAACATTTGACGTTCCCAAACAACCACCTATCACTGTTCCGTCAAATTTTCCGTTAAATATATTAAATTTTTAATATAATAATAGTATTTTTATTACAATACACCACCTCTATAATAAATATGTGTACACTCCACCACCTTTATAATCAATTTGGTTTCCATTTAACCACCTCTCCGTTAACTGTCGTTAACTGAGGTGGTTCTTTGGAAACGTTAGTAATTATAAAGGTGGTCGAATGTAATATTACAATATGAAGGTGGTGGCGTGGAATATGGCTTATTATGCGGATGGTCATCTGTAATTAACCCTATTTTATGCGACAAGATGTGTTATGACGCATACTATTGCGATTTTATGGGACTAACATTGTTTGAGTCAGTCGTGTAAGTGGCTTGCAATAGTCATTATGCGACTTACCTTATGTGACACCAACTGCGTCGTATAAGGATTAATACGACTAACTTAGGGCTGATGTGACTATTTTTTAAGCGTCACTTAATTATATTTCTGGCCTAGTGACTATTGGACATCGAATCACTAGACATTTACCATTCCCAAAATTTTACGAACTTTACTATTTGTATTTACTTCGTGCACATTGAATCTTGTCCTGCCGGCTTCTTAAAAAAGATAAAATCAGTTTGTGCTTCCCTATATATAAGACGGGAAAGTATCATGTGGAATCCCCACCTTTTCATGGATCCATGGATCCCTCTTTGCATTCGTTGATTGCATTTACTGTTTGCATTTTGGACGCACCAGATTGTGCCAGCGCATTAATGAGCATGTGCAACTCACGTGTGCATTTGTCATGTGCAACTCACATGTGCATTTCAAAAATGCAAACACGTGGCACAATCTGGTGCACACAAAAAATACAATCAACGGTGATGAAGGGGGATCTATGGATCCATGAAAAGAGGGGGGTTCCACATGATACTTCCCCTATATAAGACAATAATGCCTCTCTTCAGAAATCTACAAGGTTTACAAGACGCCGCAATGGGATTGTAACAAATAATTTCATCCGTCATTTGTTAAATGTTTGTATGCTTTGCTATGTGTTAAGTATACAATGAAAGTTCCCTCATCGGTTTTAGTCCTAAACTTTATTTACCGTTATTGTGTACATAATACTTGTAGCCAAACACTTTTAATTGCGACTAGAAAATTGACATCTTTAGGTAGTCAAGCTATATTTCGTGTTGAAGTCTTGTTCAAGGTATTGCTTAAACGTTATCAAAGTTATATGAAATAGACGCAGAAAACTTTATAACACAATTCAGCCCAATGTGAAGTTAAATAGAGGGCTTAGCCTACAAGGCCAATATAAACGAATTCACAATATCAAGTATCAGTACATAAAACTATTTGTTCACTGACTCTTACTTTGTAA
>QZGG01000154.1:82500-254044 GCA_006409495.1 Sedum album | reverse complement strand
CTCCTCTTCCGCAACCTTCTCAGCCCTCAACACCGGCTCATAATACTCAGAATGCGCTTCCATACACTTCTTAAGCAACACAGTCGCTTCAACACACTTAGACACCACATCCTCATTTTTCTCCTCCGCTTCTTCCACGCACTTCTCCCACGCCACAAAGCTGTCCTTACATCCTCCTCCTTTCATGAACAAGCAGAATCCACACTCCTCTTCAACCTCCTCCTCCGCTGCCGCCGCCTCACTCGGATTCGGATCCTCAATTTTGTCGTTAATTGATGAATTGGACGACTTGATTGTCGATTTGTCGATTGGGGATTCGGAGGCGGAGGTCGACATTTGGGTAATTGGGGTGACCGGGATTGGACGAGTTTGAGCGATTTGTGGATTGCAGAGGCTGCTCTGACTTGCGAGTTAAACCCTAAAGCGTAAACCCCTTCTCCACGTTAACTATTTCTATTTTTCTTTATAATAAAAAATTATCATATAAATATATTTGATTTTAGGTACTTAAGTAGTAAGTACAAATGAATCAATCTGAAACTATCTGAGAATGTAATATTGGTTCTAAAAAGATATATAAATCTAGGATATGGATCAACGGCAAATTCATATTTTTGTAGGGTAATAGGACATTATATCAACCGTTAAATTATATTCATGCAAATATTAATAATTGTCAATACGATTTTTTTTGCAAATTCAACCGCTATATATAATTGTCAGATTAATCAAATCAACGGTTGAGATTAAGTTTTTATGTTTTACAATAACATATCGTCTATATATCTTAATTCTATAAATCTATACTATAAAATTTAAATCTCTTTATTGACGGTGGTTATCTTGTTTGAAACCATATTTACTTTTCCATAATACCCTTTTTAATCTTCATTTATATTACTTCAAATCTTATATAATAATAAATAGGCACAAAAATTGCGCTCGCCAACAGAGTGGTGCTCTGTTGGTTGAGGTACCTGACAAAGGAATCTCAGGGCCAGGGTTCGAACCCTGGCCTCACCACTTTTCCTTAGATTTTTCTGGGGCTTCATTCCTCTCGTCTGCGCGCGTGGAGGCTGTTTATTCTTCCCGCCCGTGCGTGGAAGTTATTGATTTAATGCTCTATGGATGCTCATTGCTTGAATATTAATGGATGATTGAAGTTCATTGGTGGTAGTGCCTAGATGGCTTGTGCGTTCAAAGTATTAGTTGTACTAGATGAATATGTAATGTCTTGTACTCAATTGTAAACTCATCAACAAAAAAATTGCGCTCGAATTACTAGTATTTTAAATCGTGAAACATAATTTCGATTTAGATTATCAATAATTTTATTGATGAGATTTAGTTCTAATTAAAAATTTCAAATTCAACGGTTAGGATTTTTAACATATTCAATCCTCCATTCACTTAATAAAACCTACTCTAAATCTTACTACTTCTTACTCATCAAATTATAAAAAATATTTAAAATTAAGTCATCATATCTCACAAAAAATTATTATTTCTCCGAACTCGTTAATTTCAGATAGCAGTTCATAATGATGAATTTCAGCTAAAGTACTTATCAAAGTTCTAATTAAAGCATGAACTAACTAACTATCAAAAATAGTAGAAGTTTGGTCTAACGATTGTGAAAGTAGGAAACGTTGATGTTTAGCGATCATCCATTGAGTATCAAAAATATTTTACACCTCTTTGTCTCTAACTATATTACGAAAAAAATTCGTTATTTCTTCAAATCTTATATCTCGTCCACAGATTCAAACAAAAATAATAAATGGAGTATATACAGATTATTTAAATTTTATTGACAACAACTTGATAAACCTTCGAGGTCTGTAAGTTGGTACCAAACTGATAAAGTAGTAGATGAAATGGATGATTGTGATGTGACTTTACGAATGTAAATCAAGAATGTGAATTTACTTGAATGCTCTTCTATAATCTTTTCCGTCATTGATAACAAAAAGGTAATTAAGGATTGTGACTTGAGATCATCTAGGTAGTTGGAGGTTGGAAGTTGGAATGCTTCACAAATCATTTTCAATGATGATGCACATGCCCTTCAGGTTGGGTTACTGTGTATGCAAAGGGATCTCAAGTGTGAGGCTAAGTTGAAATGAGGAATGAGGTAAAGTTGGGTTATCCACCAAGACATAATTTGGAAGAACATATCCAACAAGAAGATACTCAGATAGTTCTCACTATGTTTTCAAATCCTCCTTCAATTGCGCCAGTCTATCCAATCAATGTATTTTAAATAAACCTGGCTCGATACTTTACAATCACTTTTGCCAAAGTCAATCTACTAAAAACACAGTAAAAGGTATCAAAAGTCAACCTTTTCATGCAAGCAAAAATGCATATACCAGCTCAACTACAGAAGCATTGACTCATTCCAACATTTAGTTTTCTCCAATATCCATTTTGAAATATATTTTGTGAATTAAGGAACTAGACAAAAATAAAACTGTAAAGCATTACACAATTGAATGCAGATTGCAGAGACTTGTTTCAGTTGAATGTGTATTGAAGCACTTAGCTACTCGCCTTTATCCCATCAATCTCTCCTTACCTTGTGGATCAAATGGACATCATATGACTCATGCTTTCCTTCCAAACATATCATCCTCGATTACAACTTCTTTGTCTCATACTCTTGAGTTTAAGCCATTACTTTCTGTAGGTAATATGGTCAGATGCATATTAAGATTTCACATGTTAAGGTGTTAAGCTTTAGTTCAATTGTATTTTACTTACTTTTTATCAAATTTCTTAGTCAAAAATTTGATGCTAAAAAAGTAACGTAGCCTCTCATTTCAGACCATCTAATGATTATTAGTCCTGGTTTATGACTTACTAATTAGGCAGTTAACCCACTTCAGCTTGATTTTAATGATTTTTGATGTGAATGGGACATGAAAGTTATAGTCTATAAAGTGTGTTTGTTACATTGTTGTTGAATTGAATAGCCTATTTTGGTTCAAAAATCTTCTATAAATTGGGTCACATTTCCTCCATTAATTTTCACATTCCCACTCAAACTCTCCTGCTTCCCATTTTCATCTTCTAATTGAGCTCAATGTAAGTGGATATGCACTTGAATTTGCTCAAAGATTGCAGCTTTGATGATACCAAATGCTGATTTGTAATTTGGTGACTTTGGTTTTGCAGGAAAATGGGTCATGTTTTGCTTGTCTGCTTGAGTTTGTTTGTCTCTATGACGCCTTTTGCATATGGGTTAGGTGGATGGATTACTGCGCATGCAACATTCTATGGGGGTGGAGATGCCTCTGGGACAATGGGTATGTACCCTAGGCTCAAGTTTAGGTTTTACAACACCCATTTGCTCTAAGATCATTCTGTGTGCTTAGAAACAACTCTTAGGACTCCCATTAGGCTAGTTTCGAGATGTGTTGCCCTAAAGACACAATTTTTCATAAGGACACTTTTTGTGATCCCATTTGAGAATACTATGACATTCAGTTGATAAAGTTCAAACCTTTTTTATTTTGTTAAAGGTGGAGCTTGTGGGTATGGAAATCTATACAGCCAAGGATATGGCACAAACACTGCAGCTTTGAGCACAGCCTTGTTCAACAACGGCCTGAGTTGCGGATCTTGCTACGCGATCAAATGTGTGAATGACAGGAAGTGGTGTATTCCTGGTTACATTGTGGTCACCGCCACCAACTTCTGTCCTCCAAACAACGCCTTACCAAACAATGCTGGAGGATGGTGCAACCCTCCTCAACATCACTTCGACCTCTCGCAACCCATCTTTCAACGCATTGCTCAGTACAAAGCTGGAATTGTCCCAGTAGCTTACAAAAGAGTGCCCTGCAGGAAAAGGGGAGGGATAAGGTTTACGATCAACGGCCACTCGTACTTCAACTTAGTCCTGATCACAAATGTTGGAGGAGCTGGAGCTGTCCATGCAGTTTCAATCAAAGGCTCAAGGACTAACTGGCAATCCATGTCGAGAAACTGGGGACAAAACTGGCAGAGTAACAGCCTACTTAATGGTCAAAGCCTCTCATTTAAGGTCACCACGAGCGATGGCCGCACTATAGTGTCTTACAATGTTGTTCCATCCGGCTGGTCGTTCGGACAAACTTACTCTGGCTCTCAGTTTCACTAACATACTTAAGTTCTCAACTTTAAGGTCATGAAGGCCATAAGTATATAACACTCATATTGGTTTGATTCAATTTGTAAGAGTTTGCGCCCTTCATTTATAGGGCATCCCTTTGTTTTAAAAAACAGAGCATTTGGGTACACTGGGCCTGTAGAAGTTGGGCCTGGGCCGAACAACCCCTCCTTATATGTCCATGTTTAAACAACCAACGGCGGCGTCATTACCACCGGCAATGACGACGGCGACGGCGACATTCTATCATATCTTATCCACAAATCTTCCGCCAACGACGACCTCGAAACGAAAGTTCCAATCTTTCACCGTGAAATTGAACCGCTGTTCGATTAGACTCTCCCAAGTCCAGAGACAAAACTACAGACCCCCAATTCCAGCTCCCGATTCCGGCATCCAATTCCGCGAAAAGCTCGTCTACCTTGAATCCCATCTCAACGTCAATTCCACCAGGCACTCCTGCTCAACCCCAATTTCAGATCCAGCCCATTATCATCACTCAAATCGATCGAAAGATGCCTCCTTTCGATGGGAATAGAGCGACAAGCGTTCGGACGAATCTTCGACATGTACCCACAGTTGCTCACTTGCGACCCTTACATTCATCTCTACCCTGTATTTGACTTTTTGTTAAACGACGTCGGTTTGGTCTACGAAGATGTTCGAACGGCGATTGTGCGGTGCCCTAGGCTGCTGATTTGCGATGTTGATGAGCAGCTTAAGCCTACATTAGCGTTTTTGAAGAAGCTAGGGTTTGTGGGGTCCAATGCGGTTTCATGTCAGACGACTGTTTTGTTAGTGTCGAGTGTGGAGAACACTTTGTTGCCCAAGTTGGAGTATTTGGGGGTTGGGGTTTAGGTATGATGAGGTGGAGAGAATGGTGTTGCGCTCCCCTGGGCTGCTGACTTTTAGTATGAGAAGAATTTTAAGCCGAAAGTTGAGTACTTTTTTGAGGAAATTAGGGGGATTTGGAGGAATTGAAGGGTTTTCCGCAGTATTTTTCGTTTAGTTTGGATGGGAAAATTAAGCCTAGACATAGGGTTTTGGCTGCGTATGGGTTGGTGATGGGGTTACCGGAGATGTTGAAGGTTAGTGATGGTGAGTTTAATGCCCGAGTGCTGGAGTTGCGGCTGGGTTTACATAAGAAGTTCGCTCTTTAGGGACGCATTTGGTGTGGATTTATTCAAGCTGTCTGTAATCAGTTTCAAGTTGATTAGGAAAACTGGAAAAGTTTGCATTGGTAATTGTTGTGTTGTGCGTCACAATCACAACACTAGTTATGACTCGTGATTTCCTGTCTCAGTTGTTGTAGACTTGATAGTGCAGCCATGAATTTACGGTAGGTCTGTTGCTGCTTGTAAAATATTGAAGCATAGAGGGAGCTTGAGATATAGGGAGCATTTCTAGTCAGCCAACCTCTGCACTATCTTGGTCTGCTAGCATTGCTGGAGCCTGGAATATTTACTGATTGCGCTAAGGATATTTTGAGGCTCGGATGCAAGATGAATGGAATGTTCTATCAAGGGTTCGTTGGATTTATCTTTTGGACTGTGTATTTAGCTCTTTTCTTGTCAATTCTACCGGATTTACTTGTACCACTACCAACATAAAGTAAAATATCATCGATATGAGCTTATTCATGAGTATATATTCATTGATCCGTCTGATCAAAATTAGTGCGGACCTCAATAGATTCTTTCTTGGCTGGGAAGTAGACATTTTGTTCCGCACTTTCTAACAGATACGTTATCTTTTATTTGGGCCCCTAATGGAATACCAGTTCACCATATGAATGCACTCTAACCCTTTTATTCAATCAAACTTTATCTTCACCACTAGCTAGAGCTTCTTTTAAAGTTGTGTGTTTGTAATCGTTCTTGTAGTGTTTGGCATCATCCCAGAATCTCTTTTTGCCTCTTAGGGAATATAATAAAGCGACGAAAAGGAAGCTCCAAGTACACACAGCATCTGCTTAAAGAGAAAGGTATGTATGTATTTTGTTTGTGCTTCAATCCTTTATTCTTTTCATGTTTTTCAAACATTTGGTCCACCCTCATCTCTAGTTTCCCAACAGATTATATTCCTCTCTTTGAATTTAAGCTTCAGTGTTTTATCGACATCTCTTGGAATTCAAGAAAGTGGGATGCTTTAGTATCAAGTATCCTTAATTCATTTATATATCTCGATTAGAGCCATACTTGAACAGGCATATGAGACCCCTTTTTCAAGTAATTGTATTGAGTCTTCGTCTTTATAGTTTATTGATTTGTATTGCCTGTTTTATTGCGGCACATATTCTTTTTTAACTGATAAACATAACTATTCGTGATAATAGGTACTAAAAGTGTAAAGAAGGTGAAGCATATTTTTGCTGTT
Organism: Sedum album; assembly: GCA_006409495.1. NCBI lineage: Eukaryota > Viridiplantae > Streptophyta > Magnoliopsida > Saxifragales > Crassulaceae > Sedum > Sedum album. The sequence goes on along the minus strand of QZGG01000154.1, from coordinate 247,515 downwards.
GGGCATTGAGTGGGAAATGCTGGAGGATGCTGTCAATCATGAAGTTTTATATTCCAAGTGAATGGAACTTATTTACCAAAACCCAAGAAAATGGATGATCCGGTTTTGACGTATTGGAACCCTTTTCGAAGATTTCTTGTTGGCCATTGTGGCATCTTTTCTTCATTTTTTTCCTTTTTCCCAGTTCCAATTTTTCCTCATGCACTGAGTTTGGATATGGATTACAGGCTAAAAGCAACACACAAAAATCCATCAGCAGAATAAGTTTTTTTCTTCGTATTTCTTGTCCGGACCCTCTCTTATTATTCTTCCTTTTCCATTAAGTTATACAGTCTTTTGTTATCCATAACCCCTTTTTCTGTTTCAGCAATGCGTGTCACTCGTGTACCAGACCGATTGAATTAGGCCTCGTCTAACATGCCTCAAATTATTGCTCTTTACGCAATATTTATTACATTAAAGTCAGAGGATAAAAAGCACGCAATACGGGGTATCAACTGAAATGTGCCTCAAGGAAATTTTCTTCGGACCTTCCAAGCAGCTGGCTGGTATTCTTTGCCTTTGGCTACCTAAATTGTTCCACAGGGTAAGAAAAAACTTCCAGCAGTTTTTTCCCATTTGCTTATGGTATTTTTACTGTGCGCCCCGACGGGATATATATATGAGGGATAGATACCTTACTGAGGATATGTACCAAAGTTACTGAGGTAAGAATATGTTCTAGGTGCTGAAAATGATTGCTAATATTCGCTAAAGGGTTCGTATCATTTATGTGTTATTTTTCTTCTTATATATCTTCTAAGCTTTAACTTAAAAAAGTTGCATCCATTATTATTCGACTAGGTGGGGCATTGAAGTTCCTCAAGGAATCAATTTCTTTTTCTCGATGCTTTTGGTGCATCTGAGATTCTTTTCATTCCTTTCAAGTCAAAGAATGGGATGAGCTCAGCCACCACACAGCTCAGGAGCATATATTCCCTCCTCCTCGTCGAGGACCCACCTTTTGTTTCCTGATATAGAGTTGTCTATACATCGGACAAGCCAACAAAATCCCCTTGACTGTATATATACTCTTTCCTTCTGTTTCCACTGGTTATCTCGTTTTTCAAGTTCCAAGTTCCTCGTTTAGGCTTATATATTTAAACTTAGAATTCAGGTTTATATTTCCTTGGTTTCAGATGGGTGTGCCCAATCAGAATATGAGCTTGGTTTTGTCGACTGATGCAAAACCAAGGCTTAAATGGACTGCAGAGCTTCATTCTCAATTCGTGGAGGCCATCATCAAGCTTGGAGGACCAGACAGTGAGTAATCAATCATCTTATGTTCTTCTGAGCATCTTCAAATTTCTTTTTTTGTATTAAAATGTTTGGATTTTTTTGGCAGAGGCAACTCCTAAGAGTGTGATGAAGTTGATGAGGATTCCTGGTCTGACACTCTACCACTTAAAGAGTCATTTGCAGGCATGACATCTTATATTGACTTGCTTCTACTGCCTGTAAAATGTTTTCATGGCTGACAAGATTGTGATCCTGTTCTTTCAGAAATTCCGATTAGGGAAAAGTCAATTACCTGAAACAAGTTCTGACAGCAGGCCAGAAGAATGTGAACAGAATCAGTTCATCAATCTTAAAGATGAAGGTGGAGGTCTCAACCAGATAAACGAGTAAGACCGCTGACCTTACGCCCATTTTACGTTTGTTTTTTCTTGACTAGAAGTTGAGGTTACTAACTCAAGAAGCTGTTTTTGCTAGGAACTTGAAGATTGCACAAGCACTGCAGTTGCAGTTGGAGGTTCAGAAGCAACTCCATCAGCAAATCGAGGTTTGCAAAAAGATCCCAACTTTGAAGATTCCTGTTGTGAATTAATCTATTAGATGATATTAAATATCTCAAAAATATCCTGACATTCAGATTCAGAGACACTTGCAACTGAGAATCGAAGCACAGGGGAAGTACTTGCAATCAGTGCTGAAGAAAGCGCAAGACACCCTCGCAAACTACAACAGCTCAGCAACAAGTATGAATATTTCCCAATGCGAGTTATCTGAGCTTGTTTCAATGGTGAACAATGGGTGCCAGAATTCGTCAGCGCTCTCAGACTTAACAGAAACTGAGAGTTGCAGACTGCAAGATCTAGCAAAAGGACTAACTAAATACACTCGATCCAACGACAGCTCTCCAAACTCCTCACCGGCTCAACAACTAATCACTCATCAAGACTTTTGTAACTATTCGAAGAGGAAGAGAACTGGAAGTACTGTATCTGACGCGAACTGCTTGGAACTAGATGACCAACAGCCTGTCAGACGATATAAGAACTCATTGCAGCTGACACTTGATCTGAACTCCAAATATGAAGACCAGTCTGATCAACAAGACTCCATCATCTAAACCTTGTGCACATCATCATAGCTTTCCAAATATATTTAAATTCAAATCATAAGCAGAAAAAAATACCTTGCATCCCAAGGTACCAAGTTCAGTTCAGTTAACATATTAAACATTGTCAGATTTTACTTCAAGTCTCTCTCTCAAACCCCCTTCTTCCAATCCCTCCCGACGCCGTCTCTTTGGCCGCTGCCTCTCTCCGCTTGATGCGGATGTTTGGAGTCTGGCGAGTTCTAAGAGTGCGTCTGTGTGAGGAGGCGGGCTTTTTTAGGGTTTGTTTCTTCCGATTACGAAGGCGGCCGGTTCACTATCCTCATCTTTCACCGCCGCCTCGTAACCGGTGTCTACTTGCTCAGCCTTTTGTTCTCTTTCTGCTGTCGGCGTTTTTCCGAGGTTGGGGTGTCGGCCTGAGGTTGTTTCCGACTGCGTCGGCTGGCTTCTGCTGATGTCTGCCGCCCCTGCTGGTGTCTTTCCTGGGATTGTAGTTGGCGCAGTTAGCGTCTGCAACAGTGGCTGCTGTCGTCAACCACCATCTGCTATCCTCTGTGAAGTTTTTTGGAGTGTTTTGGCGTGGTGTCTTTTGCTGCGTCTCCATTTTCAACCTCCCCAGGCTGCTTCTGTTGCAGTCGTGTGCGGACGTTGCCAGTCCTCGCCACGTCTCCGTCTCTCGACGTGGTGTCTCTTGTTTGGCTTTTGGCGGTGCGGGCGTTCGGCGGTTGCTGTTTCTCTGTCGGCAGGTCCTTCGTCTGCCTCATGCTTCGCCAGGTGTCGCTATTTCCCGTGTCGTTGCAGCGCTGTCCTTTTGATGGCACGTGGTCGTCGTCTCAGTTGCCACGTCAGCTGTGTCATCCTGCTCAATTATCTGTTGTCAGATTCTGGTCAACTCCATTTCTTTGGACACGTCTCCAGGACATGTTTTGGTGCTTAATGCTGGCTTTACACGCGGGTTTTCATCTATCTCACCTACAGTTCACGCCATGCTTCGTCCTACTATTCGATTTATATTTTTAAAAGTTCACTGACTCATCTTATATTATTACGGAAATCAGGGTAGTTTAAGGATCTAGCGTGGTGCTTCCTTTTGTGCTCACTTAGTTTCTGTCACTTTCTATTATATTCTTACGTACCGAGGCAAAGTACTCGGTTTAGTTCTTAGTTTGTCTTTTCAATATTATTTGGACTAGACTGAGTCAGACTAACTTATGTTAGCCTTTCAAGTCCCCGAGTTGTACGTGTAGCCTTTCGGCTTTTAATCAAAAAAAAAACATATTAAACATTGTCACCAGACACCAGGTGCTTTAAGCCAAGTTTCAATCTATAAACAACCTCATTGTACTAAAGATGTTTTATAATTTATTTCACTGATAGAAAATAAGAATCGAAATGGTGATGAAAGATGATTACAAGAACATGTTTCATGGTGAACAATATCATTTCAGCTGTCACGCCTGGACAAGTAATCAATGAAAAGATCAAACTTTAATCATGGGATTTCAATTATTCATCAAAAGACAGCAAATTGGTATGGATGAGCACGAGTGGCAAATGAGAAGTTCATATTTGATAAATTTTGAATTTCTTGCATCTGAAGGAAATGATAAGCTTACAATCTGAGTGCAAAGAGGTAGAGATTTATAGAAAGGGAAAGAGGGTGGATACAGAGTCTGCCCTGTTGAGCCTAGAGCTCATCGTGTTCGCTAGATTGAGGAGTCACTCTTCGACCGCCAAATATTGGGAACTGAATTTGTGTTTTACATTTCCTGCCTCTGGGCCGCACTGGACATTCAATCAGATTTGTGCCAGAGGTATCGACACACATGTATACTTGGTATATCTGGCTGTTACCTGACGCGTCAACATTGCACTCGACATAAGGCTCAAACCCAGATCCATTTTTGATAGCTTCCTTGATGTTTTCCAAGCTGTAAAACCCATCATCTGGCCTTATTCCTGTATGATTTCATTGTTCCGTAAATCATGTTTCCTTTTTAACACTTGTTTAACTGAATGGTAGAAAGTATGAATTGTGATAAGAATATTAGTTACCTGCACTGATGAGAGACGGAAGAAGATTGGTTTTGCTCTTCAAGTCAAGAGCGGCCTGGAAATATGACCGCTGGTCCAAGACAGATTCTGAACAAGTGCCATGTTTATCCCATTCATGAGTCCAGAATTTTTATGCCATCTCCGCTTGGACATGCTAGTGTTGGCCAATCCGTTTCCATGCTGCTGATAAGGTCTGAGACCTGGGAAAGAACAAAATAGCTGCCTCAACAAAAACATTAAGATAACATTGCTTTCTAAAGTCTTTAACCTAATCTTAATCTTTACAACTGATTCTAAATTTCTATCACTTTGCATAATGATCAAAATATTATTTCCCTAGTACACACATACCAGAGATTTATCAAAAGGACTGTCAGGATCACAGTTTGATGGGTATGAGCCATCGTCGTAGTTTGGCCATAACCCATGGATGCTGAAATCCGATGCAGGCTTACCAGTTTTGGGGTAGCAACAGCTTTGCCTCGAGTCACAATATGCTCCTGGCCACTAGACAACAAAACAAACGTAAGCTCAAGATTCTCTTGCCTCAAACAATTACATCCAAAACAAAAGGCATGCTTAAACTCACTTGTTGGACAAAATAGAAAAAATCAAAATCCTTGGATGCACAATGAGCAGGAAGACACTGAGAAATCAAGATACCAACAAAGACGACGAAACTCAATTTCATTGCTCCTTTCTAAGTAAGATATTTCAAATACGAATGATCCAAAGTACTGAATAAGATGCATTAGCGTACCTTAACTTATATAGACCCAAGCCAAGACAAAATAGTAGAATGAGATGAGAATATGCAATCAGCATATACTTACTATCACGTTATTGCTTAGTTGTAACATATCTTCAAATCTCATCTCTTGCATTTTAATCCCACCATCTTGAATTAAGTTATGTGTTGCCTCCTCCTAACTGGTACCTTGTTTTAAAAATTAAGGTTGAGTCCGTTAACTATAGTATTAAATTCAGGCAATAAATTAAATTAGGTTGATGTACTTTGACTTTGTTTAGCTATGTGAACATCCTTGTATAGTTGAGCACGGAACAAGAACTTAAGATGCTGCCACCAGCAATAATGCATTACCAAGTACATTCTAAGTAATGTTCCTAAACAACAAATTTTAGGTAAACAAACGGATGTAAGTAACATCAACTACATCTTTCCCACCAAGAAAGTTAGTTGCACATTCCTTGTTTGAACAGAAGTTCAATAACATTTTCCCACTGTGAATAAACTAGAATCCTAAACTGTAGGGTCATTCGTGATTTTTTTCACAAATGTTTTCTACGTATTGCATAAGCCTAACATATGCGACTTGGTCCTTGCAGCTATATGCATGATAAACATGGCTTCCAAGCGTATCTATGTCTGTTTCTAGAATTAGAGGCTTAGAGGGATCCTCTTAGCCTGTTCATACTGGTTAGAAAATTTCCACTGTTAGGTTTTATACTTTATATGATAAATGTGTGCTAGTCTATAAGGGGTATGCATAAAAACTTGAATAAGTACTTACAAGCTAACTTGATTTGGGTATAAGGATGAAACCATTGTGGTCCATGAATAATAGTACTCGTGCTTCAAGCCATCTGATTACCAGGAATCCCCACAAGAGCATTTTCCATCTTTGAACTGGTGGAACCTCAGTATATCTCTTAGAACTATTTGTCCACTGGAGTATCAGAGCAAGCATATCCACGAGCCATGGAGTTAAACAAAACAACATCTCTCATAGGACTTGTATCAAACAGTTGACGTGCATAATCCATAAACTCGATTTTCGCACTCAACGTGCAGTAATTCAATTGGATGTCATTTTGGAGGTGGGGTTTGATAGTTACAGCTTGGATCTGCTTCAGATCTCTGACAGATGTGCATCTGGGTATCAAAGACAATGCTTGGAAAGGGCTTGTGGTGTCTTCCAGTGTAGTGGAAGCAACGCTGATGGGTGGGAAAGTCGTTGTTGCCATTATAGTTTGCATCTTTAATCTCTTTGTTAGGTTTTTGTGGAGGGAAAAAGATTGGATTTAATAACAATATAAATCCAAGCATAATTAAACATAATCCATAATTAAACATAATCTCTTTTTAATTAGTGAGCCACATTTCTTCTTCATAGTTTAATTTTTTAATTTTTTAATTTTTTAATTTTTTAATTTTTTAATTTTTTAATTTTTTAATTTTTTAATTTTTTAATTTTTTAATTTTTTAATTTTTTAATTTTTTAATTTTTAATTTTTTAATTTTTTAATTTTTTAATTTTTTAATTTTTAATTTTTAAATTTTTAAATTTTTTAATTTTTTAATTTTTTAATTTTTTAATTTTTTAATTTTTTAATTTTTTAATTTTTTAATTTTTTAATTTTTTAATTTTTTAATTTTTTAATTTTTTAATTTTTTAATTTTTTAATTTTTTAATTTTTTTTTATATTTGGTATTAGGAATAAGTTCTAGGAGGACATGCATAATTTAGTAAGACGAAAAAACACGATCTATTAAGTTCTAGGAGGACATCTCAACCGTTGAGTTATAACATTTTAACGATAGAAATTAATAACCGTCAATTCCTAGTCGTTCGTATTTTTAACGAGTCTAATAGCATTTATCATTGTGATTATAGTCTTTCCATATATCAAAGGCATGAATAGTCTTTTAACGAGTTTTCTATTAAGCATGGGTTCAATGATACTCATCTTTGTGTTGTCGTTGAAATGTTGATACAAATAACTCTTGAGCTCCTGGAGCATGTGTGTGTAAACGTCTTGTATTTTACCATCTGGGTTAGGTATCAAATTTGTCTTCATAGCCATATCACTGTAAAGCAATAAATAACTCATGATCTGATAAGCACTGGAGGAAGCATCTTGAGATATGGGTAGTACCTTATAGGGTTCGGTTCCTTTGCGACCTTCTGCATTTGTGCAAATTGAGATTCTTCTATTTGCACTTTTGTATTAGCTAAATGCACATTCCGTTACTATATGCACATTCCATTAGCATTTGTGCATTTAGCTAAACGACAAAAATGTGACAAAAAAATAAAGTGCAGATCTGCAACGTTGGATCAAATTGATCCAGCGGTGAATTGCCTGGGTCTCAGGGATCGCAGACATTAAGAGGGGTCGCAATTGAACCCTCCTCATACCTTATATTCCTCTTCTTTATCGTGAGACAAACACAAGGTCTTAGAAATGAACTGAAATGGGTCACTAGCCTTAGTCACTGGACACAGAAAGGTACTACAGTATAGAAGACTCGTGGGTAGACTTATATACTTGACTATCACCAGACCGGATCTTGGAAAGCGCCTTAGCCTTTCCATCCATGAACTGGCTAAATAGAAGGCCTCTTTGGCTTTTCGCTTTAGACATCAACAACCGAGATTCTATTACAATTCTCTCGCCGGGATAACATTTTACCTGCTACATCCGCCTTCCTCCCAATTCTGTGACAAATTCAACCGCCAATTAATTAAAAACCAACTTTAATCTCAATCATTAATTTAATCAAATCAACACCTAAAATTAAGTCCTTTTGTCTTATAAAATGTACATGTTTCATTAGATCCTAACTCAGTTAGTTTAGGATTAAATTTATGAGAAACAATAAGTTTGAAAGACTTAATCTCAATCATTGATTTTGATAATTTGACGGTTGAGATTAAAGTTAAGCATTAAATTTGCAAAAAACTCTAGCGGTTGAATTTGACAGTATTATTTGAAAATAAATCTCATTCGTTAAATTGTTACTAATCAACGATCAAGATCGTTTCTCACGTTATTTTATTTATTTATATATCATTGAACTTTTAATCAATTAGATTATTAACATTAGGATAATGTTTTAGGAGGACCATCAAATTTTTGTGAGACGAAGAGACATCATCTCATCCGTTGATTTCTATTAATCTAACGGTTGATATTAATAACCGTCACTCTCAACCACCCCTGTATTTTGCAAATCCAACCACCCAATTTAATTAAAAACTAACTTTAATCTCAATCGCTAGGTTAATAAAATCAACGGTTGAGATGATGTCCTTCCATCTCACAAAAATTATTTGTTTCTCTGAAACTTAACCCATTAACATTATTACTCTTTAATTTTGAAATTTTAATATATCTTCCAAGTAAAATTAGTCAACATCCATATAATTTCAGTAATTAACTTTCATTATAAGCAGAAGGGGTGGTGGCCTGATGATTATGGTCTTGCTCTAGCAACCAAAACGCTTGAGTTCCAATGTAACCGCAATATAAGACTTCTTTTTTAAGTATGATCTCTATAAATTCAATTATTAAATTGTACCTAATATAACCGCTCGAAAAAACTTTAATTTTAAGACTTCTTTGTATGATTAAGCCCGCAATTATCGAGGTCCATTTTTATGAATTCGGCCCAACCGCGGAGCCTTTCCTCAAGCCCATTATTCATTCAAACAGTTAATCAAATATGGGCGTATTCGAATTAAATTAACGACGCGGTTTTTCAACGCGTGAAGTATGTCAAAATCTGTCAATCTATTGACGAAAATACCCTCATCAAGTCCTTCAATTACCACCGTGTCAACGTCGATCGTCGATCAATGAACCCTAATAATCACTTTCATAAAAAATCCATTTTTAAATTCTTTCTGTATTGGAAAATCGATTGGACGATTGAATTTTTCCTAGCGACTTTTCTGGGCTGCGTAGCGATTCAAATCCTTCAATTTTTCTGGTAATTTTTAAATTTTTTCATGAGTTTTAATCCTAATTTTTCGTCCGAGATTCGCTGGGTTTCTCCAGCGTGATCTTTAGACTAATTCATACGCGTGAAAGTTTGAATCTTTATGTCCAGTTTCGGACACCTCTTTCCCGTTTTTGATCGATTGGGTTGTGGTTTTTGCCTGAAAAACAGCTCGTTTTGAATGATTGGATTTGGTAAATATAGGGTTTTATGTTATTACAGGCGTGTTTGATTTAAGGGGAATGACTGATCATGTGGTGGTGGTTGTGGATGATGGATCTGTGAAGCCGCCGCTTATGGATGAAGCTAGAGTTGTTGCAGCTGTGGAGGATGAAGAGGTGGAGGTAATGGGGGAGGAGGAGCCGTTGATTCAGGTGGTTGAGTGTAGGATTTGTCAGGAGGAGGATCAGATTGGGAAGCTGGAAACTCCTTGCGCTTGTAGCGGTAGTCTAAAGGTATATAATATTTTATGAGCTCTTTGCTAGTATTAGCTGATTTAATTACGACAATACTGTACCCATGTTATCAGTTTCTTCAGATTGTATGGTTCAAGTTTTAGTAACTCTATAGATATATCAGCACTTCAGTTGGGTCAAGACATCAAGTTGACCTGTTGATTTACATTAATTTGAGCTGCTCTGGAAGATTATGTGTGTATTTCCAAAATATGCACTTTGCGTTATCGCAGTTAATTTCTTATGGACGGGTTGAGATGGTTATATAAAAGTTTGCTGCGAAGCTCATTGCTTGCACATTCAAAGGATTGTGATTCATTTCGTAACTGCGAAAAGAATGATGTAGTTGCAAATTATTTTTCTTCCATTGCTTGGTTTTGTTTACTCTGATTGGCTTTTCTCCGAGTCATATTTCTACCTCCAAGATGATCAAGTGGATCATTACTTGCCACGTTAATGTTATCCTTCATTTGTTCCTGGTGTAGTACATTATCTGAATCCAATATTCATTTACTCCATTAACAGTATGCCCACAGGCGATGTGTTCAGCGATGGTGTGATGAGAAAGGAGACACAATTTGCGAGATTTGTCATCAGGTCAGATATCACTAGCTTAACTGCATTTTTTGATGCTTAAAATATGATCAAATAAAATAACACAAATCCCATGCTGCTGGTGTAAATGAAATATGAATTGTGGTTGACAACTTGAAGTGTTTCACTTTAATCATTAACTAAAGTGAGTTCTTCCGATGCAGCCATACCAGCGTGGGTACACTGCACCTCCTCCACCTCGCCTAGAGGACACGACCATAGACATTAGGTAGGGTTTTTTCTTCTTTTGATGTATTTGTTCCTTCATTTGATTGGTGTTTCAGATACACTTAATCCATCTTTCAGAGAGTGGAGACTGAGTGATCCTCGGCTATTGGCAATGGCTGAGGCACAACGCCATTATATCGAGGCAGATTATGATGAATATGATGCATCTAATGCTAGTGGAGCAGCATTCTGCCGTTCTACTGCTCTCATAGTAAGCTCTCAATCCTGAATTGTATTCAGCCTTTTGCTCACTTTGTTACTACTTTAGCGTAAATGTTTGAAAGCAATTAAACCGACTGAAAAACTCGTAGGAGCTGATATAAAAGTTACAGGTTACTTGTTATATAGTAACATATTGATCACTTATAAGAAATACTGAAAATTTGTTGTCTTTATGCAGCTGATGGCACTTTTGCTATTCCGACATGCTCTCTCCATGACTGATGATGGAAATGGAGATGATGATGATGCGTCAACCTTTTTTTCTGTAAGTCATTGTTGAGGCTGCATATTGATAAGCTGCCCTGCTGATTGAAAATCACTCTCTTAGATTTATCAACTTTTAAATGTTTTATATGCAGCTTTTCTTGCTCCGAGCTGCTGGTTTCCTTTTACCCTGCTACATCATGGCTTGGGCCATCAGCATCTTGCAGCGCAGACGTCAACGACTTGTAAGTACTCATGGAGTTCTTTTCCCTTATGAAATATATTTGGATATGGTAGCACACCCACTGATGTAAAACTGACCTGATGACTCACAGGAGGAAGCAGCATTAGCTGCCTCACAGTTTGCCTTTGTGATTCAGTCTGGCCATGGCGGAGTTCATTTCACAGTATCTCCACCTGGACCCCCGGTGGCACCACCACAAGAAGCCGTTTAAAATTTCTTAAAATTAATTCCTCTGTGTGGAATTTGACAAGGACCAACACAATGATCCAAGTACAATCATTCATTTTGGCATTCTTGCCTTGCTTCTGGTAGTTCATGTACAGTTCAACTGGGAAGACATGTGAGTCCGTCCTGGTTGATGAGGCATTGCTTTACTTTATATAATCTCAATGTTGTATCATTTTCCATTATCAAACATATTTTACTGCCTCAAACTTTTCAAGATTGAAACAAAATGTTAGTTTTTGATTGAAAGGGTTTCTACATTTGTCCTTAAAGGAGATATTTCCTAATTTCACCTAAGGCGCTGACTTTTTTCCACATCTACAATTTTGTCGGCTTTGCATGGGATGTAATTGTTGTTGCTTGTGTTCAGTGTTTCAAAATAAATGCTACTCCATTAAAATATGTTCATGAGTAAATGTCCATGGAATTGTTGGATTACGTAGGGTCTTTCTTTTTTGCATCTTATTAGTATGAATCTGAGTTTCTATGCTAAACTAGGAAGTGTATATCCTAAGTTCTATGCTTGTATCTGCAATGTAAATGATTATGAATTCTAGACAGAAAAATGTCATGAAACCATTAGCAGACAAAAAAATTGTAAGTGGGTTACATGAGTTTTCTTCTAACCAGGTTAAGCTACTAAAACCCAAAAAACCTAATTAGCATAGACAACCTTCATTGTTTCAACCTTCTTGGGACACTATCAGGTGTAACATTTGTAATTAGTTGACATCTCAGAGGGACATGGAGATGAGTCCCATACCAGATTAGATTTCCAGGCATCAGAAGGTAGTTGATTATTAACCGAGAACCCAGGATGAAGCAAGCTCCATGAGTCACTGACGTTTACTGAATAGCTTTCATTTTCATGTTTCAATAGCTCTGGAAGATGATTCTGAGCACCATGAGGCAGATCAGTCTGAGGTAGAGTGGTAGGGAAATCAGTGAACTCAGAGCTGTCTGATGGTGCTGTTTTAGAGAACTCATCACCAGTAGTTGTAGATGATGATGATGATGCAATCTTGAATAGAATGGATGAGATGCTGCTGTCATCATGAGGGAATATCATATTACTGAGAATATTGTTGGCATCTGCATTGGTTTGTAGTATATGGCTAGTCCTGTTGATGGGTTTGTAGTAGTTTGGATAAGGAGATGAAAAAGTTGGAGCAGATGAGTGTTGTTGCTGTAAGGTGTTGTAGCTGCTGTAGTGGAAGTTTGGGTCAGGGTGCGGATGAAAAATATTGTTAGGTTCACTGGAGCTCAACTGACTGCTTTGTCCTCCGCTTTTTGGTAAAAACATTAGGCAATCCGGTGAGGGTGATGAGACCCACGAGTGGGAGACTGCACGTTGTGCCGTTGTATTTGTTTTCTTGAATATCCTGCAAATTGCCCATGCATCCTGCAGTTTCCAAAAGAACTAAGGTTGTCAGAAAACAAATAGAAACGGTGGTGAATGTAAGATGGTGAGAATATTTGTTTAGCATACATTGGCTGGAATGGCTCTGTCAATGAATCGCTTTGGATGCATAGAATCAACAAGAGATGGCAAACGGAACTCGTGCATCATCCAATCAGTTTTAATACCTTTGGCAGCCCTACCCTTGTAGAAAACTAAAGACTTCTTTAAGCCAACGCACTTAGTTCCTTCAGATGAGTAGATGGGTCTATCAGTACCAGTAGCTTTCCAGAAACCAGCACCAGTAACCCGATTAGGCCTAGCGCTGTTTCTATACTTCCTGTCTCTCGGGCAGTAGAAGTACCATTCTTTCTCCCCAGTTGCTGCCAACTCTGCTTGCAAAAAATGAGTTTAAACACCCATAAATAAATCAACAATTACAAGCAGAGGCAACTTTAACAAGAATAAGAGAGGAGGCCCTAGATGAATGAACCAAAAAAGTCTTACTTGGGAGATCCCATGGATCATGCTTGTAGATATCAAGTTGCTTAATGAGCTCTATGGCCAGTGGTCTTTGTTGAATCTTCCTCTTCAGATAAAATGCAACAAGCTCTTCATCAGTTGGATGGAATCTGAACCCAGGAAGCAATATCTCATCTATTTTATCACCATCAATTTTATCATCCATATCCATTAATACCAAAGAATAGCTGCTCAACTGCACTCAACTTCTTCTCTGCCCACCTCTCTTGCCGGTTAAGTCAAACTCCCAGCTTTCTCGATGAATCAGAAGTTGGGATAACAGAAGCTAAAGATACACAAGATGGAAACTCTTAGACATGTTTATGGATATGAATGAGCTTTTGCTGAAGATGATGAAATGAAGTGTGAGAAACACTCATTTTGAAGGCAATATATGCTACCTCATAGGGGTCGGCTTCCGAACCTTCAGCCGCCTTTTGTGGTGACTTTCGCATAGAGCTACCTGTGTTAAAAAAGAGAGTAAGCTAAGTGTTTAGAAAAAGATTAAAAAACACATCCACATGTTTAGAAGACCATTAGATTAACCTTAGTCCTTAAAATTGATATCTTTTTCACATCCAGGGCCAACATTTTGGTTATTGAGTAAATACCCAATTTTAGAATCTCAAGAGAAAGTACAAACATCTGTTTCCAAGTCCATAATAAAGTCATGCAGTTTACTTCCATACTAAAAAATAGCAAAGATAAGAAGTTCAATATATTATTTCAAAGAAGAAAACATGCTGCAACCAGCTTACTAAAGCTATTACAAACATGCAATTAAATAGTTTATTATGTAAATCTGAAGACAAAGCAAGTTTTCACAAGGAAACAATTATTAATATTAAATAGATGTTTTAAGTAGAGACCCATGCTTTAATACTGAACACAATTTAGGTTTGAATGCAGAGTTATTGTTTAGAAATGAGGACAAGATGCAACTTCCAATACAGACGATCAAACTAGCATTGAAGTGTTTGAAACTCCCAAAAGAGTTATCAATGCAGTCATGTGGGTGCACCTGAATATTCTACAATTTTAGTTTCTATTCCTCCCTGGCATGACCTTCTATTCCACTGGTTTGTCAGTTCTGCAATTTGAATAATATTTACAGGTAAGAATTTCTCTTTAAATGTCAAAGATTGAGTTGAGACTGCAAGAGATTCCTTCTAAGCTAGCTAGTTCCCTGAGGGCTAGGGTAACCCTAAACATGCTCTAGCTCATACGGCTTCCTTTTTTTCGATACAACATATGGCTTCCTATTTGCATGTAACTTTTTGAGTTTACCCAATCAACTGACGAAAATTTTTATTCCAAATTTCAACTCAGTAAATTTACAGATTAATACAAACATGCATATTGTTTCAGAACTTAATTCAGTTTTCACTTCACAAAGACAAATGTGATACCAAGGACATACATTCTTCTCTTTGAAAATATGCAGAGAACCAAATGCTAGAAGCCTTTTTAAAAGCGAGTAAAAATATATTATGTGTGAAGATGACAACTGAATATGCAAATAAATCAATAGTAGGAAAAGCAATCCACAAGCTCCCCAAGAAGTTATCAGTTTATACTAATGCAGACAACAAGTGCTTCATATACAAAAATGCGAGTGCGAGAGACTTAAATGATCATAAACATGGTTTGAAATTTGAATAGAGCAATCACCATGATACTTATTAGAATTGTTAGGATAATTATAGCATAGGGAAATAAATTTGGTATTCACCATTATTGTCTTACATTTATTATTATTCTATTATCACTACGTACTTTTACACACTTTGCAACATCGAAAAATTAGTGTTGCATAGGTGTATGTTGCATAAGTTCCGCGCGACATTTAAGTTGACGTTGCATAAGAGGACACGTTGTCTTAGATAACTTTCGGAACATACACTAACGCAACATCTAAACATATGTTGCATACGTCAAAATGATATACTAATGCAACATACAGACACGCAACATCATAATGTATGTTGCGTAACACGAAGCAGGGAAAACTTGTTGACTTTTCAACGTCGTTGTAAATAAATCGTACAAGTGTTTTACGATGGTTGGTGAGGGGTTGTTTGTTCTCAGTCGGTTATGCAACATACTTAGTCTTTTTATGTTGCAAAAGTATGTTTATATTAATGATGAAACAATGAAGGGAAATGAGGAGGAAAAATTGAGTGGAAAATTTACAAGAATGAATAATGGGTGAGAGGGAAATATTTCGTGGAATAAAAAAGAGGGAGTAAAAAGAGGAGAGAAAGTGTGAAGGAAAATTGATAATGAATAAATATTTAGATTTAATATTCTAATTTTGATCCAATAACTTATATTAACCGGCTTAAATAAAAATAATAATTGTGGTTATTAATTGATTGAATAATAATTAAATTCAGAAAATTTGTATAAAGATCATATTTTACCACACATTCTCTTTGATAAAAATATTGTAATGCACATTCAAACATTATATATACTTAAATATTAAGTTTAAGGTATGTGATACATGGTTTAAAGTAAAAAATTTGGAGTATGCGGTTAATATATGGTGTAGAATATATATAGGGTGTAGGATATATAGTTTTGGATTTTAATTTTAGAGTACATGATATATGGTTTGGAGTATGGGGTTTAGGGTATAGGTTTGGGGTTTAGGGTATAGGGTTTGGGTATAGGGTATAGGGTTTAGGGTTTGTTTAGGGTTGGTTTAGGGTTAGGGTATAGGGTTTAGGGTTTGGGTTTAGGGTATAGTTTGGGGTCTATGGTATTGGATTTAGGGTATATGGTTTGGGATTTAGGGTTTAGGGTATAGGGGTTAGGGTATAGGGTTTGGGATTTAGGATTTAGGGTTTAGGGTATAGGGTTTGTGGTTTAGGATATAGGGTTTGAATGTTTAAGGGTTGAAGGCTTGAATGTATAAGGATTGAGGGTTGATTGTATAAGGGTTGGGGATTTGAATGCCTAAGGGTTGAGGGTTTCAATGTCTAAGGGTTAAAGTTTCAATAAATTTATTTAAATGTACTTATATTCATTTAAAAATTTTAAAATAAAAATATGTTATACTCACTTTCATTAATTACATTAAATATTTTTAAAATATGAATCCTAACATAGACTCAATTTTTAAAGTTTAGTTCCCATAAATGAAAAAGGATGTGGTGAAAATAAAGTTAATAAATAAGATGATTGATCTATATCCGGATTTTATGCACTATATAAAAATTTCATTAATTTGTTTCCAAAATTTACCGCAACTTTAGAACTTTTGAATCCGAAAATAAATTACATATGGAATTGATTTAAATTTAACTCTAATTTAATTATATAATTTATTTAGTTTTTATAATTTTCATTTAAAAATTACTGCAACTATTGGCACTATATAATTATTATTGACCATTTTTATTCAAATTAATTTAACTACATTTATATTCAAACATTCAATCTGATTTATTTATTATAATTTTGTATAGTTTTTGATCCAACGGTTATGGTTAATGGTTGAATGAAGGGTAGAGATTATCATCCGAGTGAACATATATTGACGAATCACCGTTAGACACGTCATCCATTAAAAGAAGAGGGAAGGAAAGAAAGGAAGAGGGAAAAGTAAATTTTCAGATTCAATCTGAATCGTTGATCTTCAAAGTTCAAACCCTAAACTAAACACTTATTCCACTTTCTTGCCCACGCCGTCTCTAACCATAGCTTCCGATTCACATTAATCCTCCTATGCCACTTTCTCCAAATCCTAGTCGGCGCAAACATCCTCCCACCTCTACACATCATCCCGTCTCTAACCCATAGCTTCCGATGTTCATTTGTACAATTTTTGTTGGGTGCCTTTGGAAAGCTCAAGAAGGTACTCTTAATCCGAAAATATCTTTGCTGCTCAACTCGCCTTATTTTCTAATTAGGATTAAGTGGTTGCATCTTATGCTTAATATCTTCATAATGAAAACTTATATTGCATATTCCTTTAGAGTCTGGACTCAGGAAGCTGTAAATGTGTTTGAGGTAGCAAGGATGAATTTGCAGCCGCTACTGAAGAGTAAGTTCATCACTCGTCATTTAACAGTCAGTATACATGGCAGCAAAACCAGAAACCAAGAATTACTTGACATATGCAGGATGTCAGGAAGGGACATCAGGGATATATGCCTCTAAGCAGAACGTCGTTGGGCATCCAAGGTAATTAATATCCCTTGATAAACACAACCCATTCGACTAATATTCCACTCCACAGCTGTTAAATTAGCAAGCACTTGTAGTTCAGTGTTTTCTTTCTGTTTCACTTTGATACCCTTGCTCAAATGGGATGTTATTGTTAGTCTTTCACTCCACAGCTGGAACACTTTGTATATTTTATCAGTGCACCCTGATATTACCGATTGTGGGCAGTTGTTGCACGCTTTTTCATTTCCGTTGTGGTAATGTGCCATATTACGCTAAAGTTGCTTTTTCAGAAGAGTTGCTGATTTTTTAATTTTTTTCTTTCAGGGTTAAATATTCAACATCACCTCGTGCGACTAGAGATAGCTCGTTAAGAGCATCTCCCTTGAATTATGGCTTCATTGAATCCCCCTAGCACCTGGTGGCGGGCGGAACAGGAATCAAGCATTGGAATTCACTGTTTGTGTTGGCTCTTCTGGATTGTATGAGTCTTATGTATGACTAAATTCGCTTGAAATAATTGATAGTTGATGATGTAACCCAAAAATGGGCACTTTTGGATTGTATTGAATGGAAAGTGTATTTACATTCTATTTTGTCAATGTGAATAAATTTTATTTTGGAAAAATAAGAAATTAAGATATAATGTTAAATTAGCAAATCAGTATATTAAATCAAATAAACATATACTTATGCAACATATCTCACGTTGCGTTAAAATAAACATTGCATTGAGAGAAGCATGTTGCAAAAAGTAAAACGTTTATGCAACGTAGTCTAATGCAACAACATAACGTTGCAAAAGTGGTTAACTCTTATGCAACATACTCTAGATGAATGTCGCACGGCTTATGCGACACGTCCTATGCAACATTATCTTTTGCAACAAGCTGTATGTTGCACGAAGCTTACGCAACATCTTTTCACTCTTTTGCAACATACACTTGCATGTTGCAAGACGTATAAAAGTACGTAGTGTATTGGCAATGTATTTTCTATATAAACTTTTATATCATTTACACAATTTATAAATCAATAAAATCTCTTTTCATCTTCTTTCTTTATTCTCACAAGAATAAGACCAAACACACTTTCAAATGATCATTAATCCATGGAAAATATTGCTACAAACATTTAGTATTAATTTGTGAAATCTACGATATAAACCAGCTCAGTGTCATCAGTTCTCTCAGAACTAGGAAGACTAATATAGTAAATGGGTTGGCAGCAAAGAGGGGGTAGAAGTCAATATCTCTTAAGAATTGGTGTGAGTTCATTGAAAGACTTCAATTATAGAATTCCTCAATTTCTTGTTCTTCAAAAATTTCAAACTCTCAGTTTGTGAATCCCTAACTCACACACACACTCCACATTTACACAAACTATTACCAATGAAAAGTACTTAAGATCGAGTGCTTATTGTCTACAAAGTAAATAACATGAGTAGCCATCTGTTAGGGAAGGTCTCCGAGTCAAGTGTAAAACTAGCTAGGGACTGTGAATTCAGTGAAACTTCGCAAACCAAGCCCCTCGGTTGCACCCCTCCTTGTCTGCTCTTTGACCTTGGGTTTCCTTCCACCCAAGCGTGTGCAGAGTGCACACATATTGTAATAGAAAAGTTGAAGACAACAGCTATAAACTACGTACTTTCAAGTCAAAGTTTAACAACTCTCCAATTACAAGAACCTGTGACCAGATATATATATCAGCATAACCACCATGTTGTTGCTTGTCAGCTTTTTGAAAATAATAATCACATTCAATTAAGGGAATCAACGATGTAACAGGTTCATAATATGAGTACTAACCTGCCCTCAAGGATGACAAGAAATTTCCCCCCAGCTAGAGTTCTCAGCAAGTGAGTCATTAGCCCATATATAGCCAGCTGGACTAACCTGAAATTATGAAAAGAATTATTTATGGACACGTGAGTTTAAGGGCGTCCTTACTGATTCATTTTTCCTAAAACACACAAGTGTTTAAAACAGATTAAAATACACAATACATGTGAGTGCGAGAGACTTGAATGATCAAAAACATGGTATTGGAATTTGGATAGTCACCATGATACTTATTAAAATAAGAACAAAGTACCAAACACACTTTCAAATGATCATCAATCAATGCAATATTGCTACAAGCATGTAGTTTTAATTAGTGAGATCTACGACATAAACCGATGTGATGCTATTTTTCCCATTTATGAAGGTTTCCAAGATGAACCATATGACATTTATAATATAATTATGTGTGCAGTTATATGAGTTCAATAAATTTACGTATAATTTTTAAAGAAAAAATTGCCGCAAACTTCCCTCGTGTATCGTGATTTGCCAGGCCATTGCAACAAACCACCCGTAAATTTTCGAAGTTGCCAAAAGCCACCCTCCGTCCTTTTCCATTATGGTCCAGCGTCTGTGTTGTCTGCAGTTAAAAATCCATATCCAAAATTCAAAATAGTTAGAGATAGCATGTCATCAGTCCTTAATGCATTTGATCCACCAGCCATGGGCAAGACTAGGAAATCCACGAGCCAATTAAAGTTATATAATCTACTGGATCAGGACAATCAAATAATAGTCAGCAACTTCCCATTTGTCATCAGAGAAATCACTATTCAGCCAAGATGAATTCTACTGTAATTACTTGACTGAAACTTGCAGCAGGAGATATAAAGTACATCATTAAATTACTAAACACTGCTGTGTTCTCCAACTCTGTTACTATGCCACCATCAAATCAAATATAGTGTTTTTCACTATCCAAACGCAAACAGAATCTATAGCAGAATTAACCAACGGAAAAAACTAACACTCAAAACACTAGACACACATGAAGATTGCATCAACAACAGAACGATCAAAATGGAAGCACTTACTGCGAAGAGCAGAGCAGCAACAAACTACACAAGACTGAACAATCTGCTCAAAAAGCACACCTTTCGACACCAAATTCTTAACATCCTCATCTTCTCTATTGTGCAATCTGTGCTTTTCAGACTCCACTAACACCTCTGAATACATCCAGAATATCCGGTAGCGAAAGCACCTTGATTCGGCACCCCTAAGCAAAGTTCTAGTAAAAATCATAAACTGCTAAGCAAAGTTCACTTTCAGTTTGGGATGTGATTTTATAGATGTTTTTGTTGTTGTTTGTATTTGATAGTCTTCTTAGGAATTTAGCAGCCTTGTTACACTTGTATGAGTTTGACTTGTCACCCACTGTGCTGGAATTCTCAAACAATAAAGTTTTGGTATGATAAGAACTTGTGTGTTCTGATCTGCTTATTGGTATTGATTCTAATGCACAATGGAGTTGATTGGAAAGTTGTTGGATGAAGCTTTAAACTTTAATGTCATTACTTGTATAAGCACTGAGAACTAAGTAGAATAGAGCTAACTTTCTGCATGGAAATTGAGTTTCCTTTATTTGGTTGTTATGGATATTCAGATATTCCTGAGCTTGAAAACTATGTATAAGAACACAAGACTTCACAGACCTTATAAAGTGTTTTATTTCTTAACATAAACAAAGGACTAAATGATTTAACATATACAAAAGCTCCAATCTTGTATCATAAAATAGGAAACAAGATTGTCAAGATCAAACAATGTTTTAATTACACAGCCAGTGCCAGCAGCAGCCTGAGATGTTGGAATGTTAATGCATCAATCATCATTTGTTGGAATCTGTATGATCCTTTGGAGAACTACAATCCTAGCTCTTCTTATTTCACTGCTACATGTATCAGCTCGGGCACCCAAATCTTCAATGTTTTTCACGAATGTTCCAAGCTGCATTCTTATGTCTGCAATCTTAAATCTTAATTCGCCTTTGTCCAGGGCCAACTCAGCATTGTTTAACATTGATGTAATCTCAAGTTCCAGTCTATGAATAAGGGCACGAATGATGTCCAAATCTTTAATGGCCACAAACGAGACTACTTGCATAGAGTTGATGATAGACTTCCGCCCTTTCAATGCATTCTCATATTTTTTCCATAGCGAGTCCACCCATTTCCCGATTGATCCTATAGGAATAGAGCTTGCAGCAGATACAATAGCTGCAACTGGAGGTGCCGCTATGGCAGCTGCCACTATAGAACCTAACAAAACAGCAGCAAAAGCTGATAAGAATATAACTTTGAACACCATTCTCCAGGCATGTACGCTTTTGAGCTTCTTGTCAAGCTTTTTCTTTCTTTTCAGCAAAGTTTTAAGCATCTTCATTTGTTGGTGATACACTGACTTGAATTTCATGAATAAATCATCAGTAAAAGGATCCCCAGCAGCTCTGAATTTCTTCAAATCCTCCAAAGTTTTCGAACACATTTCTCTTTTCTCACAAGCCATCTCGCTTTCCTGGTCAAACTGATTCAAAGCAGCCAAAACTAGCAACTGACTATCTTTAGCTAGCTTCAAACACTTTTCTAGCACATTGCAAAAATCTAGAGTATGCGAGGTGTTTTCAAAATACTCTTCAACAAGTTTAGAAAGCTCCTTGCTTCCCAAAATATCATCCTTGCATTCCAGTATAACACTGATAACTTCCTGGTTCATTTCCATTAGGCATTCAGTGATCCCAACCATCGATTCAAATGAAAGTGATCTAACCTCCACACCCGTTGCGATGTTACTAATGGCTTGACTCGTACTAGCGTGGACCCTTTTGTCAAAAGAGTGTAAGTCATCGTCAACTCTGCAAGCTGCCCTGTACGAACTAAGATCAGCTGTATGATACACACTACCAGAGGCTGAAGCCCTAGTAGTAGAATCATCCTTACTCACGCAACACCCCATTTAAGGGTTTCAATTCAACAATCAACCCAGAGACGAAATTTGAAACCTTTAAACAGCTAGAACGACAACAACAACTGTTCAACACAAGAACAGCCGAATCTAATCGGCGTAAAAATATCAACTTTCTTCACAAAATCTAGATTGTCTTCCAACCCACCAACAGTTCGACGAATTGCGTCACAGAAAACAAGCCTTTCTTGAAAAAACCCAAGTCGGGAGAAGAAAGGAAAATAAGATAATAACGGCATTATTTCCAAAATCGAAATTAGGAAATAAAGCCGTTGATTTTTTAATTTCAAAATAGGGCAATATATTTATAAAAAATCCATAATTATTAACTTTTGTTAGGAACCATCTTTTACTTTAGAACTTTCAATAAACAACTCATATGTTATTGAAAGTCGTAAATAACTAGTTAATCACCCAAGTCTGACGTCGTCACAACGCGTGAAATCAATCGCTTTATTTTAAAAATCTTATTATTCAAAACCTTATATCGTCGGTCGACATCTAATGCGAATTGATTTCACGACAGGAGGGGTTGAGGGGTGATTATCCTGTGGAGTTTCATTTCAAAATGGATTCGAGTACGTTTCGTTCTGATACCTTCCTGTTCTTCATTTTTAATAGTCTTGTAATTCTTAATTCTGTGGTAGAATGTGTACATCATGATATTTTGATTTTTTAATGACGTTGGTACTTGTCATTAACGTGTATTTTAAATATTTTATACCTCAAACTTGTTAACTGGATTTAGGTGATACTGGTAGCATAGTTTTTTATTTGCGTGCAAGTGTTTAACATCGTGCTTTACTATTGTCTTATAGATGAATTTTTAAATGTATTTCAATTAATGCTGTTGTTTTAATTGACGAAATTGTTTATGAAATGGTCCAGCGAGCTTAATATTATCAATTTCGTAGTTGTGTGTGCAGCAGATATGGAATATGGTGTTAATGTAAGTGATGTTGATAAGAATATAATAGGATCGGAAAGTTCTGAAGCCGATGACACACAAAAATTAAGGGAAAATGAATGTGAAGATGATGACTTTTTTGAAGAGCAGTTAAATCAAAGTCTTTCTACCTTAGATGTTACAATTTACGGCGGGGAAGAACTCATTGATAATCTTAAATAAAATGCAACAATTGATGAAGAGGCAATCCAAGAAGATGATTTATTCAATAGCGTTTTCGATAATAGAGGCAAAGCAAACAAAAGATTTACACAGTTTAACCCTTTGATTGACTTTTAGCAGCCAATTCAGTTAGAGAGTGGTGTGTTATTTGCATCTAATGATATTTTTCGGGCAGCTCTTAGGCAGCATGCGCTAGAGAATGGCGGTGACTACTATTATATTTATAATGATAAGAGCAAAGTGACTATGTATTGCATGAGTAAGTGTGGTTGTCCGTTTAAGCATGATAGAAAAGTGTGCACATACGACACTAGTACAGTATGCATTTCAACTGAAGACTTTTGAAAGTATGCATAGTTGTTAATGGAGACAAAAATACTAAGCTAACTTCCACTTGGCTTGCCGACAAATATTTAGAGAATTACAGAGATGACCCGTCTTGGAAACTTTCTGCATTCATAAGTCTTTCGGCATAAAACATAACGTTTTGATCCTATCTATATCTTGGACATATTTATTTCAGATGTTAAATTCCACACTATAATTTTAGACAAACTTTTATTTTGCTCTTGGGGATGCAAGGCATAAGTGTTCATGTACCGACATGGAATTGACAAAACATCATGTCCCCAAAGAATATGCTAATATCAATGTAGAAGTCAAAAAACACATGCTTGAAATTATATCAATGAAGGATGTTCCTGCACTGCAAACTCCCTCGTCCACCTGAGGCTGGCAATGGTTAATCCAATGCAAGGCTGCATTCTCATCACCTCGGCCGCCTGAGTGTTTTTCATGAATCCCGATTCCCGAAAAATAAAAAAACTTAATTAAACTATTCTTTTCCCTAAATAATCATACATATACACACTTTGGCTACTTCAAAATAGAAGATTTGGCACCAATTTTGTGAAGATGTCATTTTGGCAGGGAAAAGCGAGTGGCTCCTGCAGAAATTCTTCTTGAAAATTTGCTACTTTCAACCAATGATCATGTTATATTGGTTGGAAGCCGTAATTTAGTTTCCGTTAGTTGTTAGAGTAGAATCATGTAACGCAAAATGATTGCACTGAAGCACAGGCTTAAAATAGAGAACCCGAAAACACCAAAAAGGCTATCCTGCAGCCAAAAACAGAAACATCTGTTAATTTCTATGGTTGCTTAATAGAACAATGTCAATATGCCAGAATAAACGTTTAGTTTACCGAGAGAAGACATCCTGGATCAAATGGCAGCAGTCGCCGAAGTTACTGGTCTATGGCGGAACAACTTTGTTAGTGCTCGTCGTTCACAGTCCTATACAGTTGAAATGAAGTCTGTGATTTTTACTGATTTAGGACAGAAGAAAGTATATAATTGTTGAGGACTCACAAATAGTACCTTGAACATATAAAGCCGCAATGGCTTCTCTGGGTTTGTTTTTCTGAGTTTCAAAAATGTATATGCGAAGGATAGCTGATCACGAGACGTAAATCGATGAACTTCATTAAACCAAAGACATGAAAATAAGTTTGACATTGGGGTATGAGCTCGTACGATGAAGGATCCTTCCGGAACATCTGCATGGACAAATAACATTCAATACGTTCATTCATTGGAGGGAAACGTTGAGATAAATAAAGCACAAAAGTTGACACAAATGGAACTCACTACTAGGCAGAAGTCTGTTTGGGTCGGATGGGTCAAACTTTGTAAGGCCATCAGACTGATAAATGAGAAACTGTTCATCAATGGCCGAGTGATTGTACTTGTTTAAACGTTTATTTTGAGCGACTTCCTCCCAGACACAATGACGGTCATAGTGATTCGAAATAGCAAATTCTGATTTTGTTCGCCACAAAAAGTATTCAATTATTTGCATAGGATCTGAATGAAGCCGCAACTTGCTATCAACCCAGATAGAGTACCTAAACGTAAAGTATACATGTGAAACATACAAGAATATTTTCAAGATGGAAGAAAAGAAGTCCACGGCCAAAAGAGATAAATTTTGTGATCAGTAAACTGCTCACATTACCTTGAGGAAGGAAAGAGGCGATGCGATAAAAACTTTGGTACTTTTCCAGTTCTTCTCATGTCCTGGAATGGTAAATTTCTAACTACCACACATCCTCCACAACCAATAAATCCTTTTTCATCTTGGACATGCCCTTCTGATGCTAGCTTGACTAGTGTTTGTTCATCCACAAACATAACAAAACAGACCATTTTCTTGGAAAATTCGCTCATCTATCAAATAACACAAAGTATCATGATGTTACCAGTTAACATAAACTCGGCAGGTTGCTGCAAGAATAAAAGATGGCTCTTTTACCTTTTTGCTGGTTGGTCGTCTCAGGAAATCAGAGCTCCCAAATATACAAGAAGAAACGGAGACAGCACAGTTCTTCATATAGGCTTTGTCCTTTTCTTCTAAATCGAATCCAGTACTCATAGAATCTCCCGGTCCTTGTACAAATCCACAGTGGAGTTTCTGGTTTCTTGCGTGAAAAGAATTTTCTCTTTCTTCTAGAGTCTGATGTCCTCCAAAGCTAGGTTCAACAAACGTGTTATCCAAAGTAATATCTTCTTTCGAAATATATTCTAGCATAAAGTCTGATGTATTCAAGTAATCCTTTGGATCGATGAAATAATCAACTGTCTGCAGCAAGTCGATCTCACAAGGAAAGTCTTTGAGCCAAACGAAACAACAACAAAGAATTTATTAGGGCAGAAAAATGAGTCGCAAAAATTATCTACAAAAAAACGAGACAAATACACCTATTCACAGTCTAGCTTAAGTAACAATCCAGTCAATAAATTAAAATTTACATTACGTTTGTGTTTGGGCGGTGGCCTTGTTCGATTCCTTGCAGGAATTTGTAGACCCCCATCCTTAAAAACTACACTACCGTTATCAATGTCACCTGTAGAGACAAAAAATGAAAACATCAAGTTTTAAAAAATCTACGAAAATCATAAAAGGCATGGTTTTATATAGATTTAAAAAAAAACATACCTTGACCTTGATAAAAGACTTCTAAACCAAAGAGACCGAGATAAATAACAAACAAAACACCAAAAAAGCAGACCCAAAAAGACAGTTTCTGTCGACTAATTACTCCCAACTTCAGCTTCAGTCTCCTCTTCCTACGCAACCCTCTTGGACCATAATGCTCCACTAATCTACCACTATTCTCTCCGCCTATATCCGATAATAACTCATTCCCATGCTTGTATGGCGACATTCCTTGGCTGCTTCAAACACCAAACCAGCTCATCTGCAATAACTAACATACCATCATTAACAAATTCCATTAGCATCACCAAACACAAACCCACCCACATTTTAACTCACATAATTTTGCACACTAAAGAATCATTCAAATACTAATTGTACAAATGAATTGTAAAATCAATAAAAATAATGATTGCAAACAGATTAAGATGTAAATTGGAATGGAAACAAACCCTAGTGGTGATTGATTGTAAGTGGGTATGCAAGGGAAATCAATCAATCGATCAATTAGGAATGAAACCCAACAACCTGCTCGGAGATCTCATTAGCCTCTCGATTTCCTTTTTCTTGAAATTTACGAAATAAGCATCGACAAGGAGAGGAGACGCAGACACTATCGGCTCGTAACCAAAACGATGTCGCTTCTAGACAGAGTTGACAAGGTAATGTTTTAAACATCATAAATCTCTTGATATCAATATGTTAAAAATGAGCGGAGTGATGGTTAATTGATCATGATCTTGATCAAACACTTAAGAATTGAACGATTGAAATTATGTTTTTTCGTCTTATAAATATTATGTCTTTCCTTATCTTATCTCTGCTAATGCAATATGCTGATCGAATTTAATGTTGTCTTAACCTAAATACTCTTGGCGGGATCTCTAAACGAGTAACAGGTATGATTACCCTTTATTTCTAAACGGACGGGTATAGATGAGTATTTAAACGGACGGATAAAGGGTGGATAACGGATAATGGATAATTTTGACATATCTAATCTCGGACGGATTAAGATCCAGTGCAGCGAAAGCTATTTAATGCGAGGGTTCACTCAAAACTACGTAGGCTTATAGTAAAAAACGTCAATACGACGTCGTTTTTACCTTCGCAGCAAATAACTGCGCATTACCGGATCCGAGTCCGTACAAGGACTAGAAGTTTAAAATCGAGTTTCAAGATTTTAAATTCTTAACATATCAACATTTAATAACAAACTATTACAGCCAGCTTCTAATTTAGGGTTTACATGCTAAATTAGCCATTGGGACAATGTTAAACTAAAGACAAACTTGCATGGTTATGACTTAGGATATTAAACCCAAGATCGATGCTACAAGAACCTTCAGTTTGGTTGATTTGGTCCATGGAAGGGTTTCGGTTTAATTGACCTGTGTTTTATAAATCTTTTTTCTTGTCCGAATAAACCAACTCTGAAGTTTGCATTGAAGCTCGGCCCAACATTCTCTACCGTAGGCCCAATAAAAAGAATCGTTCAACGGCCCATTAAAACCTCGCTACGTGAGTTGCTTAGCTTAAAGCGGAGAGAGAGAGCAGTTGAATTGGAATCTTCTAGTTTTTGTTACCGATTGGATTCGCCATCGATTTCTGTTGCGTAACGTCTCTCGCTTCTCGTCAATTTCCGTCGCGCTTCCCGAACCAAAAAAAGGTCTTGATTCGATTCTCGTCTTACGTGTTTTTGTGTAGTTTGTTATGATCTGAAATTGGAGTTAGTTTGTTGGATCAGTTTATTGTTTGATCAATTTTCAATTTGGTATTTTGGAGCTTGATTTGTTTTTCATAATTTAAGCCTAAGTGATTGGTTGAAAACCTAGCTACCCTTGTTTGTATGTTCTTTGTTTGTCGCTGTCAGCAATTTTTGTATCTTATTCTTGTTGAAAGGGTCAAAGGTTTGTAGCAAAAAAATCACAGATGACTGGATGATATTTTGGCTAATGAATATTGTTGATTATTGGGTCCGTGTAGTTTTGTGAGTGATGTACAATCAAAACAACCTTCCTCATTAAGTGCTGATAAATTATTAGGATTATAATCGTAACCTTCCAGTGTCACTGCTTTTTGTCAATCCGTAAGGGTTTTACATGGAACCTGCTACTAGCTCACACTAATGGATTTCTTGTTCGTCCTCGTTCACTTTTGTATTAAATTTGTATGCCTTTGCAGTATCTGCAGAATGAGTTCTGGTGGACACATAGTCGAGGTCACAAACTTGTCTCCAGCTGCTATGGAGAAGGATGTCAATGAATTCTTTGCTTTCTGTGGTCCTATTCAACATGTGGAAATTATCAGGTGATATTACTACTCCTTCATTAACTTACTGCTTTGCCAATTCTAGATCCTAGACTTCATCTTTATCACGTTCGCAATACTTGCCATCATTAAATTGTAAATTGTTACTTGTTATACGTTGGTCTATGGTCAAAAAGTTTACTTTATCGATTTTGGTTTGCTTAATGACCGGTTTCCAGTTCAGTGATTTCCTTTTTATGCTAATCATTGTTCTTATAACAGACATGGTGATCTTGGCTGCACTGCTTATGTGACATTCAAAGACCCATACTCTTTAGAGACAGCTCTGTTCCTAAATGTAAGCTCTTGGCTTCCCAGTGAACAGTTATCACATTTAGATATGATTTAGGAGCCGTAACTTGTCTGAAAATTGGGATTCTAGTACCCCTCTGACAGTGGATTTGGAACTTTTTATTTATGTACTGCAATTTTTCTCTACTTGCATAATTTTTTAAAATTCATTTTGCCCGTGCATGGCATCTTGTAAATACAATACATCAGGGTGCTTCTTTTCTGGATCAACCTGTCTGTGTAACGCGCTGGGGGCAACAACAAGACAATCAGTACGACTTTTGGAGTGGCCACTCACAGCAAAATGAGGACTACAGTTCAAACGTAAGCAGCTTGCCTTTGTCTCCTATTGTTTTGATACAACAAATTTCTAAATGTTCATGCATTTTTTCTTAAAGTCTGAGCCAGGACCACTTCCTAGTGCTGGACAAGCAGTAACCATGGCTCAGGATGCTATAAAGACTGTCCTTGCCACAGGATTCACCCTTGGTAAAACAGCGGCAACCAAGGCTCAAGAATACAACGAATCTTACCAAGTAACTGCCACAGCCACTGCCAAAGTCTCTGAACTCACTGAAAGAATCGGTCTAGCAGACAAACTCTTTGCAGGGATGGAAGCTGCCAAATCTGTTGACCAAAAGTACCACGTCACAGAAACTACCAAACAGGCCGTCTCCACAGCAAGCAAAACAGCCATCAGTGCAGCAAGCTCTGTTGTGAACAGCAGTTACTTCTCAAAGGGTGCTCTCTGGATGTCGGACGCACTCAACCGCGCAGCCAAGGCTGCTGCTGACCTGGGTAATCAACCTTCCAGAACCTGAACAGCATCAGGTGACTGACATAACACTTGTTCCTCGCAACTTGTCTCTAATCGTATTACCAAAGTAAAGTGCATGTAATTTAATAGCATCCAACTTTGTTCAGCTTAATATTTACAGCCCCGGATTACTGAAATTGGATAATTATAAAATTTCCATCAGAAAATGTCATCCTCTAAATCATCCTTTACTTAATTCCAGAAAAAAACTCATATTTTAGGCTAAGCCAATGTCTTGTTCTAAAATCTCATGTGATTAATACATATCTAGAAAACTCATCACTTACTATTTACTTATCAACTTGCCATGAGTATAAGATTATTAACCCCAAAATAATCATATATGTGCCCCCAAAGTATATCTTTATTACAATCTGACCCCTCTTCCTCCTCAAAACCCTTCATTTACTTTCTCCAGAATCCTCTATTCTCGCCTGCGTTCCCAAACCCTCGCCGCCCGCCGCCGATCAGTCGGTCATTTAATCGATCTATTAAACGAAGCCGTCAGCTATGGCTGCAAGTGCGCCGCAAACCCCTAACACAACTCGTCCGGTCACACCTTCCGCCACCGAATCCAACGAAGGACCGGTGCTAAACTTAATCAACAAGCGCCTACGAGCCTTACGCAAGAAAAGCAACCGTATCGCCAGATGGAGGAGTCTGTTGCCCAAGGCAAGATTTTGAACAAGGAGCAGGAAGAGACGCTCAATCGAAGACTGTCGTTTTAGCGCAAATCGACGAGTTGGAGAAGTTGAAGCAGCCTCTTGCGGCTGCCGTGGTTGAAGAGCATGCCGTCGCAGTGAAGAAGTTTAAAGAGAGTGAGGAGGAGAAGGAAGCTAGGTTTCAGCTGAAGAAGGGTATGTAGTTGTGGAGGAAGTGAAGGAAGAGACTGATAAGGAGGATGTGATTGGAGTGGTGGGAGATGTGTTGAAGTTGGTTTACTTCGGATCAATTTTTGATGTGAAGAATCTGAGTGAGTTTAATTCGATGATGTTGACTAGGACACATGAGAGGGGATGCTGTTTAACTTATGACTATGTGACTGATGATGCTGTTGATGTATTGGGAGAGAAGGATTTGGATTTCATTTCGCAGCTCGGTAGCTTCTTGACGTCAAGGTCTGTGGATTCGAGTCTTTCACATAAGGATGCTTTGGAGAGATGTGTGGAGCATGCTAAGTTATGGCTTGCTAACTCTGAGCAGCCCATTGGATCAGACACCAACATTACTTGTATCCTTAATGTTTTGGTGTCAAATAGTATAGTTTTGAGTGGTTCTGTTGTGTGTTTGTTTGCTTGTTGTGTTGTTTTATTGGTTTTTGATGGTAGGTATGTCGTTTCCTTAGCTTTACTTGATAGATGCTGGACTGAGACAAAGGCTGGACAAGATAATGGCATCGGAGTACTTTACAACTACACCAGAAATGACAACTCCAGTTGATGTTGCAGCCGCAGCTGCTGGTAACTTTGGCTCTTATCAGGTTTCTGCCCAAGGACATAATGTGAGCAGCCAGACAGAAGCCAATGTTACCCAATATGAACAGCAGGTATGACACCTAGTAATTAGAATTACATGTTCAAACTTGTGCTTTTAATCTCTTATTGGAAAATGCATTTTAAGCTAGTACTTTCCTTGACGTGTAGTATTGGATTGACAGATTTTGCTTGAGCTATCAAGTAGGTATATGTGAGATTTTTGGATGTCTTTGACAAATTCTTTGTATAGTCATGTATGATGTTTTATTGTTAATAGTAAAATTGAAATTATTGTTCGGAAGTTGGATTAAAGCAAGTGTAGACCATTGTTCCATCAAGGTTTTATAATTTTTACGGTTATCATTTCTAAGAGATTTGTAACTACACTGGCGTTTCCGATTAGTGTTCTGGTGAGCCCATAGTTCACCAGTCACCACTCTTACTGCATGCATTAAAGTGGTTGTGGAAATTAAGTAGATATTTAATAATCATTCAATTGTTTCAGTAGTATTTTACAAGCTTTTGGTTTCAGAAGACAATTACAAGTGATATGCGAATTAGCTAACTGCCTTTTCTAGAATCTTTGATTAACAAAACTATTCAAAGCTGTTTGTCTGTTAAATTCTCGTCATGGTTTAGCTTTGGGCTTCTGTAGTTTCCAGTTAACACCCTAAAGGATATTAAAACTGGTCGGCCTGATTTGTTGTCTAGTACAACCGTTATCATTACTAAGTTCCTTCTGAGTTTCAGTAAAATATTCATTTTTTTAAAGCTCCATCTTTGCTCCGAGAAGTTTGGAGTAGGAGACCTATTTAAGGATACATGTACATATATACTCTCAAATTTTAATATGCATGGGCCTTAGTTTAGGAATCTTGCTATAATGTTAACACCATATTCTTTTGCAATGTTGTATCCATTTTGCAAATGTTTTCGTTAATGTGTTGCTGATGTACCAAATGTAATTCTGATGCAGGAAGAATGTCAGTATCAACAAGAAAATGATGTCAATGAGTACAATCATGTAGATCAAAGTCACAAGGTTAACTTCAGTTGCGTACATAATGTCCTTCCTGTTGGGTAGGAAGCCTCTTGTAAGGCCTTTACTTTTGCTTGCAGGAAGAAATATCCACAGATGGTTATGACGTCTCGTCACTGCAAGAGCAAGGCTACACTCAGTCAGAAGAACAGAACAAGAGAGACTCTAGTCAGTATGTGCAGCGGAGAGGGTATCAAAACCATGGATATCAGAACCAAAGAGGTGGCCGTGGTGGAGGTCGTAGGGGATCCAATGGGCGTGGATTCAGAGGTGGGGGTAGAGGGAATGGTCCTTACCAAAATGGCCGCAACCAGTTTTATGACCAACCTGGAAATTATTACCCAAGGAACAGTAATAGCGGGCGTGGAAGAGGTGGTAGGGGAGCAGGTGGGCAAGGATATAATCAATATGGTTCTAATGCTCATGCAGGCCACCCAGCTAGTGACAGTGGCGTAGCATCTTAATCATGCTTCTTACATCTGGATTTGTGGCGGATGGTTGGTATGTCTTTCATTGAAACTGTTTTGTCTGGGTATCTCCTTTTAATCCACCATTTAGAACCACTCTTGTCTCCTTTTGCCAGTTAGATACTCAGAACAAGATTCTCTAATCATGAAATCTAGCTCATCCATGTTCCTAAAAGGATCAAAATCAGACATTATAACTTTAGTTTGCACTTGAATTGTTTCATAATGCATACACTTATGTCCCTTCGCAATCTGAAATGTATCAGCAGTTTGAGTCAAACATGTTGATGCAAGGATTTTTTCTGCTTGGTGGCTTTCACATTCTAAAGTTCTATTGATACAGAGATGTTACTGGGCTTTGCCAGTGTACGAGTTGGATGTTTTCTTCTTTGAGTTTCCTTTCATGGTAAGCCCGAGTGAAGCATCGTATATTGTCCCATGTTCTCGGCTTCAGCTTGATTCCTCAACCCTACTAGTTATGTACAATTTGCCATTGAAGTCTTTTTTTTGTAAATGGCCATTGAAGTCTTTCATACCTGAACAACAAGCAAATATTTCCAATGCTCACCTATTGTTCCAAGTTCCAACATAAGAAATGGGGCCATGGGAATACTCTGAGACATTTTTTGGTACACATGTATTCTTCCATCATATTCATATAAAGCCATAACATTTTCTGAGAATCTCAACTAGACGACAAACAATGTTCTTCAAATCAATTTTCTAGTTGACAACGATTAACACATGTAAATGTCAAGTATTCTTATGCTTTGCCATTTGCCAAATGCCAAGCCACTTTTCCAGGTTGTGTCCCTCCAAGCAAGATTCCCAACCAGACTCTATAAAACAGCACAAGCCACATGCCTCTCTCAAACACCTTCAATCCAAACCAACCTTCAAACAATTCCCTTCAGAAACCATCAGTTGAATATAGAGCCATGAGGTCAGATCAATATGTTTCTTCAAAATGTAACCAAGTCATTGCTTTCCATTCTCCTGCTCAATGGAAGTACCACTTTCAACGCAGCCAAGGACTCCTTCAACTGGTAAGCCTCCACTCACTTTTCCCCATCAACCTCAGATTTGTTCCAAACATTTTGAATTTACATTTTTATGCTGCAGATGGTTATTGACTTCACTGCCACTTGGTGTGGACCTTGCCGCTTCATAGAGCCATATGTTAGAGACTTCGCAGCTCAGTTCCCCGATGTAATCTTCGTCAAGATTGATGTAGATGAGCTTCCGGTATGAATCAGCTTCCTCCCAAACTAATGTCTCCCTTTTCCTTGTAGATAATATTCTAATCAAGCTCGTGTCTTTATTTTTTTAAACTGAACACAGATGGTGGCAGCGGAGTTTGGAGCACAAGCCTTACCAGCCTTTGTGCTGATCAAGAAGGGAAGAGCCGTAGACAGAGTTGTGGGTGTCAAAGTACAAGAGCTTCGAATGAAGATTGAGCATCACAGAACTCAAACTCAGTCTTTCCCATCATTTCCAAGACAAACTAACAGCTTATACGCAGGTGGCGCTAGGCGCTAGCCGCTAGCCAACCTTCGAGCCATCGCCTGAGGCGGAGGCAACAGGACAGACTCCTCCCATCTAGAAACATTAAGTTTATGATTAAAATTACATTTGTTTCAAGTATTCTTCATCATACCTGAGAATCTTTGTTTCTCAGACATCTGATGATGCCAAGGAATATGATTTGTCACAACTAGTTTCTACACAGTTCCTAATAAGTTCCTTGCAGCGTTTCGCAAGCAAAGCGGACTCGAACAAATTGGTTCTTCAACCTTTTTCTAGATGACAGACAGAAAGCGCGTAAGAAATTGACAATCATTTATAACAAACTACCAAATTTAAAAAAACAGGCAAAAACTATTCAAATCCGAACCAATCTTCTTCAAAAATATTGTACACATTTACCATAAAGTTACAACTAGCGTCACACACGTTTAAAAAGTTATAAAGACTAAAGCAAAACCAACACAGCGAACTTACATTATGTCACAACTAGATTAGTAACTGTAATACATTAAGTGAGCGTATAAAAGACTCGAGGAACACCAACCACGCAAAACAATCCTACAGTGGGCAAACACGCAGAGCCTATAGTGAAGATGATGCGTCAAGTGTACTGATGATGAGACTTCAGAGTATGTACAAAATCCAGTGATCAACAATTCCATTCGGGAAAATTCCTTCATAAAATAAAGCCAGAGTTTGCCAAGTCGCGTGCCACTGAAACAAAATAATTAAAGAGACGATAAGCACAAGGTGAATAGATTCCTCTCAAGTTTAATACTCTGAACATTGACAAATTCTCACAACATAAAGAATGTCTCCAAAATATTCAAACGCTGATTTACACGTACCAAAACTAGATATGATTATCTTACTAATATACAGGTTTATCAGTAAAACATATAAAACCACAGTTTAAAAAACTACTCATAACTAAAAAGTGAACTAACAAAGCGAGCAGCAGGAAATGTATTGCTGATGATTGAAATAAAAAAATACTCACCTTCAGAATCGCGAGGCACCACAACAACTTGCATTGTGATATTTGGGGGCAGCTGCAACGTCAAAGGATAAAGTTTCTGGTTCAACGGACTCCTCGTACAGATAACAATGTCATCCAATCCAGTCTCCTTCTGCAACAGCCTTGTCAACTCCTCCACAGAAGTCCCACCAAAAACCATTGCAAATCCGCCAGCCTCATCCCCTCCATCCGCATACTCATCAGATGCAATGTGATAGTATACCGTCCTTCCCTCCATCTTTGTCTCTGCTCTCATATTATGCTTGCTCACCTATAAAAAAAATATAATTTGAGAATCTATAAAATTACAAAAATGCAAAAAAACACAAAACCACAATATTTTCAAAATATTATACCTCATTTCCAGAGAAGCTTTCAGAAGATGCAAATGACTCGGAGCTAGACGAGTCCTTTGACACAGGAGTAAAAGCAATCGGCGGGGGCTCAGAAATCTTCGTTTTATGTGTCGGCCCTGCAGTTGGTGAATGATCCCGAATCTCCAAAATCTCAACATCCCAAACCACCCAATCCTGCGTAGCGGACCTATGCGGAATATCATGGGTAACAGAATTCCTCCAAGGCGGCAATCCTCCATTGGCCCTCAAAAAATTCCCATACCTTGTTTTCAACTTAATCTGATTCCCTTCCCTTATGGGTTCCCATTCAACAGACGAATCAAGCCTCTTGGGAATAGTCTGAAGCACCTTCCTTCCAGTCATTCCCAATAAAAATGGATGATTTGAAGCTGTTAAATACTTGTTGTATCTGCTTTTTAACCTAATCACATTTTCAACTGTTGAAACAAACTCCACTACCCATCTAGCGTTCCTGGAAGATCCTGATTTTTCTTGTGAAACGGAATCTTCATCTTCGTCTGCTGTAAGGTACTTGTCGTGGTGGCTGCGGAGGCGTACAGCGGCGGCGTTGCGGAATAGATCCATTCAACACTGCGAAAGATTGAAACTTTAAACACGAAATCAAACGCTGAATTAGAAAAAGGATACCCAAAAGCTTCGATCTTGAAAGATGGCTGTAGATTTCGTGTACTGGATGTGTTTGTTAACGTTGTGTTGTGTGTCGATCAAGGTTTTATTCTGAATATTCAGACAGCAGGAAACACGAAACAGCGAAGTTCTTGCTGATGAGGAGATTCAAAATGACTATTTTGACCTTCGATAACATGATTACACACTTTTTCATTTGACCATTTTGACCCTAGTTCATCGAATAATTAATAATTTAAATAATTTGGAAGCAATGAACGTCAAATACAAGCATTTTAAAAAATAAAAAATACAATTAATTGCTACTAATTATAATTATCGGATTTAAAAAATCTTAAAATCCCTAATTTAAAAATTATTTAATGTAATGAGGTGGGACAGACAGGGCCAGGTGGAGCCAGCGATATTGAATAATCCAACACGGCGGAAGTTGCGTGGACGCGATTGGTCTTATCTTAATGATGACATTAATTGTCGGTCAATTAAGTCCACCGGTCCGGTATATCAGGAAAGGCAAACCCAACCGGGTTAAGCCGTTAAGGTTAGGCTTAAGCTTATTTTCGTCTACTTGTTGACCGGTTCTGATCAGTAAAGTCAACAATGGAACGAGAAAATACTTTTGAAGGCTAGTTGGCTTAATTTAAAAGGTAGTAAAATAAAACTATTACGATTATTTTTATGTAAATTCTTCAGTGACTGTCCATTTCTGAGTTTTTTTTCCTTTTTTTGATTGAAGGCCAAAGGCCGAACGCACAACTCGAGGACTTAAAAGGCTAACAAAAGTTAGTCTGAGTTTTTTTCCTTTGATATCACCTACTTCTATTACTAAAAAATTACTTAATAAATATTTTTTAAAGAGAACCATCTAATGCACCGAATCTTATTATTTAAAAGGGTCTACTATAATGTACTCCCTCCGTCCCAACCCATTTGTCACATTTGGGTTTGAGCACGGGAATTAAGGTATTGAGTTATTGTGAGGAGATAAAGTATGAAAGAAAATATGTGGAAGAATAAAATATATGATAAATATTAGTTGTGAGCGTAAAAGTAAGAAAGAAAGTTTTCATTTATGGAAATGTGATAATTGTTTTGGGACGCCAAAAAAAGAAATGTGACAAATGATTGAGACGGAGGGAGTACTATTTAACCTCAAGATCAAATCTCCATTTGTTTTGGTTTCTTGTGAGTTCTTGGATATTTTTGCTTGAAATACTTTAAACTCAAATTTTGCTAGCGAGTTCATGGATATCAAATCTCCATTTGGTGGGAAATACTTTAAACTCAAATTTGCTTGAAATATAAAATAAAGGGCATTTTCATCCAAGATGCTTCAATACTCGGAATGTATAGCAAAATTAATTAATTTTGCACAAGGAATAGCGTCGTATCGATCAGCCTTCGATCGTCAACCACTTGATATTAAAAAAGGAGTTAAAAATAATTAGACAATTGATTTATATTTTTAATAATAAGTTTTTATTTTCAAATATCAAATATCATTAAAAAAATATCAATATCATTATAAAAAATGTGGATAAGTAATGGGGTTACTAACGAAACAGAGGATAGAGGCAGAGCATTGAAGCATAGAATGACATACCTTGCGAAAATAGAAGCTGGGAAATTGATACGAAATCACAGACATTGACGAACAATCCTCTGACGAAGACCGATCGTCAAGAAGAGACGATACAAAGCTCGATAAGGAGCTCGAATACTCTCTGACATCGTCCTCCTCTCCAATCTCCACACCCTCCACATCCCATTGCAACCAATCCTTTATCATCCCACACCCACTTGTTAGAAACAATGTATAAAAACAGGATCTAAAATACAATAAAGTACTGAATAAATAAACAGTAAGGAAATTGATAGAAATATCAAACCAGATTGTTGAATCTTGCTAGGCAATTTCCTTCAAGCTTAATTGCCTCCCTTTGTGCTGGGTGTGGTTTGGCAACTGGCTTCCCAGGATAAGACAACAGGACTTCTAACTGATTGCACTGATCAGGAGAAGCGAAGTGGACTATGCCTTCAACTATCACTAGTAAAACTACTACTGCTACTGAGAATGAGAGATTGTTGTGTGTTTCTGATAATTAAGAAAGGAGGTAGCTAGTCTCCTTTTATAGTGATCAGAAGCCAAACCGCCAGGAGAAAATTACTACCCCACTCCCCAAGTTGTTAGCATTATCTTTTCAACTTTCCAGGGAAGTGGATAAGTGGAAAGACTTGGTTTGTAACAACCAAGAAGATAACACAGACCAAGTCCTTTAATTCTCCAACCACAAAACTGCGTAGTTTTGTTACTTAGGTAAATTGCATAACTAATGTTTATTATCATGTCATGCATGCACATAATAAATTAAACATGTCACGTTTTCTATGCAACTTTACAAATCGATATCTCACACGATATTCGATCACTTTGGCGTTCGAATATTCAATCTTATTACAAACCTTGCAAGGATTTCAATCAAGACTTGAATTATTCGATTCAATGTACACAAGACATCGAAATTGGCTTATAAAATGAGTCAAACCCATTTTCTTCACACACTTAGAAATTCAAATAATTTCCAACAATCCCCCACATGAAGAAAATCAAAATTAAAACTAATCTAGACTCTACACTGTGGTGATAGTTTCTGCGGCCAACATCTGCATAGGATAGGTGTGGCAAAACCTTTGAACCTTCCCTTGAAAGATATGCATTCTTTACTGACTATTCAGTAGACGCGATGTCTTTGAACTGTTCGTCTTATTGTGTAAACGAAGTACACATCTTCCACAGATATTGTCCTGGCATACGTCCATTTCTCATGGGTGGGTTCGTTTCGGCCCTGAAACCCCAGCCTGGTTCTGTGAGAGTTGCTAAAAAATTAAGCCCTCATAATTCTCCTTTGAAGTGGCCACACTTCTCTCTCACATAGGTGATTCTTGTTCTGGTAATCCCGCATTACCCTTCTTGGAATATCTAATTCCTACTCCACAGAATCATTAAAAGCCTCAAGCTTATCCTCATACGGGAATCACTGATCATTAAGGAATGGGTCTGGGGTTTACCCCCACAGTGACCTCACATCGTCTCAGCAAAGAGGTTGTCCCATTGAACCAAGTTCTTGGGATCTCCAGTCATCATGGTTGGGTTTTTCCTTTTACCTTGACTTATTTCCTTAGGGCTTCAACCCCATTCCTTTAGCTGACTTCTCTACTAGGTCCCGATTCAACCCTTTGGTTAGCGGATCCGCAATATTCTCCTTGGACCTTACATAGTCAATACTTATGACTCCAGTAGAAAGTAGCTGTCTAATGGTATTATGTCTACGACGAATATGTCTAGACTTACCATTATACAGGACACTCTGTGCTCGTCCAATAGCAGACTGATTATCACAGTGTATGCAAATTGCTGGCACAGGCTTTGTCCACTCTGGAATATCCTCCACAAAATTTCTCAACCACTCAGCTTCTTCACCACATTTATCTAATGCGACAAACTCAGCTTCCATAGTTGATCTTGTGATCACGGTTTGTTTTGAGGATTTCCAAGATATAGCAGCACCTCCTAAGGTAAATACATAACCACTCGTGACTTTTGAATCCTTTATATCAGAAATCCAGCTGGCATCACTGAAACCTTCAATGACTCCGGGATCTCGGGTATAGTGTAAACCATAGTCCCGAGTGAATCGTAGATACTTCAGTACTCTCACGATTGCTTCCCAGTGAAGTTATGCGTAGTGAAGTTAAGCCATGGTGCTGAGCCGCTGTTGGCACGTAAATACATGCCTTGAGCGCTACGTAACTTGACTTGGAAGTTGGAACCCATCATGAACGGGTTCCCAGTAAGTTGAGGGAGCGTAGGAGTCAGGTGGAAAATAAAACTTGGTTCAAGTGGAAAATAATCGAACCGAGCAGGTGCAATTAACTGAACCAAAATAACCGCGTGATGAAGAAGCGCAACGTGCAGCAGGACACATGGCAAGGGAAGAGGACGGCCACGTGTGAGAACAGTACACGTGAGGCCACGTGATGACAAAAGTGGCAGAGAAGGCACGTGTGGCAGAAATGGCAGTGAGGGAGGACACGTGTTGGAGACAGGACACGTGTAACGAAAAGGACAGCCACGGACACAATGTATTTTGCGGACTGGAATTCGGTACTGCCTACAACAATTTACATTGAATCAAATTTAATCATTTAAAATGATTTATGCATTATATCCACCAACCTAGTGAATTACTGTTTTTCTGAAAATATGTGCTGAAAAATGGTGAAGTAATAATTGCAGTTAAATCAAGGTGATGCATAACTCTCTTTTTTTTGGTGGTAGTTTGTGCATGAGATAATTTGTAAGTGACTTTTTGGGTGCAATTCATCAAGGTTTGCATTCAAGGTTTTACCATCAATTTCAATCATATGAACTCTACTTTTGTGTGAAAGTATGAAAATCCGATACACTGGAATTCAGATGACATAAAGTGTAGAAAATTGAGCTGGATTTCATATGAATGTGTTCATATTTGTTAAGAATGTAGTGTTACTGTACTTTTACAGAATGTCTTCGCATGGCTCTAGTTGATGATAATTTGTATGATCGATTCCGTTTACTCGTAAGCAACAAAGAACTTGCTCCGGCAACTCTTCTGCTCTATTTCCCTGTAAATAGCACGAAGCAAATTAAGAACATTTGTAGAAGTCAGAGGACACAATTTTTCTAGAAAACCACCTTTATGGTCTGAAAAATATACCTGAATCGTCAGTCCGACATCCAAGATGCAGATTTTTAGTTTGTCTTGGAACGCATCGAATCCTTTCCTTGAAATGTAGTTGAACCGGTGCATGTCTATATCAATTTCAAAGTAGTTTTCCCCCTGCAGATAAAAAATCGCTTCTATGATGAACATGATTATTTATTCGGGTGAATGACAAGAAATAAGCATACCAGGTAGAACTCATGTTGTGGGCGTGAAAGAATAGGTTTTTCGTTGTATGCATGCATAAGTTTTCTCTGCGGTGCGTTGAGGTTAAGAACATCTACATTTGAGACTCGGCTCAAAATCTTTAACCTTTCACGAAATGGCACAATCGTATCCTTTTGAAACCCTTTGATCTTCTCTTCTTCATTGTTCACTAGCTTCTGTAAGTACAAAACCAGGAAGGACATGAATAATTCATAACCAAACAGATCCAAATAGGAGCTTGATTTAAAATATTATTTCGGGTTTTTTTCTGCATCTGACCCTGATGCTCTCTTGGAAATGGAATGGTACTTCTTTTTCAAATCTTTCGGAGAGCTTGAAGTACATTATGACGTTCATTCCTTCTCCATCATTCTCATTCTGAAAAATTGTTGGAGGATAAAGCGGTATCTGTATAGTCCAGTAAGCACACTGAGGTCAGTATACGAAATTTCAGCAAAATTATTTTGTACCGTCCTGCGAACTGCAGTATAGAATTACAAAACTCAAATTTCAGACTGTGTTAATGCTTTACCTGAACATTTACAACAAGAAGAGCAGGGAGCTTGGAGTTAGAATTTACGGCAGGTAGCTCAACAAGCCTAGCTATATGATTGATTTTGCGCTCAGATATGTATATATCAACGCCAAATGGATTATAAGCAGCTTTGCTTGAAGCATGTTCCTTCTTTTTATCTCTGTTAATATACGGAAGCCAAACAGAAGATTCTTAAATAAGGACTCAAATGGGAATATCTTGAAAAGTCCGTATTAGAAGGAAAATACAAATACCTTAAATAATTCATCCCTCGGACCCTGAAGGTACTTGGATCGATTGGTGACCATGAATCAAACATTTCTTTTCCTATCGGGCAGATAGGAACCTGGGTACCTGCTACTGGGCGCTTTTGAAGCATTGCTGGAGAAGCTGAATATATAAAACTACGTGAGACAAAAGTAAAAATAGTATCTAGTTCATGAATCATGCTAATAGTAATATGATACTTGTAAGTCGTGGAGATCACACAATGTAAACTTTCATGAGTTTGCAAAGCAAGCTCAATCTGAAGAGTTTGAAATTTACCCTAAATCATAGGACTCCTCGGTGGAAGTCATATCCTAAAAAATCACCTCAGCGAATGCGTGGTGTTATATGCCACCCATTTAGGATGATGCATCAAAACATCTTTACACAACAGAAAATAAAAACATAGGAACTTACTTAAGTGCATACCATCTCCATCTTGTACAGTGTGATATTCTTCTTCACTATCGGAGCCAAATAATGAACCAGGCTCAAACCACACTTCCTCAGCACTATCTGCCAGCAAGCATTTAACGAGTCAGGATTAGTTCAGACAGTGAGTTAAAAGTTGAAACTATGAAAACAGAATAGAAACTGAAACAATTGTTGACCTCAAATCAAATGTGTATATTCATTCTATCATGTAATACAAGAAGTTGCATTTCACAAATACGGTACAATACAACTTCAGAAAGATCCGGAATCAGAACAAAAAATTCACAACACAACATGTATACGCCAAAAGCTGGATTAGGCCACCAACATTCGAAAGACAAAAAAAGAGAACAATCAGCTCATCTCAAGCTATGTCTCTAAACACCATTCATTCATTAAATCAACAAAAATTGTCAGAAAAAACAGAGCATGCATTTAGATTGGACACAATCAAATCAACCAACAAACAAACCCTATTCATTCAAATCCACAGTAATCCGACGATGATGGAAACAAAAAGATTAAAAGAAACAAACCTGTGACAGAGGGTGGTCCAGAAACAGCGTTCTGTGCAGGCTTGTGATTCCTGACACCTCTTTTTTTCTTACCTCGTATTTTCCGAATTTTCCTAATGACACTTGGTTTTTTCAACACCCTTTTACCCAAGCCGCGTCCCGCCGGAGAGGAAAAACATCCTCCCATTCCTCCTCACCACCTCCGGCGACAATTGGGTTATCAACACCAACAGCGAATTGGGAGATCAGAACATATCAACAACAATTTACAGGAATGTAATTAAGGTAAGATAGACAGGTCAAACAAAGACTTTACGAGTGGACCAAAATGTCAAATAAATTTATTAATATTCATGTGGATTAATTAACACGATAAATCATAATTATATCAATAAGTCACATTCCTTTTAATTTGATCTATCTGCTAATGATGAATATTTATTTCTAGTTATACGCAAATAAGAATTACAATAAAATTAGGATAAAGATAGTTGATAAGAATGAATAAGCAAATATATTTATACTGATATGCATGCATTATAATTAAAATTAAGGAATCTGAAGCTTTTGGTCAACAAATCATGATGCTTTTTGGTCAACTAATTTAAAATATTAACTGAATTTCGAGTGATTATTTGTTGAAAAATGAGTATAAGCCCTTTTGTGTGTCCCAAGTTTGAGTATAGTTTGGAATCTGGTGAAACCAGTTGTTACATTTTGCTGAAGGAAAATGAATGATGGATGGCTCCTGGCCGCATTGAACAAAACAACGAATGATGACAAAGTTATTACATCCAACTTGATTGAAAAAACGTATCTTTTACAGAGGAGAATGTTAAGAGGGACACTTTTTTTTTGGGGCCATGCATTTGGCATAACACAATGCCTGATTGAAGCCGTCTGAATTAGTGACTTCGGTGTCCTACATGTTAGGAAGGTCCCATGGAAAAGGTTAGTGCGGAAATAAATTGAAAATTTATTTTCAGACGAACATAAAGAAAGGAAACATTGCTGGAAGAGATTTATATGGGAAAGGAAATAATCGGCAAGTCAATGTTTCCCCTTCTCCTAGCTTTTATTTCAAAGGTAGGGGCGAGTTTAGCAACGTGTGAATGCATGGTGTACATAATACATTACACAGAAGAGAAAAAACTGCGAATGAATTGAAGCATGATAAATACGAACACTTAATATAGACGTATAGGAACACATCAGAATGAGGAGATAGTCGAACTCAAATAAGCAAACTGCATTATTGTTTAAAATTACCTGGATTTCTCTGTGGTTTAGGTTCGTGTGGTTGACTACTTAGAATCCAGCATCCAAGCAATTTTCTTTCTCGTCCCTGCATCTGTAAACAAGTTACTAGACGCAGACAAGTATGAGTTTTATTTTTCGTACAATATGTAGCAGTCGGCCTATCTGTCACTGCAATCGATCCTTACATTTCTTATGTTGATTCATCCATATGGCAGATACAATTCTAAACAGGTCCTCAGTCAAACATTATAGAATTGCATCATTCATCCTGCTACATTTAGCATTTCCTACTAATGGATATATCTTAACTTTGACTAATCAAGTGAAACAATTCTTCCACACGACAAGTTTTCTGCACTCACCTGCAAGCCGCAAACTCTTGAACTTATATCCACAACGATAAAAAGTTCACCAAAAACAAACAATCTCATAGACATTAATTTGTTGCTAATAGGTCCTTTCAACTTACACTGCTTATTCTAGCAATACAATATCATTTCAAAGACAATTATCATAACAAAATCAAACGCAACTCAGTTCAAAGCAACAGACCAACTAAAAATAAAG
This sequence comes from Sedum album, assembly GCA_006409495.1. Taxonomy (NCBI): domain Eukaryota; kingdom Viridiplantae; phylum Streptophyta; class Magnoliopsida; order Saxifragales; family Crassulaceae; genus Sedum; species Sedum album. The sequence goes on along the minus strand of QZGG01000154.1, from coordinate 202,638 downwards.
GTAATCCTTGAACCTTTGTTTCCAAAGTCTGCCTTACTAGCACTTTATCCTTTTCTTTTGTTGGATATACTGTATAGCATGCAATTGAACAATATACCAACAGAGTTTGACCCAATCCTGTAATGTAAGCTCATTTGGTTGTTTCCTGTTTGCAGCAGCTAGGTATTAATGTGTTCGGTTCCTGGACTGTAGTGTGGTCAAAGCCGCAGAGGACTGGGCTCTTCATGTCGTGTATGAGGTTCCACCTTGGTTATAAAGGTAATGTGCCCAGATGACTCGAAGACGGATGAAAACGAACACAGTCCCCCCAAGAGTGCATACCCCTGCAATTCAGTAGCACAGTGTGTTCAAAGCCATGTAATTCACTTTTTGAAATAGAATTCAAGGCGTGCCAAATTTTGGAGTCATAATCGCTAATGATGCCTGACTTTCCATTGTGAAAAACACAACTGTGAATGGAATAGGAAGACTAGAATCCTCATAATTGAAGTACTGACGCTGATGCCAATAGCATTTGGGAAAGGGCAGCGCCATATTGATCATAACTAAAAAGGTTGAAAGCACGCATCTTGAATACCTTTAAAAGTGCCTTCACAATAGAAAGTGAAGCTAGAAAAAGAATCCCATTGACAGCAAATGACAGCTGAAACTAACATCCCCGATAAGATCAAACAAATCAAAATTAAAGCAGACAGTCCCCATACGAGACACATATAAAAACATTTCCTGACCATTGTACACTGAGTAAGCTTGAAATCCAACAAACATACGTTCACCAGATTCGGCCCACATACATACATTTCAGGATCACATAGTTGTCATTGCAGTCATTCCGCCACATAGACATCATCAATTCTAATTACAACCAACAACCTACTCGCACCATAGATCACACGGTTACCCAAATAATATCTTTCTCAATACATCTTCTGGGGAATGATTCCAGTAAGCAAATACCTGGAAGCCTTTTTGGCTCTCATGGAAAATTTCCTAAAAGTGCTTTGAAAAAACCTAAACAACAGATCTTTGGAAAATTCCAGGCAGCACGAACCTTCGAAGGAGAGCGCCGAGTGTAGGTTTTTTGAAGCGGGTCGAGTAGATGAAGTTCGTCGGAAAGAGGAGGAGATGGTTCGGATTTACATTTCTCTGTTAGGATTTTTTCTCATAATTACAAAAACAGGAAATTTAACAACTGAGCAGTGTTGTGAAATCCGACCCGGTAGTCGACCCGGTTATGTTACTGGGTCAATAGATTAGAGGGTCAATCCGGATCGACCCTGGTCAATGCTTATATCAAATATATAATATTAAATATACATACAAATTCAAAAATTTATTTATTAATTTTAATTTTCATAAAGTGTTAAGTAAATGAATTTAAAAGTATATTTATCAATTTTAATTCTCATAATATGTTAAGTAAATGAATTAGGTTGGGTGGTTAGAGTTTCTTGAGCATTGAAAGGGGTATAGGGTTCGAATCTTAACGTAAAAGATTTTTGAAAGATTAAATATCGGTTCAATTGATTGGGTCAAAGGGTTAAACCGACCGGGATGATTATGTCAACCCGGGTCAATTGCATTTTTGGATCAATAAGAAAACCGACCCGATTAAATATTCGAGTCCCGGATCAACCGGATCAACCCGTCGGGTCGGGTCGGGTTTAATAACACTGCAGCTGAGTTTCAAATTACTAGTATTGTTTCTTTTATGTTTTCTGCCACGTGGCTTATTTTCATTCGTCATTGACCATTAACAGAAGTCATCCGGCCGTAGAGACCAAACAATCCTGCTTCATCATCTTTCTCTCTCCATCTCATTACATTTGGATTTCGATTTCAACTTCGATTTCGTTGATTTCAATAAAAGAAAAGAAAAATCAACACCTCTGCAAATTTTCTCATCTTCATCTGCATCGAAAAAATCCAATCTTTTTAACATCCCTAAATCCGAAACTCAAGCCTCCGGAAGCCCTTTTTTAATGGAGACGAATCTGAAACCGATCTACCAACAACGATCTGCCGCTACCAGATCTCTCTAATTTACGATCTGGGTCGGCCGATTTTGGTAGAAAGTAGGGATTTTGATTGAGATTTTTTGTTGGTGAAGATGCCGTCGCACGCGGATCTGGACCGACAGATTGAGCAATTGATGGAATGTAAGCCGCTGTCGGATGCGGATGTGAAGGGTTTGTGTGAGCAGGCACGAGCGATATTGGTTGAGGAGTATAACGTGCAGCCGGTGAAGTGTCCGGTCACGGTTTGTGGAGATATTCATGGACAGTTTTATGATCTGATTGAGTTGTTTAAGATTGGTGGAAATGCACCTGATACTAATTATCTCTTTATGGGAGATTATGTTGGTGAGTTCTTTAATGCTTTTTCTATTTTGCTGGGAATGTGATTGTGTTCGTGTAGTTTGTGATGTTGTGATTGATTTGACATAGAAGTGTGGGGGAGATTGATAGCAATTGGATGTTTAAAACTATTGCGACGTGGTAATTTGCTTGAGTTGACTTTGGTGTTGAAGTTTGTAAATGATCTAGTAACTTAGGCATGTGTATGTTATAGTTTTGATTCTTGTTGTTGTTGGTTGGGGGCGTTGTCTCTCTAACTTCGGTTTCTATAATTAGATTCTACCTTCTTTTTTTGATTTTTTTTATCTCTAAGTCTAAGGTAATGTTGCAGGAATTTTACAGGTTTCCCTTTATAAATGTCCGTTAATAAGCTTAGATTCCAGTGTTAATATGTTTTACTCATTTTATGGATTTGAGGTTTTTGTGTTTGTTAGCAAATTTAGGCTGCTAGTAGGCTCTCAGTGCCTGCTGTCTGATTTTACATATATAAATGATTGCGTGGAAATGGGCAATCACTTTGAGAAAGAGTTTTTACATGCCTTTCCGTCAAATATGTAACCTGGAGTTTTTCTCTTTTGTATCCTGCGAGTATTATTCTCAATTCTAGTTTACAATTCATGATAAGTATCACAACATTATGGGTGCAGATCGTGGATACTACTCTGTGGAGACTGTCTCACTTCTCGTGGCACTAAAAGTTCGTTACCGTGATAGAATTACAATCTTAAGGGGGAACCACGAGAGTCGGCAAATTACTCAAGTGTATGTTGGTTAATTTTCTGTTTTAATTTATAATTGTATTGCGTAAATTATATTCGAAATAATGCTTTACCTGAAGCAGAAAGTAGTGGAAATACTAATTGTTTGCATATCTGTATTAGCCTGTTTATACGCCACTAGTCTAGTTTACCCCCAATAGGACGTTCATGTGCAACCATGTTTTAAAATCACCCAAGCGTGGATAATCAGTCTTTATTAATGCAGACTGGTCCCTTTATTTTATAAATTTGTGGAAATTAATTAATCATCCGCTTGTTTTGTAGACATACTATTGTCAGTGCTGAAAATTCATTTAATCTCGTTGACTTTGTTATGGTTCTTGCTGTCACATCTGCTTATATTGTGGTTAAGTTTCATGAAAGCACTTCTAGACGGGGCTGGTCACGTTGATTTATATATATGAATGGCAGTGCTGAAAAAATCAAACTTAATGCAGATAACCATGTTGACTTTTTAACATGTATTGTTGGCCGCACATCTGCTTCTGTTGTTTATTAACCTTTCTTAACGATGCTCGATCAACTCCAGTTATGGATTTTATGACGAATGTCTAAGGAAATATGGGAATGCCAACGTCTGGAAGTATTTTACCGACCTGTTTGATTATTTACCTCTCACTGCCCTCATCGAAAGCCAGGTTTCACTTTCCCTTGACTTAGTAATAAAGAAAATACAAATATCTTGCTGAGTATTCTAAAATTCATTAATGTTCTTGGAATGTAGGTTTTCTGCCTGCATGGAGGTCTCTCGCCATCACTGGACACATTGGATAACATAAGATCATTGGACCGCATTCAAGAGGTTCTAGTTTTTAGCTGTAGATTTTATACTAAGTGCAAAAAATCAATGTTGTTGAATTTTTGTCTGATTAATTCTAGGTTCCGCATGAAGGACCAATGTGTGATCTGTTGTGGTCAGACCCAGACGATCGCTGTGGATGGGGAATTTCGCCACGTGGAGCCGGGTATACATTTGGACAAGACATAGCTGCTCACTTTAACCATACGAATGGACTCTCGCTCATCTCAAGAGCTCATCAGCTTGTCATGGAAGGCTACAACTGGTCTCAGGTCGATCAATTTCCTGGTCCCAGATTTTGGAATAATAAATTGTCTCAATTTTTTAGTAAACTGACTGATATACCTTGACATATATTTCCAGGAAAAAAATGTAGTCACAGTGTTTAGCGCCCCAAACTACTGCTACCGATGTGGAAACATGGCTGCCATCCTAGAAATAGGAGACACATGGAACAGAATTTTCTACAATTTGATCCTGCACCTCGTCAGATTGAGCCTGATGCTACACGCAAGACTCCTGATTATTTTCTATAAGCTGCCATTACAAACAATTCCTACTATGAATTATCCTCATATCCTTGTCCGGTTTGTTCTACAACCTTAATTGTACTGTCCTTGTAGATGTATCCTAAGAAGGGTCGCTTTCTCTCTCTTCTTTTTTAAACTGGCATTTGGGATCCTGTCTATGCCCATCTTTGAGTTTTGTAGTTACTATTGGGGTGTGATCGTCTGCTGCTCTTGCATTCATTTTGTCCGCAAATTCACCTAATAGAAAAAGCTGGCTGCGAATCTTTTATATCGATGAAGAGGTGTTTTCTGGTTCTCTTGTCAATTTTTTCTGCGCAGGTTTGCCAAACTTTTATAATGAGATGAATCCACTTACCGTAGCAATATGTTAGGTTAACAAACCATTAGCCAGTATTGTACAAAACACTATCCAAATGTCTGAAAATTTTCTATCTATTGAGCAATACGATGTACCAAAAGTACATAGGCACAAAATATTATGTTTATTGAGTTGCTCATCGATTGTAGTTGTTTTTTTATTGTCGCTTCAAAAGAAGTATATAATGTAATTTCAAGTATTGCTATATGTATCGGGCCTCGCCCCTCGGTGCATTTGGAAGTTCATAAAAACATATACCCTCCTCGGTTTTGGAGTAGAAAAATACTCTGCAGTTAGTAGTTATTTTGGTAATTTGGACAAAATAAACAAAACATGCAGCGACTCCTGGACATCAGCAAAGAAAACAATTGTCTATATGCAGCTTGATACTAGCTAGGCTCGGTGCATTACACATTTCTTTAGGGTAAATGTCTTAATCTTTTGCAACTTGCTATACCAATCAGACTGAAACTATGGAATTTTTATCAGCTAATTTCAAAAACTGATTGATATGTAAAAACATGTTGGTTTATGGTAGTTTGTTGACTAATGCCATATTAAGAAGTTAGTGGAGAATTTGCTATAAGTCAACCATTGAACTGATGCCTTTTCGTGTGTTTTCGTAGAGAATACGAGGTGGGGCTCGGGATCCTAAAGCACTCATGAGGTCACATGATGTTAGGCCTACAAGGCCAATTCAGTTTGGACTTTTTCCGAGAAGGGGACAACATAAGAAATCATTCACTTGGTCAGGGATTCTTATGTCTTGCTCCAATGTATGTAAACAAAAATAATGTCTAAACAAAAGAAAGAAAACTGAAAGCAAGCGTTGAGGGATTAATGGTTGATGCAATGATGGAGGCTGAAGCTGAAACTTGACATTTAAATCGGCTCAGTTTGAATCATTGTAACTATATTTTGAGATGTGATTAAGTTGATGATCGATTCAGGGTGCAGCTCTCTCATTGTTTTGTGGTTTACCTTTACACACATACTAAATGCAGCTCACTTCAGTTGGTTAAGCTTTTCTACTGATCTCATTAACTTATTTTTACACGCATCAAATTTCTCCTTCGAAGTATACTACTGGGTAAATAGATACTTCTCTTATTTCACTGATACATTTTTCGAGCTAGCCCTAGCTTGTAGCTTCCCTAGCCATTTCTTTTCAAATTCAAGCTCTCAAATATATGCCTACTAGCTAACTAGCTAGCTAGCTAGTACTTGTACACTAATGCATTGAGCTAATTAGCTAATTGCCGAAGTATAAGAGCATCTCCAATGGGATTATGTAAACAAGATTATTAGCTAAAAAATGTTTATATAGGTGGCATTATAAATAGAGAATCATATACATATGTCACCCTCCAATGGTGTTATATAAATAAGACTAGTTAGCTAAAATTATACATAACCATCTTCTCACTCATCAAATTTAACTCATTCTCTATAACTATTATGCCTAAGAGCATCTCCAATGCTATTAGGTAAAGATGATATGTAAAATATATTATTATATTGATTATGTAAAATTTGAATGATGAATAGTGTAATGTGTTCCAATGGGTATGTATAATGAACATGTAAAAGGTTGTAGATATGTATAATTTAGGCATGAGAATTATAGAGATTGAGCTATTGGATAGCAAATTTAAAGAGAGAGAGTAAGCTTATGTAAAAATATAGCTAACTTAAGTTTTGCATTGGAGAAGGAAATATGTATCTTGTTATGTATATTTAGTGACACCTAGACTTTTTTACATAGTGAGAGTCCCCATTGGAGATGCTCTTATACATATTTCTAACAAAATGCTTACACATTTACATAACCTCATTGGAGCTCAATGCATATTTGATCATTCAAATTATACATAACTAATATAATAATATTTTTTACATATTCATTTTAGCTATCTCCATTGGAGATGCTCTAACAAGTTATAATTGTTAGATGGATGAACTATATTTACACTAGAAAAATAAAGTGAATTGCTTTAGAGGCATATGTCACAGATTCAACTTGCAGTCTTTGCTTCCATCGTCTATGTACAAATTAGACACTGATCTCTTCAATCCTGTCTTGGGTAGTAGTTAGAAGAATAAAATTATGATATATTTTAAGAAAAAAACTAGGCAAACCATACATACCCTAGCTGCTTAATTGGTGAAGTTCTCATACTGTTATAGTTATTTGTATTTGGAGTTGACACTAACATAATGATCATATATATAGTGGAGTTAATAAGTTCTTTATATAGATGTACTTGGAGGACCAACCGTGAACATTAAGCATGAATATCAAAACCTAGGTATGGAATTCTTTATATTTTCACCTGATAATCATGGATAATATCAATCTCTCTAATCTAAACTAAGTAAACCCTAGAATGACAGAATGTGATGATCATCATGAGGGCAAAAGCATATCCTGGGAGGAATGGATGGCCTACTATACAGATATGCACAGACATTCTAATGTATTGTACATATATCTTCTCCAGCCAAGATATGCAAGAAAAGTTTTAAAAGTCGATATTAATTCAAACTAATGGTGTATATCTGAAACCCATATATATATATGATCAGATCTTTAGATAGAAGATGAAACTTGCATAAAAATATAAACCACACATGATGAACAAAAGGAAAGAAACATATATGAAAAACATAACCAAGATCATATAAAAACACAATCAGATAATTTATGCGACGACTCTCATAGCAAAGATCGTCACATGTTGAAGGAGACATATCTGCGCATCTTATGTTTGCTTAAAGACTATTCTTGCTTAGTGAGGCGATTATTGAATGATATGTCAAACCAATTCGGACCATGATGCTTCCATTCCCCTAGAGCAAAGTAACAGTGTGTATGGATCTGTGTGGCTAGTCGGCCAATTAAAGAAGATAGAGCTGCACTTCTGAGCATGGACCTGACCTAGTATTGTAAGAGCTGCTGCTAGTGTTTCTTCTTCTTTTTCCTCTTCTTTCTTGGTGAATATCCCATGGCTATGTGTGTGTACTATTAACCAAGCTTGTTTTTTCTTGAAAATCAACCCTAGATCTCACAGCCTTTGCTTGAGTTAACAGTGGTTTCAGTTGATGGTTGAAGGAGAGGGAGGATAAGAAAAAGAATGAAATGATTGATGTTGGGGTGATGTGAATGTGATATATGATGAAAGTTTTGAGAATATTGTAATAAATGATGATATTAGTAAAGATGGTAGAGAGCATAATCATTGTACATGTCATATTTCATCTTGTCTAGCTAGGTTTTTCCCAGCTGTGTTATTCCACAATTCAATATCCTCCAAATGAGAGAAAAAGTACTAGTAATTAAAATCAAGGTTTTACATGGGCTCCTTTTTAATACCGCTGGTCTGCTTGCTGCTGCTAAATTTGTTGACTAATTTGGGAAGTGCCAGTGTTAAAAAGGCAGAAAACCACGTCCATAATATGTATGTAGAGTGTAGAGTTAATAGTTGAAATTTCATGTTTATAGCAAAAAAGCAATATGTTAAAAAATATATAAGCATACTAATGTCCCATTTTGATACAGTTGCGTCTGTAGCATTTTTATTAAGTAGTAATATGGAAGTGAGTTGACAAATTGTATCACGTCAACCAATTAATAACTACCATTAATTACATATTGAATCATGAAATAAAACATGTAAGTTGATTTTTTATATAAATAGGGATTGATTCAATATAGAAGTATAGATAGCCGTAGCAGTGTTGGTGGCTTGATTTATGTCATTTAAGAGGCTCAAAATGAGAAAATTGATTCAAATTTTTTTGAAGAGGAACTCATGCTTTGCTTGATGAACCCTTTGTGTTGTCTTAAATTACAGACATGCTTTTATAGAAGATTGGATTCATTATATTTCCTGAGCTTTTCTTACATGCCACCACTTTGACTACCATTACATGTCAGTTGTATGTCTGTGTTTTGTGAAGTCGACTATATGAATTGCCTCGTTGCAAAGAGATCAAGTTAAAACCCTCATAAGATTTCAAAAATTCAGTTTCCATTGTAAACCCAAATGATTGCTCCTGATCATGGGAGTATCAAACTTGTGATATTTTTTTATCGAAACGAGTATATATATTTTATTCTTGAATGATGTAGAAAATAAATAAAGTTACAATAACAAAAAACCGGAATTTGAAAAAACAGGACACGTAAATGTCATAGCTCAAGGAACCAATTTTCTTTAAATAGCAAAGGCTGAGGCCACCATGGCAACAGCTCCGAAGACAATTGACGGAACAATGTCTGAAGCCGAAGAAGGTGACGGGGCAGGGGCATGGTGCTCACCATTATGTGCAGTAGCAGCCATGGCCATAACGGCGAAGAGAACAGCAACTAAAGCAGATTTGATCATCTTGGCAGCCATTTATGTCTTTGAAAATATGTATTACAATTACAACCTCTAGAAAGTGGAAAGATGGATTTGAAGCTTTTGATGATGGAGATTTCATTACACTATGCAAGTCCTTATATACACATTTCTTAGGTAATGGAAAACATGACCAGGCCAGCTGAGAACTGCATTTTGAAGATAAAAAATGATTAAACTGGAAAGCAAGCTGTAAATTCAATGTTCTTGTGTATAGTCATTATAATAAGTAGTGCAACAATTCTTGCAAAATATTAAAATCTAAAAAAGCTGTTAATGTTATGGTCGGCATGCAGCTAAAATTGCTGATAGCAAAACGTAGGTCACAACATGGCTGCTCATCTTGTGTGTGATTTTCGTCTAAGAAATCGAGATGGCTGGCAAAAACTTGTGATTGAGTTTAACACAAGATCATCACGCAACCACGACTGACATTTTATATAAGAGAAAGTTGAGATATAACTAGTCTTAAAAATAGATGGTCGATACCATTAACGCAAATCTTGTACGAAAATAAAAGTAAGGCATTTGGTAAATAAATGAAACACGCCAGGAATTATTTAGGGAAACAAGTTACCAAATTTTTACTCAAAAACTGATAGGTATCCAATGTTTTAATATTCTAGTAAAATTGACGTAATTTTGATGTACAAAAACTCAAAAGCATGTTATTTGATTTCTACCGTTTGCAGCACCAAATCTCCCGATAAAGAGATGTGTGTATTTCTAAAAGTTATAGGTGAAAATACATATAATTCTTATGGAGCTAGCATGCGAAATTCTATAAGAAGTGTGTATTTCTAAAAGTTAGCTGTGTTAACTATATCAACTTTTGTTTTGTATTTACACAGTTATAAAAATGTTCAATCTAAGTGTAATTATAAATGAAAATATTAATAAAAAGTAATGACGGGTCAGGTTGGAAAAAGATGGAAGATCGGGGACAATAACTTGTGATTTGTTTACCTTTTATTTCATACATTATCTAAGCCTTGCATTTGAGTCTAAATTGTATAAGTTGGAAAAAACACAAGTTAAGATAACTAATTGTTGGTAGGCATTAAGATTTCAATATGGAATATAATTTGGGCAAGCTCTTTTTGAGACAGACAGATAACCGTTGGAGTATCACACATTACATTCTTAGAATAAAACATATATTTTGATTAATATTCAGTGTTTCAAATCATAAGAAACAAAACAAGACATAACTGGAAACACAAGACACAAATGTTTTGCTCAAAGGGTAAAGGCTGAGGCAACCAAGGCAACAGCTCCAATGACAACCGAGGGAAGAACGGCTGCGGCCGGTGAAGGTGTGGTAGGAGATGGAGCTGGGGCATGGTGTACACCATTATGAGCATTAGCAGCCATGACTATGATGGCGAAGAAAACCGCAACAAGAGCAGACTTGATCATCTTGGCAGCCATTGATATCTTTCAAAAAATGACTTGTAATCTCTTGAAAGATGTATTTGCTGCTGTTGATGATATCTTTCATTGCACAATGCCAGTCCTTATATACGCATTTCCAATGGGTGATCCGGCCTGAGCAGCTGGCTTATGGGTATCCATTTTTTATTAAGACAAATGAATGTACCGAAAAGCAACTACTCACATTCGATACCAATCACGTCGGTGCTTGTAACAAAACCCTTGTTAATTGTAATGTCAATATTCTTTTGCAAAGTTATTTAATCAGAGATTGACTTGTTGTTGCAATACACCACAATCCATTTGATTTGGAAAAAATTAGAAGACCACTCTGATACTTAATAATAATCATAAACAACTAACATTATTATGAATGTATGATTGAGCCAGTGGGAATGATTATTGTTGAAGAGCTCAACTTCAATTAAAATGATTAAGTTGACAAATACACAAAGAAGCAAGCACGTACACGTACTTATGTAATCACCATTTTCGTTACAGTTACAGCTCACACGACATGTTTAAATGGGCCCATCTTGAGCCTCTGTTGGATATGGCCCATTAAGACAAACCATGTGATTTTGGCCCAGTTTGAAAATGTTCAACAAGCACGAACACGTGACACGTGTATCTGCAATTATAATCTAGTGTAGTCGACTTCACTGGAAGGTATTGTGTGACCATATGCGGTTGGAAACACGGCGGAGTTAAAGGTGGACTCTTTTTCACCGGAGCGGTGACGAAATGCCGAGAATTTGATTTCACAATCGAAATGCCGCCCAGAACTGCTAAGAAACGAAACCCAACGCCTGACCCAGATGGTGTTTTCTCCGGCATGGTGGTGTTTTTAGTGGAGAGTGGAGTACAAGCTCGTCGGATTCAGGTTTGTTTGTGAAAATAGAATGCTTTTAGGGATGTGTTTCCATTTTATGATTGAATTTGAGTGTGTTTTGGAGTGTTGTAGATATGGAAGCAGAGGTTAGAGCAGATGGGTGGTGTTGTGGAGGAGAAGCTTTCAAACAAGGTGACTCATGTGTTTGGAATGGATTTGGGAGTTGTGGTTAGAGAAATTGGTGATGAAAAGTTGCATAAATTTAAAGGAGTGAGTTTGATTTCATCTTGAATCAGGGTTTTTGTAATTGATTTTAGGGTTTAGGATCTTTACATTCTTGATTTGGAGTTCAGACAGTTTCTCCACCTATGTTGTTATAATTGGTTTAGTTTGTGTTTCTACTTTATTAGAGTGTTTTATCATATCATTGGTTGGAGGAGACTTTGAAGTCAGGAGAGAGGGTTGCTGAGGATCTGTATGATTTGAGATTGGAACTTGAAGAGGCTAGTAACCAACCAGCAGATGAAAGATCTTTGAACTCTAGTAATGCATGTGAATCAGATAGTCAGTTCAAGCGTAAAAGGATGAAGCAAACAAAAGAGGGGAATGAAAATGTTGAGTCTAACAAAGGGATTGATAAGAGTGTGGGAACTGATACTTCAAAGCCAGCCTCACCTTCAGCTCAATTACCTGACAGCCCGCTAGGCTCCATAAACTCATTGAGTGCTGGTATTGATAATGATGATCGAGATAATGAGGTATATTGTATATTCTCAAAGTCCACATGCCATTCTGTTGTAGAATTTTCGGATCATATGCTTGCATATCCGTTAGAAATTATAAGGTTTCAGATACGTTTTTGCCATCATTTTTCAGGTCGCCTCAACCAACTCATCATTGCCATATAAGCCACCTGATCTGAATAAAAATATCACGGAGATTTTCGGGAAGCTTATCAATATATACAGAGGTGAGTCTATTTCCTTTATTCATATTCTTTAGTTGTGCTATTTTTTGCATGTTGAATGATGTGTTGACTTGTTGGAAAAGCACTGGGTGATGATAGGAGGTCGTTTAGCTATTACAAGGCCATTCCAGTCATAGAAAAGGTGCCTTTTAAGATTGAGAGTGCTGAACAGGTGAAAGACCTGCCTACAATTGGCAAGGCAATGAAGGAGCACGTAAGTGAGCATTGTTCCTTGAGTCATTTGCCTATTGTGTTGCATTGTTTGATCGTACACTATTGTTATTTTCAGATTCAGGAGATTGTTACAACTGGTAAATTGTCAAAGCTGGAGCACTTCGAGACTGATGAGAGGGTGATTGGTTTCATATAAAACAAAATCATTTTGCAATCCCATCTTTTTCTTTGGCGTTTTGCTTACCTTTGTACATTTTTATAGAAGCTTACTTATTTAGGTCCGTACCATCTCTTTATTTGGAGAAGTTTGGGGTATAGGACCTGCCACTGCACTTAAGCTTTACGAGAAGGGACATCGGACGCTGGAGGATCTTAAAAGTGAAAGCTCATTAACACATTCACAACAATTAGGATTAAAGTATTTTGAGGATATCAAGACCAGGATCCCCAGGGAAGAGGCAAGCAACTAATAGAGATTTGCTTTTCGCATTAAAGATCCTTTTAATCTTTTCATTTTGCTTAGCAATTATGAAGATTGAAGACAAACAACTGATGCCGTGTGTATACTTATTCAGGTCCAAGAAATGGAACAACTTTTACAGAAAACTGGAGAAGAACTTTTACCTGGGGTAAATCTCAATATTTAGTGTGGTCATTTTTATTGACGTGCACAATTCACAAGTGAAAATATTTAATAGCGGATACTTTTATAAGGTCATGATCCTATGTGGAGGGTCCTATAGACGTGGGAAACCTACCTGTGGAGATATGGATATTATAATTACTCATCCAGATGGAAAAAGGTATTAAATCTGTTACGTTATTGTATATTGTTTGCCTTTTCATCTTACTATTAATGTCTAACCAACTAGTGTTATTGTATATGGACCTGTAATTGGTGCGTTATAAATGACCCTCATGCTCATAGATGCAACATGTATTTTTACTAAAAAATTGATGTTTTTACTTCACTTATCTCTATTCGAGGTGCTGAGGTTGATCATATGACTATGCTTTGCGTACATCTGTATCTATTAAGTGATTCTCCTGTTTGCTCTGCCTTTTCATCTTACTGCTATTATCCAGTTAACTTATCTATATTTTTTGCTTACCGGCGGTTTAATTACTTTCAGCCATAAAGGCTTCTTATCTAAATTCGTAAAGAGTCTAAAAGAAATGAAGTTCTTACGAGAAGATCTGATTTTCACAACTCACAGCGAAGAGGTAACATGCTCTATAATTCTTTAAACTATGTAGTCATACTAATGTAATTAGGATCATTATGACATCTGGAGGTTTGCAGGGTACTGATTCAGGGGTTGACACATATTTTGGGCTCTGTACATATCCTGGCCGAGAGTTGCGACATCGTATAGATCTTAAGGTATTGCAGAGCTTTTGATTTCATTTGTGATGCTTATAGCCTTGAGAACAAGGCATTGATGGAAAAGGTTGACAATGCAGGTGTATCCCAGAGATATATATGCCTTTGGACTGTTAGCTTGGACAGGAAATGATGTATTAAATAGGAGGTCAGACGAGCTTACAGTTTTTGGGTTCCACTTCGACTGAAGGGGAACATTTTAGTAGCCTAAATTGCTTATTTTGGCACAGATTGATATGTTTTTAACCGTCTATGGAATATGATTTTAAACGTTAAGTAATTTTTGTGCCACAGGTTGAGGATAATTGCTGACTCGAAAGGCTATAGACTTGATGACACGGGGCTCTTTCTGGCTACACAAAGTTCAGGTGGTAAACGGGTAAGTATTTACAGTCTGCATTCCACGATGCCGAAGACGAAAAACCACTAAACCATGTCTTTTATACAACTGTCTTGAAGGGTGTTCGAGGTGCTAGAAGCCTGAGTATGAAAACAGAGAAAGAAATATTTGATTTCCTTGGCTTCCCCTGGCTGGAGCCACATGAAAGGAATCTCTGATGAACACACCAATTTATAACTGTGACATGTTTTTTTTGGTATTGCCAAGTCAATGAATGTATAGATATGCAGTGTCTTGTGCTATAAGTGTTTGGGGTGATAAAATGGTTCCACAATGCTATGCTGTTAATTTCACTCGAGTTGATAAACATTCAACTCAAATAGCCATGAGTTTATTTCCACTCCGACAGGCCACCAATTTAGGAACAGGAACCATGTATTATGTATGTTTCAACAAGGCAATGATATGAGGTTGAACTCTATGAAAACTGGAATTAGCCGGATCAAACCATAATGTATATGAGGTTGAATAAATTCAAACTCTAACCACTCCCCATTATCAGCTCCCAGCATTTCCCGATTTTTATTACCATCAAATTCGAGCTTACGTGATTTCTACACCATGTTTCGATTGTGATATTTATGTACTTATTGATAATTTAATAATATTAATTAGTAAAATAACAAAATTATCCTCGAATTTCGTGGAACCTAAAAATGATGGATTTTTGGAAGGTATTTAATAAATTAAAAATCACTAAGCACCAATGACCAATGCTTACAGGATTTCGCAATCTATAATACTCACTGGTAGGTCCCCCAGAAATGCTTTCTGTGACAACACCCCTTTTTATCAGTAAGTACATAAATAGCTCATATTCAGCCAGTGAAAAAAACAAAAATAGCTACCAATAATATATACCTAAAAGAAGATGGCTGTCCGATCAAAGCAAAAGGAGGGTAAAACTGTCTAAACGCCAACAGTGCATCTGGAAATTTCCTTTCAATATTTAAGTCATAATGCAAATAACAAACCACTGATATGACAAGATGCAAAATCAGATCGGACAAGACGTATGCATGGCCTTGAGCCTTTGAATGAGTATTCGAGTGGACCTTCCCCATCTTAAAACCATGTATTGTGTTTGGTCCTACTAAAAGAGAAGGTTCCTTATTTTAAAGGGCGCTATGTCCCTCAGTGTAATCACACCAAATTGAAAACACTGGCGAACACTGAGCCTCAAAATAATGTATCCTTCCAACCCACAAGCTCTTCTTTCTCATCCATTAAATGGACAGTGCAAGATCAAGCATTAGATTTCTCAACAAGTTTGGTAGTCAAAATGTGACATTGATGAGTTTAAGAGTTGTCCGGCTAACAACTATTCGACAGTCGCTAGCCTTACTGTTTTATATTCAAGACACAACATTAAACTTCTCGAATAAGGACGACATTGTTGAGGGATGTTCTTTTGAGACCCCTATTAAGGGGTGAGACCTTGAGATTCCATCATGGTCGTTGGTTGGCTTTGCTTTTGGGGTTCAGATTGTGTCACGTGGAGGTGAGAGAAATTCGAAATCGGATGTGAGAGAAATTGCTGTTTTTATTCTCTCACCTCCACGTGGCACAATCTGAACCCTAAAAACAAATCCAACCAACGGCCATTATGGCGATCTCAGGGTCTTATCCAACAATAAGGATCTCAAAAAGACCACCTCCGACATTGATTGTTATTTTATTTTCATCAATGTCATAATAACGTTTATTCCTTCCACTGCACAGACTGTTGATTAGTTTATGATGACTCATTTCATTAAGCTTCAAGTATACGTTTTTAATTGTCTAACTCTCGATTGATTTCTTGTTAACGTATCATAAATTTGGGGATATTAAACAATTCTAGCGCTGATAATTTTCTCAACTATTACTTGTTTTCCACTTATGGAGGACAAGTAAATTATGAGGTTCTAGAATATTAAAGAGATGAGTAAGTTTTTTAGAGGATAATTAAATTTTTGTGAGATGAAATAATTGATTTATATTAATTCAACGATTGATATCAATAGTCTGTCAATCACTAACATTTGTGTGCTTTTTGACAATTGATTACCAAGTTAACTAAAATTACGATTGAACTGACTGTTAGATTAATGAAACCAACAATGATATATTGTCTATATATCTCACAAAAGTAAATGTCTTTCAGAACCTAACCTTAAAGATATAATTCTTGAAAGTTTATTAAGTATAAGATTGTCTAAAACAAAAAAGAAACTAATAACTATACATACAAGAGAAAATTCTAATTTTAACTAAAACTCAGATAAGAAATATAACAAAATTAGTTTAAAGTTCAATATTAGCCCAACTTCAAATGTGTCAAAGAAAGTGACTAGAAGAAGTATGGACATTATACTTAGAAAAATACTGAATGCACCGTGCACCGATCGATGATGAACACCGACGACCGATTTGACTAATTTATCCGTTCTCTTTGCCTTAATTGTACACACATCTCCATAGATATTTTGAGAAGTACAATAAATTTATCAAATTATCGTCAAATCTTCACCTAAAACTAAGATGAGGGGCAAAAAGACCATTGATGTACGTGCATGTAGATATCCTTTTATATTCACTTACATACTCCCTCCGTCCCACTATGTTTGTCCACTTTGATTATTTTATACCTCACAAATAATCAAAAAGGTGGACAAACTTTGTGGGACGGAGAGAGTATTATTGAAGAGTTTCATTTACCTTAAAATCAAGTATAAATAAATTTTGGGTCAAGGGCTTTTTGGTAGGGTGACAAAACGTATTAGCAATGGGTTGGAGCTTGGAATAAAACGGCATCAATTATGCTACTTAAAATAATCCATTAATCTCTTACGAGTATTATTCATGTGTTAATCACCTTCTCTAAGTCAATCTAAATTATGAGCTTTGATAGTTTGATTGGCACACTGGGAGTGCTATCTAATTGCGACATGTGACAAAATATTTGATGGATGAGCAACATATGTAGAGGTAATCTGATAATTTCATTGAATTTATCAAAATACTCCTAAATAAATTATGTACAGAAAACATAAAAGAGAAACAACTTAATTTTTTTTGGCCGGTGCATCAATTATTTCTCCTAAACTATTTACATGTCATTGAATACAAGCTGTCAATTAAATGCTTCATTTTACAAATCGTTTAAGTCATTCAAGAAGTTCAATTTAGGTCGTACCAAAATATTCAAAGTAACAAGAATTTAGTTCACATTTGAGGAAACATTTTCAACCATATTTAGAAATAATCTTCCAACTAGGCCCCCTAATTAAATAACCCTAACAACCTCAAATAGAAATATCCTAAATTACACATTGAACCCCCAAATGAACAATCAAGGACCACATTGCAATTATCGTAAAACTGAACACACGTAACACGCCCCATCTCCATATTTAAACACACTCCAAGCTCAGTGTCACAGCCTCACTTCAACGTCCTCGCCGGCGACCATCCGACGAATCTCCGGTTAGAATCACCGTTCATAATGAGTCGTATTCCGGTACCAATTGAAGCCGACGATGACATTGTGGAAATCAACATAGTCTCAACCTTCAGCGATGAATCAACGAAGACGCGGTCGCTACAGTCACATCCTTGTTCGCCGGAGATAACGATGATACCGGATGACTTTGAAACTATGCTTTGCGGATTAATGGAGGACGAGAAGCGATTCGTCCTCGGATGGGAGTATTCCTTGAGATTAGAGTCGCGACCGGTGGAAGCTTCGGCTCGTGATGAGTCAATTGCATGGATTCGTAAGGTTAGGTTTTCGGATCGGAAACAATCGCGCTTCGATTCGACATCGCAAAACTTGTATCTTGAATTCTCGAAATCTGTGCGTCGTTTTCAGGTGTCCGCGTTCTTCGGATTTCAGCCGCTCACGACCTATCTGTCGATCAATTATCTAGATCGGTTTCTCGCCGCTCGTCAGTTTACAGTGAGTGTTGAAATTTGGTCTATTAGGTCAAAATCAGAAGTCGATTATTTCAAAACCTAAGAGTGTTGTCGTTGTCCAGATGATTCCAATTTCGATTCGAAATTGATTTTCTGATTGATTTTTTATCACTTTTTCAAACTTGTTTGCTGCATTTCTGATATCTGAAATTGCCTATTGGGTAAGGACTTTACAATCAGGCCAATTGAAGATTTCAGAATCATTCAATTCCTTGTCTCAGTTTAATTGTTCAATCTTCAATGTCAGTTATCAACTGTCACACACGTGATGGGAGGTGGAGGGTGTTGTTTAAGGACATTGATCACGAGGGAAGAACAAGTTAAATGCATTATTTACTTCCAGTTTGACCATCCATTTGGACTGTAGTTGACCAGTATTTTGTGTTTTACAGATGCAAATTGATGTCTGCATTGTTAGATTT
This sequence comes from Sedum album, assembly GCA_006409495.1. NCBI lineage: Eukaryota > Viridiplantae > Streptophyta > Magnoliopsida > Saxifragales > Crassulaceae > Sedum > Sedum album. The sequence goes on along the minus strand of QZGG01000154.1, from coordinate 183,842 downwards.
GGGGTCTTTTAGTTTTAGTCTTATGAATTTAGCTGGTTGCTTGGATAGTTTCAGAATACAAGCATGTGGCCATATCAGCTGCTGTCAGTTGCTTGCCTGTCAATAGCTGCGAAGATGGAGGAACTGTTGGTTCCGTCGCTTATTGATCTTCAGGTAAGATTATTGTTTGATTAATACATGTCAGTTGCTTGGATTAGCTCAATATTTGGTGGATTTGATTGAGTTTGTGCTGTCTTGTAGATGGAAGGAGTGGTTGCTAAGCATGTATTTGAACCCAAGACAGTTCAGAGGATGGAGCTTCTTGTGCTTAGTGCATTGGAATGGAGAATGCGATTTATAACCCCGTTTAGTTTTTTAGCTTACTTTGCTTGCAAGCTGGATCCTACTGGAAGATACTGCAGATTTCTTGTTTTGCAGGCCAGTGATATTGTCTTAGCATCTATTTCAGGTTAATGATCATTTGTGAAGATATTCTTTGTAGTAAACAAGGTCTCTACATGTACTCGTAGCTAATGCTTTGCTGTTATTCATTTTGACAGACGCAACAGTTTTCCAGTACAGGCCGGCATGCATTGCAGCTGCTGCCCTGCTATGTGTAGCCAGAAATATTCAAGCCTTGTCCCAAGTCAAATCAGATATTGCAGAGTCCTGGAGCGATGGACTAAGCAGGGTGAGTTCCGTAGACAACATTTAACACAAGCTGGCTATTTAACATTTAAATACCAGTTTTAAATATTGTTTTATTCATATAACAGGTGAAGATTACTAGTTGCTGCAATATACTGCACAGATACGTTGTGAATACGTGGCCAGTGCAAGTGGGAATCCTACAAGAGCTCCATTCAAGCTCCCCATCCAGTGAGTTGTCATGCTCATCATCCTCTCCGCCAAAAAGGAGAAAGTTGTGTGACCAAATATGGACATGCAAATAAAAAACTAAAGAAGCACAAAGTAAAAAGGGGTTTGATCAGTCTATTGTGTTACTTCGATCAAAATTTGCGGTGAGTTCAACCATATTCTGTTACATTGGCGCGGGAGGCTGATGTAAAGCAATTAAAGCATATAAAGATAGCTAGAAGTGGTTTTCAATTATTGCTGTGCAGTGAGATCTTTTCCATGATGGTGGGGCGATGGAGCGTCCATTTCTATTATGTAAGAAGACTTGTTCATCATCGATTTGTTGAAGGGACAAGAATTCAGCTGTTGCAGATATCCAGTACATGTTACTTTATGGGAGCCTCCTAGTGGGACATGCACCCGTTTTTACCTCTGAACTAAATCCAGGCGACTCAGCTCAGAGGAATCCATATATATAATGGAGTATGTACGTCAGCCCTACGGTTTGTTGTATTGTTCAAGCTGTTGGTTATGCTTATAAATTTGCTGTATTTAGGATTAACTGAATGGCACTTTGACTTGACGCTCAAAGGAGCGCAAATGTGTCACAAGTTTGAAATCATATGCCTGTACACTAGTCAATGATGGTCCATCTGGAACAGTCACACCCCACTTGAAAAAAATTGTCTATGAAATATAGGAGGCAGCTTTGTCTCTTATTGTTTAGAATGTCCTTCATCGCTGTACGGGATCATAATAACGTGCTCCTCTTTTTCCTTTTTGTATATTGCATTATTGTCTTCCTTCCCAATCCTACAATAACTGATTTCACATTTGACAGCGTCGTAGGTAACTTGGGAACTGAAGGGTATATTATTGTAGCCTGTAGGACACATCAATTTTGGTGCCTCAAATCATTAGGACTTCCAGATTCACAGTCAAAGCAGATAAAAGTAAAACTGGCATTCAAATGACAATAAATCAAGCTAGATTCTATGTATGTATAAAGGAAGAAACCATATAGTTTGTTCCTTTGCTGCATCATAAGCTTCTATTGGAAAGTGATGACACATTGGGAATCAGTACATTTTTATGCAGAAGTAAATATCAACCTTAGTAGCTTTATTTAGAAATTTGCTGAGCTTACATACATTTTAATTGGGCCACCGAAACAGAACTGAACTTGGCCCATCTGAAGCCCATCTAATATTTGCCTTCTTTCATTGACGACGTCACTGTACGTACTTATATCAACACATACAAATTAAATTTACAAAAACAAAAAGAAAAGGAAAAAATACAGAAACAGATTTGCATCTTCTCTTTGACATCGGCGAAGTCACCAGTCGTCGCCGTACAACAAGATCCAAGATTTTCTGTTTTAAGGTTTCCATTTCCTGAACTCTTCCGATTGATGGCTCAATTTTTTCATATTTCGGTGTGAGTCTGTGGTGTCGTATCGCTTATCTATGTTGCACTGGTACCGGTACGGGAACCGATTCCGGTGCGGGTTTGGGTACGGGAAACGGCAAAATGAAATTTTCCCGGTACGGGTACGGTTTAGGTATGGCTAAAAAATATAAAATTATACATATAATTAGTTTCTTTCACACATTAATTTTACAATCAAGAGAATTATTTTGAAACCAAACCTTTAAATGTAGTTTAGGTATCATTATATTCAAAAATAGTTGTAATTAGTAAGATTTATATTATAGATATCTCAATAGTTGATTATATTTAATCACGCTAAGTACCCATCAAGTACCCACATAAGATACGTATCCGGTACGGGTGCGGTACGGGGACGGCACCTAAAGGAAGTACCCGTGCATCATAGTCGCTTATCATAAATGCTGCCTTGCAACTGTTTGATGAATTACCTGACCAATTAATCTCTTCTGAAATATGAACTGTTATTTTCATATGATAGTTGATAACTGGCTATTTGAGTTTATTTCGCTCCAACGAACTACATGAATGTGATGATAACCGTTTTAAATTTGATTAGTAATGAACTGGCTTCTGAAATATGCTTTGCTTCTTTGCATATTCTGTAGCAATGCCGATATGCTTGCGAATGTCGAATTTTTGTATATGATTTAGAGTATCTGATGACTAGTCAGTTTTGTTCCCTGGTGCGGAAATGCATAATCCTTTGTCCCCCCAGCCTGGTTAAATTTCTGCAATTCGGGGATTGTCAAATTCTCTTTTGGATATTATACTGTTAGGAGTTATCTAGAGTCATCATGACTCACTCTATGCAAGTAATCATGTGCAGGCGAGTTCCTGGGAAAGTGAAGAATGGCAGATAAGAGTAAGGGGGAGCGAGATGAGCTCGCCGAGTCACTGAATGAGCTCTTCACTTGTGTGTCCACTGTAATCAAAGGTGATCTGCAAGGGACAAATAACGTGCTGGAGCTATTAGAGAAGATGAATCTCAGAGTTGCTGAGGAATATAAGGGCTTTGGGGACTTGGCTTCTGGACTAAGAGTTTTCGTTGAACAACTTAGAGTGAAAAGTGGTGGCTTTGACGAGTATGTTCAACAGATTGATGCAATTGAAAAACAAACAACCGAGATGGAGGCCGTTATCTCCATGTTAGATAAGTATGTTTCGTTGCTGGAATCAAAAGTGCTGAATGCTCATCAAATTCCACCTCAGTGAATGTAAATTCATCAAAGATCAGTCTTTTGTAATTCTCGCTTTTCATTTTAAAACTTTCTCTAAACTTGCTCATCCATCCGATTCAATGATAGTCATAAAGCTTAACGAATATCAGGTGCATGACTGACATCATTGCAGTGCATAAAAGGCATTCAGAGATTGTATAGCAGATCCACAAGGTGCATAAAACATGCTGCGGCTTTTGTTGAACCTGAATCTCCTAGTTGTTCAGAGAATTGGAGCAGAGCTTTTGGGAACTTTACTTCTGGACTAAAGGTTTATGTTGAGGTACTCAGAGCGAAAAGTGGTGGCTTTGAAGAGTAAGTTCAGCTAATTGAATCACTTTGGCTCATCTAAAACTTAGATTAAAAAACTCAAGCATGTGTCCAAATATGTCAGCTTCTTAGGCTTTGAGTTCTTTGTTTCGTCGATCATTTATCACTTTCTTTTGCTGCAATCTTTCGCAGACAAACTTGACATTATTCTACGTAGCTGATGAATTTAAAGGAACTGAAGGTGCTACAGCAGCATTCATTTACTTCACGAAGTTAGTACAGCGCTGTGTGTTGACAAATTGTGTTAGTGGCTGATCAGAAACTGTTCGATTAAATGCCTAGCTGAGACTGAATACACACAAGACTGGTCCTTGTAAGCTGATAGATTCATAACTGTCATATCAATTTCTCTTGTTGCATAGGTTCGCTGTACATATGTATTAATGTTAATATAGCTTTAACACAGTAGTTACATTTGATAATAATTTCTGAAGTTCATTGCTCATGTCTTTGACTTTTGTAGCACTTCAGTAGTCTATGAAAGGGACTATCAGTTGATTGCTGCCTCTTCAATGCTATGCAATGATGGGCGCCATGATTTGGACCGCGACACTGCCGAGTTTACAGATGGCGTCCTGGATCTTGGACTTTCATATCCAACTTCCTGATAAGGTTTGTAACAACTTAGCCACTTTTTAATCGCACGCTGGATATTTCAAGAATCCTAAGAAGTAGTTACGAGAATTAAGTTTTGGTTTGCTTTACCTTACTCAGCACATCTGATTTTGATCTCTGTGATTCCACTCCCTTCCTATTTTGCGCAGTCGAGATATTCTCGTCTAGTTCTTGTTGCCTCTGTTTCATTTGCCTTTGCTTTTTTGCTCGTAATACCTTCATCACTTCTGTACCCACATATAAAGACATGTGAGGTTTACCCTAATTCACGAAAGAGGAATATTTGATTGTTTGACAAAATTTAAGTGACCAAACCTTGAGAAGTAACAAGCCTGTAGGCATGCCCAAGAGTTAGTGTATCGGTAGGCCTGAGAAGCTTTACTCGAGTAAACCTCACTTCCTTTTGATCAGAATTATCATGGCTTTCATTCATAGATAGTGGAATTATGAGAGACACATAGTGCCCGGGGTTCATTTTCATGACCTCACTTGCACTGAGTTGCCAATACAGTCTTTCTATTCTTCCGCTGGGATGTTGTATAACAAGTGCTGCTGCGTCTATAGCCTGACAGTTTCCCATAATTCTCTAACTCTTTTTTATTTTCTTTCTAGGAGGGTTTTGAAGAATGGAGGGGAAGAGAAGCACAAGAGAGATGGGGACTGACTGAAGGTGGAATGAGAGGTGAATAAGCTGAGGTCCTTGTGTCAACAGGTTCCCACTACCACCCCTTTATATGTCTACAGCCCCACAAGTAAATTTCACCATCTTACTGCTATGAAGTACTTTTTTACTATGAGAACATGTTTTTATACACCACTAGATGAGTTAATATTAAATCTTCATGCACCTAATATTATTTTGATGATGGGATTAACAACTACTAATAATGATCCAACAGCTACTAATGGGCACTAGCTCTGGTCCCTTAGATGTAAGGGGAAGCTGCCACACAATGATATGTGAAACCTGTGGACCCTTAGCTTAATTTTATTCTAGGACAATGTGTTCAGGGTGTGCTTATGAAGTAAACTTAGATTAATTATTAAAGAAGGGGCACATTCAGCATTAAGATTCTTAGGGAATGTGGACAAAACAAATATAAATAATTCAGTATCGAATCTGTCTGGCTTTTGTTTGTGATTCTGGTTTGTTAGTATATTTGATTTTCAATATAATAAAAATCATTTTATCAGGGCTTGTCATTCATTCACACTGATGAATTATCAAAATAACTTTGCTACATGCATTTCTTAGTCTTCAGTTCAGAAAGTAACTAAATGTCTGTTAATATTGGAAGACATTCAAGTGAAACTGTATGATTAAGTTCAATAAATTAGAAATGAATGATTCTGAGGTTTCGGCATAAGGGACCGTTGTAACCAATTTAAGCTGGCATTGTCAAACTGCAAGGTTTAAGACAAGACTGGGCAGATTATTTGGTTTTATTAAAGTTTGAACATGCTGCACCTCATAAACTAATTATTTGCTAATATTAGTTATAATACAAACGACTGATTACTGTTAGCAGGATCCAATCTCTTTAAGGGACACATCCTTATTTATATAATTTAAACCTTGTATACAAAGACAGCATCTGTAGACGTTAGCCATGTGAGGTGTTTTGAGATCTCAATATGAACTTATTAAATGTTGAAGTGGACTAATTTATTTGTCCATACGTGTCCTCTGTAAGGCATAGCATCCCTTGAAGTGATATGAAGGGGCCTGTTGAGAAGTTCCTCATTTTAGTTATTTTCACATCAGAAGTCTTCTTTAGTAGTCTATTGCAAAGACTCATTTATTGAACATTGGTCCAGAACCACTTAGGATCATCAGAAGTGCATTTACAAATCCTTGCTTCACCATAACATTCAATGAGTGTAAAATTATTTTTTCGTTGATACGAAAAGTTATCGTTTCAAACTTGGGTTTAATAATGTTTCGTAGAATTCTTGAATGATGAGTATTCAGCATTTCATACTAGCTCCATTAAATACCTTTGAAATATTATTGTAGGCTTGAGTTGCTTTCTTTTTCCTCTTATTTATAAATAAATGATTGACAAGGGTTGGATTTCAAAGGAGACTCTAAACTTTGTTCACATATTGTACCTAAGGGAACATCTTTTGTAGGTTTTGTTTCTTTGTAGCCTTACCTTTCAAACATTCCATTTGTTAAGTATTAGAACTGTTAGCAAGATACAATGCATTTATCTCTATAATGGTAGGGGGTCTGGTCAAATGGTTGTTCTGCATATTGCTGTCTCTTTCCATATTGCTGCTCTCTTTATCTTCCTTTTTGATATACCTGTCTTCCAAAAAACGAAGCTTCTAGCTGATTATTATTATAAATCTTTTTGTTTGATGTTCATTTTGTGACAGTACGAAACTACAAAGATTCCTAATATTGAAATTGAATATGGAGTACTAGAGGTCACTTACTGGTAAATTGTTAAGATAAATAATACCAATGAGATGTCTCTCCCTTTTCTCTCCTATTTCAGGAGTCTTCAGGCAGTTGCTATAGCTGTGGTGAACACAATCCTACTTGCATGGTATTCTCTGAAAGCAGGTGAAAGCAAAACCTGGAATGAACCACAAGGTTAATTTAGCTCTCATTGGCATTTTATCTCTTACAATGATCAATTTAAAAAAAATAATAGGAAGTTGAGGATTCCAAGTTTTAAATACTGTAGGAAAAGAAAATAAGTTTTCGTCTTGAATGTTGTTAGGATATTGCATGGATATACAATTTGTTTGACAGTAATAGGAATGTTTATTTGCTTTTACTGAATCGTCTGTATAGCATCCTCTAGATAGTGGCATGCATAATGCGAGAACAGGCAGAAGCATCGCATCGCATCAGCTACCGCGAATTAGATTGTGTTCTTTGCCCGTGGGCATCTTTACTTTGTGCCTAATCAGTCTCACTTTAGCCTAACATAAAGCACGATTAGACAAAAGATTTTATATTCTTGATTGGGTATACTGGTGCAACATGACAGAATTCCTATATAATCATCTACTTTTGATATTACCCAATTTTTTTTTTGATTAATTGATATTACCCAATGTTGATATACATTAAAAAGTTGCATGTCTTGCTTTTTGCTCATTGATAATGTCTAATTTGACTGGTGATATTATACTCACTCCTGTAGGTTTCGACATAAAGGAATTATCATTTGCTGCTTTGTCAAGTGAATTATTTGGTTAAGTGGCCTGCACCAACTGTATTGTTGATACTGTTTTTGAATATGAGAGGTCTCAAATAAGATGTGGTTTTTGGACATGTGATGGTGGTATTATAGTGTCCTCCATTTGCCCGATGTTAATTCTTTTCAATGGTTTCTGATCTGTGCTTTCGAAACAAAATGAAATTTCATTGCTTCTTTTTTCTGATATGTTGTTCAACTGGTCGGGATTCTAATCTTTATCCCCATGCAGGTCACCATCTATCAGCTCAACTGATTTCTGATCACATTGGCTCGTCACCCCGCCAAAGGCAAAGAAATATACTTGAAAGCTACAAGAGATAGACACTAGTCGGATAAAAATGATTTAGGACCAACAGATCTCTAATATCAGGACCACATTTAGCTTATTAAGTGTTCAATAAGACACCCCCAGTTTGGTTCAGGAAATATCCTTGATGGAATTTGGATATGGCAGTGAGTGAACGGTTTGTATGCAAAAGGCCAAAGGGTGTGCAATCAACTTTGATTCACTTTGGAAAAGTGACAAATATTTTACTGAACTACGCTTTTGCTGAGGTCGAGGGGGACGAGAAAGACCTCCCAGTAAGGTCTAAGGTGTGCAAGTAGTTGGAAACATGTGGGGATATTTCAGGCTAATACAAGGCTCAGAATTTTAGACTGGCGGGAAGAATTTGTTGAATGCCTGAACTAGTCCCACAAAATGCACACTTCGATCCTTCCTCGTCGAATATTACATCTGGATTATATGCCAGCAAACCAGCTACAAATGCTTCGGACCATCACGGCACATTGATCATATCATTGAACTGCCACAAAAGCTATAACAACAGATGACAAGTTTTTGATCAATGTAGTGTCAGCTTACCCAGCTTGAGACTGCATGGACAGGTCCATATCAGTTAATGGCCATGTACTCCTGAAGTACCGGGGCATGCAATATCCCATAGATATAGTGACGCCTTCACTCTGGTGTTTAGATTACAGAATTGATATAGGATATTACATAGCAGAGGTATGCCCTATGTGGCTTGATCAAAACTGACCCTCATATGCAAAGTATATGCAGCGGAGTGCAGCTGCCAAAAGTTCAGGTATTGACACAAAGTAGCTCTAAATTCCCCTGCAAAAAAAAGGGTTCGAGAGAATGGACAGTCTTTTGAAATGTGAATGAACACATTTTGGTGGTTTTTGATCACCAAGTATGGAGAAGAATATGGTGAACCCTGATGAATATGCACTACCCTTCGGCTGCCTACTCTGGTTAATGCTGTAGTCACAATAGTGGCATACTGGCATTGGAGTCGAACTGGCATATCTTGACACAAAAGTGGACTGTCATGATAAATCAGAGATTGTCAAACAGAGAATCTAAATCAAACTGGTTCAGTATGAGATGTTCCACTGTTAATTAATCCAAGTTTCATTTGATGACAAGTTCCAGGTGAAGTACAAAGCAGCACGATTGTAGGATGAGACTTGGTGCAAGCAACAAATGAGAAGCTACCTGCAGTCATGTTCAGATCCTAAGGATATACGACTAGAAAATATCCCATTTCTGTCGGACAGGTAAACAACAAATGCTTCTTACACACACCAATTACTATCCGCAGCCGACATCAAACTATCTTATCAAGCCACGTGTAATCACTCTTCGTCGCCACATCATCATATTACAAAGAGTAGTTCTGTTTTTTTACAGGAGCTGCGTTTCATTGGACAATAGAGGACCCCCACAATATGGATTTGCTTGAATGACAAACAAGCTGACATGCACTAGTTTTGGACTTTAATGTGACACTTAAAATCCTATAAATACGAAAATTGCATTCATCAAATTTAAAGAAAGAACCAGTAGCTTTTCACAAAGCTTTGGTTCAAATTCAAGCATACAACACACTCTCAATGGGTGCCACGCATGTCTTGGAATTTTTGGAAGCTCAAAAGCTGCAGCATTTTGCACCGGAGGCGCCATCCTCTGGTCCTTATGCTTCTTACACTGCACTTATCAGCTGCTTTTCACTAGCTGATTGAAGTGAACTATAGAGTACGGCTTTGTATGAGTTATGTCCGGAGCGACGCACGTAGCAAGTGGCACCCACAGCCCCAGCCGCTCAGGCGGCCCTAGATGTTTTTGTTTTCTTGTAAGATTTTGCAAACTTTTTTCGGTTATAAAATCCCAAGGCTTCAGCAAAACATGTGTACCGCAAAACTGCTCTGGTGTTCAGGGTACTCATGAAATGTCCATCACTTGTAATATAAACTAAGCAATATAATAATCCATCTTGTAATAAGAAAAGGCGATTTTACCTTTATAAAACTAGTTAAACTTACTAATTAATAGATTAATCTGAAAGGGACAGAAATAAAAAGGATCAGATTATTAAAAACCTACCTGAACTAACCTAACTGACCAGGGCCAAAGCCTCTGTATTTTAGCTTATGATGAGAAAATAAAAACCAACACTGCAAAATAAGGATTGTTAGATTTAGAAAGCTATTCACATGTAAAATTGTTGTTAAAGCTTCATAGAGAGAAGGCTAGCTTGAGACCTGATACAGGTTCGGTTCCTTTATGGTCTCAATATACATATGCATTTTGAATTTTTAATATTTTCACTTTTGGATTAATGCATCTTTCATTTGCTTTTGTGCATTTGCTTACACGACAAACTATTTGCACAAAACGACAAAAATTGTAAAAGTATAAATTGTTGATCGGATGGCTAGATCACAGGAATCGCAGAGTTAAAGACTATGTTGTAAATGAGCCGATCCCATGTTACCAATACTCTTCAAGTAAAAATGTGCATGGTTCAAATTGGTCTAATATTTCCAAAACCAGAGTTGAACTTTGAGATTGACAGGTCCTGCACTTGTCACCTACTTCACAGCACAAGTTCTCATGCTCTAGGACCATTTTTCATCCTTTTGTGGTTCCACTTCCATTAGGACAATGATATAATCCTTTTGGGATCTCAAAATCACCTTACAAAGGCAAGCCACATGGGGTAGTTGGGCTTCTTAAAACTAAGCCAACAGTAGCTGGTATGGAAGCACAACATAGTGACAAAGGACAGCACAGTATGACACAATAAAAGCCAAAGGAATATTTAACCTTCAACTTTACATAAGGTATCTGTACAAAAGTGTAGTGCAGATGGCAGACCATGTTCGAATATAATCCAAATGCACCATAGCTGTATAATTGACAACTAATTGGATTTCCATACCAAAATCCACAAGAGCAAAGGACAACAATGATAAATATGCGCAATGGATTTCTAAGATAAAATTGTTTTGTTGTATGAATATAATCCAAATGCACCATAGCTGTACAAATGGCGCGAGTAGAAAATCAAGTTACTGAATGATTATTCTTCAATTGCTACCTATCTGAAGAAAAGTTCACATTGATTGAAGATGTACCTGTATGAGGTGCACCTGATAATTTACCCTTCTTAGGCCATAACCATATTTTTGAAACGGAATAACTTTCGCCCTTACTTTTGGAACTAATTTTCTTTCCTTCAATGTCACAATCAGCTGGCGAATTTCCAATAACCCCCTTACCGATTCTGTTATCAAGAACACCGCCATTTGTTGTTCTGTTGCTGTTGTTGTTGCTATTATTTTCACATAGGGCTACTTGTAGGTCTGAGTCAGCCTCCACATACTGACATGAACCCATAGAGTAGCATCTTCTAGCATCCAAATTACTACTACTAGTCTCTCCTCCATCAGTAGCAACCCTATCTTTTCCATTTTGTGGATTGATGTTCCTGAACTTCCCTAGCCTGACTGAAAATACCCTTTTGGAGATATCATTCTCACCTGGCTTCCGTCCAAAAGAAAGTCTATCTCGAAAACTGTTTGAAAAACTCGAATCATCCCTCAAATTGGGAAACTCGAAAATTGGATTCTCAATTGCAAACCCTGGACTAAATAGCGCTCCTCGACACAAAGGACAGGTGGAATTTGATAACAACCAAGTGTCAATACAGTTCATATGAAAAGCATGACTACACAAAGGCAGCAACCTCAGCTTGTCTTGTTCCGAAAACTCACACAAGCAAACAGCACAATCAAATGGCTCTTTCAACCCCACAATCTCCTTGTACAAAAACACAGGAAGAGCATCAATAAAAGCCTGGTCTAAACCTGAATCATGTAAATGAAACAGCTGCTGCAATTGTCTCTGAAAAGTATGAGAACTACGGCTGCTCTCTTGGTATCTATCAGACTCGGTAACTGATGATGACGACGAAGACCTGTGCTTTATCAAAAACCTAATAAACAAGTGCAATAGCACTGAGATCAAAAACACGACACCCAACACCACTATGATGAAAATCAAAGTTGGGCTCAATTGAGTCCCACCAGAAGTTGCTGCTGGTACTGGCTGCTTGGCTGATACTGATGAAGACGATGAATACATTTGAGCTGCAACAACATGATGAACATGAGCACGAACTGAAGCATATCTTTTCTCAATTCTAGGCCTAACCCAACTCATTTTACAAAATGGGCATGCTTCAACAATCTTCAATTCCCCTAAACATCAAACTCTCCCAAACTCTTCTCAGCTCAAAATCAAACACAAAAACATATTCTTTGAATGTCAATCAATCACGAGAGCATTAAAGAAACAATCTTTTTCCGCATCTACATCTCACCTACACCTCCGCTACGAAACTAAACCAATTGGGCTTCGGACAGCCAACCCTAAATTGCAGGCTGAAATGAAATCAAAATTGGGGCTTTCAGTGCGAAATTGAATCGGATCGAACTGGAAAAAACAAAGTGGATGTTGAGGTGAGGGGTGTGGCAATAGTGTCGCAAGTCTATTAGCTTCCAAAAAGTGCGCACGGCCAAAAGGAAGCCGATGTCAAACAATCATGAACGGAGACATCCAACTACCTCGTCGACAGGGGTATATTCGTCTTTCGCAGACTGGTCTAAATTGCAAATATAATTCATTTGAAAGTTTACCTGAACCGTCGTGAACTTGGGCTTCTTTTATTAGTTGGGTTTTAAGCCCATTTCGCCGAGTCTCTTTCCTGACAATTGGGAAACATCTTCTTTTCTTCTGTTTTTCTTTTTTTCTTATACTCCCTCCGTCCCATCATGTTTGTCCACTTTTCATTTTTAGCGTCCTCTAATGTTTGTCCACTTTTCTTTTTTGGACATTTCTAAAATTTATCATAATTCTAATATTTGTATCATAAATAAATTTTCCAACCATCTACTTTTAACATATTGTAATTAATTACTTCCTTTTCTCAATTTTTAAATTACCAAAGTTCATAAAATAATTAGAAAATAAATAAATTCAATTTAAACTAAAATAGTTAATAGGTTTAAATCAAGCTATGCTCTGTTATTTTCTCATAGATTACTGAATTTTCACTATGTTGTTGCGTTGTGCTACTATTTATAGTTGTTGAAAGTGAAAGTGGTGATCCGTGTGATGTTAACAGTGAATTGCTATTGGTGGTTGAATATTTTAACTTTGATTTTCAAAACATTAAATGCTATTGTCAGAGATAGTTAATGGTAAGTCAGAAATTAATAGCTTCCTTAATTTGCGTGCAAATGGTGCTTTTGGGCAAACTTACCGGGACAAAGAGAGTATTAAAGAATGGTTTTTATGATTTATTTATGTAAATTTTCATGTATAGTTTTTAGCATCATAAAAATAGAAGTAATACATACTTGAACCGTTTGTTTCGATCATAGAAAGTTTGGTAAAGATAAAGTGAGATTTTTTTCCAAATGGCTCGTAACTCGGTCTTTTATGAGAGGACCAAGCACATTAAGATTGACTATTATCTCACTCGTCACCATTTACAGGTTGACACGATTGCATTAACTTATGTTCCCTTTTCTCTTCAGATTGCATATTTGATCACGAAGGCTCATTCCACGGCGCACTTCCGTTTCTTAACCGACAAACTTTCAGTGCTTAATGTTGTAACATCTTAAGTTTGAGAGATTTTAGCATAATATAATAATAATTAAGGATAAAAGATAAGTAATATATAAGCGCAGATCCTACTTATTTCAGTTTTTATTTCTTTTATATGTACCAAACAAAAATCATCCACTCTATTTCCAAAAACCATTCATCCCTCGCATTATATTAGTCTGCAAGATATATGACGTTTAGTTGGTGATGCATCTAAGAATGACAATTCGCCATGTAATGAAGAAGATAATATGTTTTAAATGACAAGCAGTAATAATTTGTGTCGTTGACAACATGAACTCAACCAATATTGTGCTGCTGATCAGGTGTAAATTGAAAAACAATATTTGTAAGACACGATTTATATAGTTTCAACAAACAATAAAGAACAACAGTTTTGTATAGTAGAGAGAGAAGGGATTATGGATTGTACCAAACACTGAAACAAATTAACTGAATATTTTGAACAGTGTGAAGTGATATGTGTATCATATGTACCAGCACTGGATATATTATGGATGCTTCTTGCCGAGGTCTGTAGTGATCTGAGATGTCAAATCTTGAAGAACTTGAACACGAAACCTCAAAAGCATGATGTAATCGGCGGTGTGGACAAACAGACTGTTGACCTCTTTTAATTCCACACCTCCAGGAATCAGCCTTTGGAGCTCCCTCAACTTCTTCCTAATCTCCATCCTCATCAACCACCCCTCTCGTTGCTGATTCTGCCTGCTGCTCCTCATCTTCCTAGGACGAAGATGCTTCATAATAACACTGACTACTCAAGTTTCTGAATATATGTTTTGCTTATTTTACTGGATTATTCTATGTTGATGGAAGCTGTGCTTTATAGCAAATGAGAAAATGAGCTGTTTAGAAATTAAATGTGCGAGTTGTGGGAGGATATGACTGGCCATGTGCAGATCGATACCCATCTGCGTGTGTTTCGACATCGACATATATTGTATTACCAACAATTCATTAGTCAAATTGGTATGAAATTTGGCTATGTACATATACGGCCAACTCTAAACTGAAGTAGTCTATTTGTCACGGATAAAATAAATTATCACTTTTTAATTACAAATAGATTATAATTGATCTTTGTTTTTGAGAAATTAAGATCAAGTATCATATGTAGTCTCTAGGGTTTAAGAGTTGAGTTTAGAGTATTGATCATCTGTTTTGTAACTGAATAAATATTATGCTTAATCAAACATATATTAAAAGGGGTTGCATTGCACAGACACTCAAGGAGGTTTCGAAATATACGGAGGGGATGCTTAAAATTGAATTCAGTATTGTTTCTAGTTTTCCTAGAATCCCGACAGACCACACGTGTGCTGTGCCCACGTCTCTGTTGATTTTGTTAGGTCAAAAACTGTGGCTCAGTTTAAAATTTAAATATTAGTACATTGAAGATCAGTTTGATTTGTGCACGAATGGTTTATTTAAACTCTGGGAGAGCTATATTTACGTAAAAATTAAGCTTAATAAACTGAGCTTGGGCGCCAACATGCTATACCTATACCTACTCTTGATTGTAAGATCAAGATTAGAGGATGCATGTTCGAGAACATGCATGGTGACATACAATAGTTTTGTTATGGGGCCCAATGGCCAATATCAAATAGTTTTGTTCTTACGCATTCTAATACAGACTGTGGAGAGACTTTTAGCCCTCAAACAAATGATTATTTATATCTGATTATGTTCTGTATTTTGATGAAAGAAAATGGGCGTGCATATGTTGATTCACAATTATTAAGTATAACTTAATGAGAATTGATATTTCATAATATGATTATTGTGTAACTTGTGTTTGTATTTACTTGAATGACTCGTCATAATCATCCAGTTATACACCGCCTGACTAATCGACATCACGTAAGCAGTTCTATGATGCAAAATCAAAAGGGTTTCTCTCTTTGTATCCATCATACAGAGATATAGATAGGCACATGTTATAATTCAAGACAAACTGTTGTACCGTAATGGGACAAATTAAAGATAAAGATAGTCCTGAGATGATTGAGAGTGATCAGTTTAAAGGAGCAAATACAGTTACAATGACGTGAGACACATTGGTCCAGCTGATTAGGGTTTACTATATTTACTGTGTTTTACCTGTATACCCGTTGAACCCTTGGGTTTTGATGATGACAAGTGATCAATACTGACTACTGTATGAAGTGTGCAGATTGTGCTTTAGTGGGCAAGCCAGCGACAGTCAGGTCGTGAACAACGACTAGTCGGAAGTCGTTAGTCGTTCCTGATATTTCGGTTAGAGATAAATCAGGGACGAATCTTTTATTGCTTTGATTGATTGTATTGTTTGAGATAATATTCCAACTGCCGATCAGATTTGTAAATCAAATATTGATTGAAGATTTGATTAGATTTAAACTTTCCTAATTGTATCTTGCATGATTGTAGGATTTGTTGATGAAGGAATGCGACTCGATATAAAAGCTTGGAGCGGCAGCCAGGGTCTGTGTGCTTTGTGAGAAAGCGGTGAGCGATCAAGAACAGAGCACAAGGCGGCGAGTCAAAGCAGCAAAAGGTGTAATCGGAATCACGTTCATTACGTTGGTTCGTTACATTAGGTAGCAAGTTAGAGACTTTAATAGTCTATCTAACTTGAGACAAGGAGTGCTGCTGAACTTCGATTTGTTGGTGTTTGAGGAACAAAGGCTGCAGCTTAGAACAGTAGTAAACGAGGAGTTGTACTGACTGATCGAGTGTAGTTACAGACCAAAGACATTAATAAGATTCGAAGTTGACAATCCTTCCAGTAACTGCTGGAAGGGGTGGTTTTTTCCCAGTTGGGTTTCCACCTAAAATAGTGAGCATTCATTTACTTTTCGTTCTTTAAGTTACTTTTACTAGTTCCGCTGCAACTAGTCGTATCGAGGGACGAGTCGACCCTCACACGACTAGTAACACAAGCTAACCTCAATCCAACAATACCCTTTTGTTGCCCTGAGCTTGATCTCTATGGTAGGGGTCTTGCCCAAGTTATGAGAAAATTAAAGTTTCATGAGGGTTGTCTCGATAGAGTTGAATGACAACATATATTGGGGATTGAGAAATGAATTTACTTTGTGTGTGTGTGACCTCTCAAGATCACATATTAGGATTGCTCTCTGTGTAGAATTTTAAAAACAGAAATGGATCATCGGTGATTTAAGGTAACTTGAAGATGACTGAAAGTGGTCCTATATAATGCATTCCTCACAAGCACGTTACTGGAACATTGTTGTTCATTCATCGCCATACACCTATTCCTGAGTCATGACGTGACAACTATACATATTACATGTTAACGTACATTTCATACCATGTGATTCCGATGCATAATGGACCTCACCGGCTCCTCGAGAAGGTTGAGGAAGATGATGGTAATGACACTAATATACTCTTGTCGTCAATGCTTATGTGAGATAGCTCTAGTGGTTATAAGGGTTACAAGGATAACGATAGATGATGAAACAATGAAATGCAATATTGATTATTATACATGAATAGGATTCACTGTCTACTTACACCATTCTTATTATACATTGATTATTTCTCACACATTAACCATGTAAACTCGAACTATATGACCCATGTGGTATTCCAACTCACTGATTTCGACTATTCACCGTTCAAATGGACTCTTACAAAGAATGGATGAGGAGTTGATAGGAGGATTGAGAAGATGTCAAGTTATATTCCTATCCGGATTTAATTCATGCTTATAGTTAGGCTGAAGGATCGATCAAGTGGAGAAGAAGTAATGGTAGGGAACGGGATTGCACATGGTTGCACATGACCACACTTACAATTAGGATTATCGCTGTTGCATGTACGCACAACGCTTAGCTGCATGTATAACTGCCCCGTTTGGCTTCCTTCGCCTTCATATTAATAGTTTTTATTTGACACAATTGAAAATAATATAAAGAGAATATATAGTCCCACTTTTTCCACACCCATCAAGGCCTCAGCTTCATAAAGAAAATTACTAACATATCACTTGGAATGAGTTCGGAAAGGACAATCAATATTTTGTGGAACGTAATGACATCATCTCAATCGTTATATCAATCTAACGGTTGATATCAATAACTGCCACTTTCAACCACCCCTACATTTTATAAACACAATCACTTAATTTAATGAAAAACTAACTTTAATCTCAACCGCTATATCATTCAAATCAACGGTTAAGATGATATTCCTTCATCTCACAAAAATTACATGCATGTCTCTCTATAAGTAAAACATCCCATATCACTTATTATATTTGTCAACAATTTAATCTTAATATGAAATAAATAACCGTTGGACATTTATACTTTTTTTAACATGAAATAAAGAGAGATAAAATCATAAAAGCAAAGAGACCCCAATTTCAAGCAACGACAAATAAAATGTCTAAGGGAACTTTTGTAAAATATCTTTGAACCGACAAAACGTGTAGTGTATGCAGGATTTAGAATTGAAAATATTTTTATAAAAAAGTTGCTCAAAAACAAAATGATCCCAAAATTTGAGCATGAAACCAACCACCTTTGGGCTAAATCAAAGTAGTAATTGGTTTCCATTAAGGCCCAAACTCATATCTCACAGTTTTACAGCCTTCCAAGTATTTTTTGGTCCGGCCACCCCGGGAAAGAAAATATCTGATTTGGAATTAATTAGTGTAGTTATTATTTTGCTGAAAATCATGAACGTATTTTCTTTTTGATTTAATCATGCAATAATTAAATTGCATTTTCTTTCTGACAAACTTCTAACAAAATGATTTATATCTCGTACGATACGACCAAAAATCAATTAAAACAAAATGATAGTTTTTTACTAAATTATTTAGAACAACATAACGATAGAAGCTCAAATATAAAAGCCATCCATAACTCACTTTCCACAAAAAGCCATCCATAACTCACTTTCCACAAAAAGCCATCCATAATTCACTTTCCACAAAAAGGCTGTTAAATTAAAACTTCAAACAACTTCCGTCACGATTCTAAACACAAAATGGAGTACTTGATAACAAAAAGTTAGGCAAATTAAATAAAAAACAAAAACAGTTTGGTAAAAACAGGTTACAAGTTTTTGAAAGATACGTATTGAAATTGAATATTCATCAATCATCATAGACAAATAAAAAAGATTATGACAAAGAAGGAAGAGAATGTTTTCCCAAAATAAGCGTGAAACATTTTAAGCCAAATTCCATCACAAAATTCAATCAAACGAAAGCGATTCTCGATTTGGGTCTTTGTTAATTCTTAAAAAGATTCAAACTTTGGTAGAAAGGTGATGGATTTCTGGCCGGAATATCTCGCGAGCAGTTGGGGTAAGGAGTTTGTGGCCGGAGGGTTTGGTGGGGTGGCTGGTGTTATCTCTGGATACCCACTTGACACATTGAGAATCAGGCAGCAGTGTTCTCATGGTCAAGGTGGCTCTGCTTTGAAACTGCTTAAGAACATTGTGGCTACTGAAGGACCTTCTGCCCTTTATAGAGGCATGTTTGCGCCCCTCGCTTCTGTCACTTTTCAGGTTCGATTTTTGGACTTTGTTGTTGCTTTCTAGGAGAGTATTTGTGTTAGTTGGCGATATGGTTGTTGAATCTGTGTTTTTTTGGGCTGATTAGTGGGGTTTGATAAATTCAGTGAATCAATGATTGATGTGTATTACTAGGCATTCTTGAGTTTGGAGTTTGTTTCTTGAATATGATCCTCTATGATATTTCGAGGAGTGTGTTTCATCTTTGATTCAGATTGATTTTGATCCATATATCTCTGTCATGTTGGAATGTGTTGGTGGACTAAAAGGTGGCAGGAAAAAATGAATATGTTAGAGAAGGAATTGTACTGTTGCTGATTTTGTTTGATGATGTTGAGCTTTGAGATGTCAAAAAGTTAATTTGGCCTGATGAATGGTTGTTGTTTGCTTTTTTGTAGAACGCAATTGTTTTTCAATTATATGCTGTCATATCACGAGCAATCGACAAACCGGATTCCGCCAATGATCCTCCTTCGTACAAGGGTGTGGCGCTTGGTGGAGTGAGCACAGGAGCTATACAGAGTCTGTTGCTTAGTCCGGTGGAGCTTCTGAAAATTCGATTGCAGCTGCAAAGCCAGCCCTGTACGGAACCTAACATGAGACACAGTAATAGGCACACTGGGCCAATAAGCTTAGCTAGGAGCATTTATCGCAATGAAGGTGTTAAAGGGATTTACAGGGGTCTGGGTATTACGATGCTTAGAGATGCGCCTTGTCTTGGGTTTTATTTTTGGACTTATGAATACGCAAGAGAGAAACTCCATCCGGGGTGTAGGACAAGTGAGCAAGAAAGTTTGACGACCATGTTGGTTGCTGGAGGGCTTGCTGGTGTCGCTAGCTGGGTATGCTGCTATCCTCTCGATGTGGTGAAAACTAGACTGCAAGCACAGTCAAATTCATCTCTGAAGTACAACGGGATTGTAGACTGCTTTAGAAAAAGTGTACAACAGGATGGATACCATGTTCTTTGGCGTGGACTTGGTACCGCTGTGGCTAGAGCGTTTGTGGTTAATGGAGCTATTTTTGCTGCATATGAAACTGCCTTGAGGTTCATAAATAATGGAAATGGAAAATCCGCAGCTTAACAACTTCATTGCCTTCAATTTGCCAAACAGAACACATTCTTAGCATAAATCGGATCAGGTGGCCTGCTCGCATGAAGGTACTTTTTACTTGATTTTTCTTCATTTAGATTCTTCGGTTCAATCAATACAATCGTCGAAAGTAAGAGACCCTTTTTTTATAGAAATAGCTACCTTGCATACGTAGGTTCCTTTCATCCCATTATCATATTTTTATAGTGGGAGACATCCATACTTTTAGCAAAGGCAGTGCTGCGCAAAAGTGAATTAGGGTCTCTCGCAACTTGATATATTTAAAAGCTTGCAGATTTCAATGTTTTGTCTTCTCTGTTTGTGTTCTCATACTTCCAACATTGCAGGTTTGATGCAAATGCAATTTCCATAGCTGAGGCTGTGCTCAGGATACTGGAATATGCGAAGGGAGCACTTATTCATTAATGCATTCTTGAATTAATATCTGGATACCTGGGTCTTAGTAAGAAAAGGTCCCAAAACATATTGAAAAATTGTACAAGACCCTTGTTTATGTATCTCTTTCTCCTGTGTGCTTCTGTCAGGAAAAGTCTTTAGATATTTTAATGTTACATATGATTTTGCATGGCCTGCAGCTTTAAGAAAAATTAGTTTCCTCGCTATGTCAATCCTTGCAATAAACAATCAAATCTACAGTGATTGTTTTCTGTCCCAATGGGAGTCCTCTAGATCCTTTCCATATATGCAGGTACTAAAAATATTACCAAAAATGGATATCCAAGTGAAGAATTCCTGCCTTAGATTTGTTAAAGTATGTCCTCTTATGTCTGTTGCAGTTAGTGGTTCAATTCTTATCACAAGAGGGATTGGAGTACTGTGGAGCAAAGGTACTAATATGCTGATAGGGAAATGCATCTCGAAGAAAAGGATTAATACGACAGAGTTCAGTGTTGGCGCATCTCTTAGTGACGCAAGTATAGTCTCAGACTTGCACTGTCGGTGAATCATTTAGACACGGCGTTTATGTTGCATTAGGTGAAGTTCTGCAACACAACCTTGATGACACAGACTTGGGATGAACAACTAAGGTCAGAATTCCTTAATCAGTTTTTTATTTCTAGAAAACTCAATAATGTCTTCTCTTTTGTCCAGCTGTGAACTGCTGTATACTCTGGAGACAAAGGATCCAAATAAGAAGATTCAAAAGGGAGAACAACTAGATATGATACAATGTCTATTCTGAAGATGACACAAGCAAAAATGGAACAATATGATTAGATTTCTCTACAACTTGACACAGAGGACCCAAAATTAGATTCTTTATATGCAAATATCATATTGTGGGGCAACATTTAGTTCTAACCATGAATAACTCTTACTTCATGATTTACAAATGCATCGTATAAGATTCATGGCTGCAATTGATCATGGAAATATTAGAAAACATGCTGACGAGCTCTTCCTTACATTAAATTTATATTCTATTTTTCACGTCACCCTTTCCCTCCCCCTTTGTTTGCATGTAAAGACATTCGAGTAGCTTTTTCTCCATAAAAGTAGCTTTATATCCTTATGAAAGGTTAAGTTACTAAAAATCCATGACTGATTGATTTTTCTTCTCACAAGTCATAGCCATGAGAATGGTGATACCCATATAAGCAAGATCTGATCTTTTTTCGCAATGGTATGGAAAGTAGTCATCTTTTTATCGTTCTGTGAGGTTTGAGCCAATTGGGTATTGATAGTTGTGGTTATTTATGATAATGGAGAAAGGGAGATTGAGGGAGGAGGCAATGCCCTTTGCTGTAATGGTGTTGATGGAAGGCCTGACTATTGTACTAACTATCCTTGCTAAAACTGTAATGACTAAAGGCGTGAGTCCCTTTGTGTTTGTGTTCTATTCCACTGCTCTCTCTTCCTTTCTTCTGCTGCCTCATTCATTCATCACTTGCCAGAAGGAATCCAGGTCCATACCAAGCCCTAGTTTTAACCTCACTATTCGTTGCTGCTTTCTTTGGTTTTGTTAAAAGTTTGAGCTCTTTTTTTGTAATGGCATTGGTTTATATATTTGCAAAAAAAGAACTTTTGAGTGTCTAATTTTCTTGGCGAACAGCAAATATTAAAAGAGTTTGTTTAGCAAGACTGGAACTTTTGAGTGTCTAATTATTTTGTTTCTGGTTGTTTGTAGTTTGAGATTTATTCATGCATTGACATTGATCTTGTTGTCCCTTGCAGAACTCAAAAGCCAGTCTTCACCTCATCTATCATTCTGAGGTTCTTCTTCCTGGGCTTAACTGGGTATGAGATTCTCAATTCATGCTTAAATAAGTTGGTCATATGGTTACCAGACCAAAACATATGCAGACTTCCCCACTATTATACATGAAAATTATTTACATGAGTAATTTTGATAGTATATACCTCCTGAATGGGAAAGTAGATTTGAGAGTAATGTGTTTTTTCGTTTTTGCAGAATTACTATACCTCAGAATCTAGCATTTATTGGACTGAATTACGGCTCTCCGATTTTAGTCTGTGCTATGGGATGCTTGCTTCCTTCGTACTCCTTCATCCTCTCCTTACTCCTCAGGTACTCCTTACAGATCACAGCAAAGTCTCTTTTTTGGCTTTTATTGTGAATCCTGCTTTAACGTGTTTGGATGATTTGAGGTATTGAGTTGTGACATCTTTGTCTGTTACAGGAAAACAAGGTTCAGTTGGGAAAAATCTTATAGCCAAGCCAAGATCATCGGTGCCATCATAACGATCATGGGTGGTATTTTTGTGGCATTTTACAAAGGTCCTTTGGTTAAAGGAAGCTCCTCTTCATCACCTTACCTCCACAGACTTCATGATCTCAATAATCCTCCACTCCTAGTTTTTGCCTCAAAGAGGGAGCATTGGGCTCTTGGAGGACTTCTGCTCGCAGTGTCCTTCTTTTCAATCTCAGTGTGGAACACCATTCAGGTAGTGTGAATAGTAATTTGATTTTTCAAGAAATTTCCAACTCCCACAGAGAATGAAAATATAGTTTAATGACTTTGGTTTCTTAATCATTTTTGTTATCAGTCAGGAACCTTGAAGCAATACCCGGAAATGATGGCCGTGACTTCTTTTTACAGCTTAATGGGAACAGCACAATGCGCAGTTGTCTCGTTGATAGCTGAGAGAGATATAAGTCTTTGGAAACTGAAGCTCGACATGGAACTTGCTGTAATTGTTGCAACTGTAAGCATCACACCAAGCCACATCTAAGTTGTAAATTGCTGAATCAGAAGTTAATAAAATGTTTCTGTGTGTAGGCTTGCTTTGGGAGTCTGATTCGGAGCCGTGTGCATCTTTGGGGGATGCGAATCAAGGGTCCATTTTACGTGCCCATGTTTAGGCCATTTGGGATCATTTTCGCTACAGGCTTTGCTATTACTGTTTTTGCAAAAAGTGTCCATTTTGGAAGGTCATGACTCATCCACAAAGCTTTTAAACTCCATTAGTAAACTACATTATTATCCTAGAGTTTCTAAAATAGTTGATATGACTGCGCAGCGTGTTAGGAACCGTTGCAATGGGAATGGGATACTACGCTGTCATGTGGGGAACTGTCAGAGAAGAAGATCAAAGGCAGCATTTCACTGAAGTGGGCGCTGAGTCCTCTGACTCTAAGATCCCTCTATTAACAGATGAAGATTCACAAGTATAGCCATATTCATGATTTCACAGCTTTAAGTACATATCAGCTCTCAGCATTTCAGTTCGCATCTCCAAGCTCATTCCTTGTCCCTATCCAAATTTTTCTTCAACGTAGCGCCCGACCAGTCCATCAGTCCTTTCTACAGTGCGTCAAGGTCCCGTTGAAGCTTGGTTGGTATGCCAGTGAACTCCATTGTGCATTATTTCCAAGGCTTTGTAAAGATCAAGTATTTTGATCACATGTAAATAGGCAGGTAATATTCTTTCTTTTGTCTGGTTTGGTTTGGTGTAAGCTGCTTCTTGGTATGTGTATTTTCTTACTCCATTTGGTGCATATAAAATATTTTTGCTGTTAAAATCAAGACTCAGAAAGCTTGTATAAATAGATTTATTAAGTGATACAAGCTCCTTACAAATTCAAGATACTCAAATTGTAATGCATAAACTGGATGCTTAGTGCACCCTTATTTAAAAAGACCTCAAAGGAGATCATATGAGACACATTTTAGGACAGTCTACGGTGACTGAGGTTCTCAGGCCTGAGCCTTGAGATTGTATTCTTCAATGTCTTTAAAGGTCTTGACAGCAAACTCCTTGATCATGACTGGCTCATTAGGATCCTCAATAAGCTTCTCATAGTCACAAGTCCATTTCACTAAACTGCCTTCTCCCTTTGGCTCCACATAGATGTGGCACTTGTAGGACTTGTAAAACTTCATAAGATCCCCGTCGATGACGCTGTATGTCACTGTCTTTTTCTCGTCATCCACTGCCTCGATCTTCTCCTTTGACAAAGCAAACGGATTCCCTGACACACATTTCAAATCATATTCATCAAAAATCTGTAAATTTATCCTGGAGGATGCAAATATTATATAAAAGTACCTTCAGAGAAAGTGAGGAGTCGGACTGAGCCAGCACTTTTGCCATCGCCTTCGAGGACTTCAATGGTCTTGTAGAGCTCAGGAAATGCCTTAGGGAAGACAGTCACTGAGTTCCTCAAAGTATCCCATAGCTTTTCTGCTGAGATCTTGACCTCAACATCAACTTCCATCTTCTGAGCCATTTTCAGTTGCTTAAATCACAAGGCAAATCTAAAAACCAACCAAGAAACTTCAATAAACTCAGGTAAGCTAGCAAGATCAGGATGAGGAATAAGACCAGTAGCTCAAGGCATTTTATACTGCATCAAAATAAGAATACCTTCGTGTAACAGTTGGTTGAGGCCATTAAATTCAGTCTGAATTTGCTTTGCCATTTTTGCCACCCCAAACATGGAATTAAAAACTGTGGAACAAATAGGCCCCATGCTAACTAATAATTATACTTATGATCAACATATCAAAATTTACATGTGAGATTCTCTGGCAGATAACACTGATATAATTCTACTGTGCCACTCAAGAACTCAGCAATGTTTAAAATCAGTGACTATACAAAAAGACAATGTTGCTTCATCCTTCATGGAAAACAAAATACAACAGTGCAAGTAAATTTCTGCAAGTCGTCGTAGTCAAGGAACAATAAATAAAATAAAAAACAGAAATTGAGCTAGCTGAAAAGGCGACATATAAATGTCCATATCCATATCAACCTACATTATCTTGGACAAGGTCTAAATGCCACAAATATTAGACCAGGTCAAGCGAGCAAATTAGGTTTTTGTCAAGATGCTGGGCACAAGAATAATTGAACACATTAAATTCTAGCACAAAATTATAGTTAGGAAAGATGACTATTTCTCCATCAGAAAAAAAACCCATCCTCTTAGATTCCGAATTTGTTACACCAAAAGTCATACGTTATTAAGCCCTGCAAAAAGAAGACAAATGTGTACCTTGTGAGTAGGAATTAGCTCACATTGCAGGAATCCAATCGAGATTGCCATCTTCAGGGAGAAATATTATTCAAAATATCCTCAAAATAAACTCCCAACTCATGTACATGCTTGGGGTAATAAGAGGCCTTATGTATTAGAGCGAATCTTTAGCAGCTCAAGATCATATCTATGCTATCAAACCATTCACTGTATGATAAATAAAAATGGCCACTTGATAATTTACACTGCAAAATGTTTACTAAAAATTTTCACACGTCATATATCATACAAACCTCCAAAGTTGAAGCATGAGGCACATTTAGAGGATAAGCTGGTCGTCTTGAGTTTCTTCTCAAGAAATCGTATCCATAGTTGATTGCAATTTTCTTTAACGAGCTTGAACCCTTCTTGGCCCTCACGTAAGAGTTGCCCATTATATATGCTACACCGGCTTCTCTAGCTTCCATTAGCTCACGAAGCTCTTCCTGTGCACTTCTGTCTATTTTTGGACTCTCTGGTAGGATGAATCTCACCCTTTTCTTTCTTGGTTGAGTTGTTACTGTAGCTGGTGGCGGAGAGCGTATTTCATTAGTCTGAGATGGGCTGGCTTGGGAAACAATGTTGCCTCTGCTGTCAAGGTCTTCACGTAACTGGACGTGTCCTGTGCTAGATGAGCATGTTCCAACGACGGTCATTACTTCATCATCCTTGCTGGTATCCTCTTTTATTAAGTCTGAGTCCTCTTTACCTGATCGGATGAACTCAGCTATGCTGCACACTAAATCATTCTCAAACTCTGTATCATCTTTGTGTACGTCTCGATATCCATATCTGACAATGCATCGGTAAATTCTGTACTCTTTTGGACCAATACGACCGACAAGAAACCTCTCTTCAGGTTTCACATGTGGGACAGGAACAGACTTAATGCAGATGAAGACCAGCACCTGATGAAAGGCTGGAAGGTTGGTTACAAAATGAGAGAAGATTGCTGGAATTCCGGAGACCAGTTCAGTGTGCATCAGCCCAATTCCACGGACTCGAACAATCCCAAGACTTGATCCCAAACTGAGTAGCCAGTTTATTGACACCTTGTTTTGGACATCAAATTCATATTTCTTGAGAGTCCCATAGTGCCAGACATACATGATGACGAGAAAGGTGCAAGCAAGCGCTATTGGGACCCAGGCTCCTTCGAGGAACTTAACGAGAGAAGCGCAGAAATACAGTGCTTCAATTGTCCCAAAGAAGAATACAAATCCAATTGCCAAGAAAAGGCTTCTTTCCCAAACCAAGACAATAACTAATGACATAAGGCACGTCGTCACCAGCATAACTGTAATAACAGCCAGACCTGTTTTACAAAAAAGTAACCATTTGAGGCACAGTTCAAAATTATTAGCGATTGAGCAACACTTGGGTTGGGTACTGTTAATTGCAGCGTACCTGAAGCATTGCCCAAGCGCCTTGTATCTTGAAAACCAATGGTAACAGCAAGACACAGTATCATCAAGAACCAATTGATCTCAGGAATATATATTTGTCCGTGAATTTTTGAAGAGGTATGGACTATTTTAACCCTAGGAAAACAACCCAGTGAAGAACATTGCTTGATAATCGAGAATGTGCCGGTGATTATAGCTTGGCTTCCAGCAACAGCGGCAAGTATGGCTATCACCAGTACGGGCCATCTTAAATTCTCTGTGATGTCAAAATGGAGTAAGTTTTAACAACTGAAATAATCAATACGTCATCGATTATAACTTAACACACAAAAAAACTTACCTGGTACAGATAGATAGAACCCAATATTCTTTCTGTTTTCCATACCATGATGCTGTGAGAGATATGCTGCTTGGCCCATGTACGCAAGAATCAGAGATGGATACACCAGAGAAGTGAAAGCAATCTGCATTACAATGGAAATATGTTCAATGGAAGAGAATATAAGATAATTGTCAGAGCGCATAGAACTGTGGACATGGTTTTTGTACCATAGAAGAATTGCAACATGTAAGTACGACATAATATTTCAGTGGTTGTTTCGTCGAGTTTGCAAGTTAAAAAGACGATTCACGCATGAAAAAATCATCTTCTTAATCATCTAAATTTTACTACCCTAGGTGTCCAAATTGAATATTGAATAGGAAACCTTGAAATATTTTGAAAAGTATAGACCTTAATAGACAACTGTGAGAAGTGTCCAAGATCCGCAAACATAGCTTCGGAGCCTAAAAATAACAAAACAGAGTTTAAACTTTAAGGTTTTAGAAGTAGTTTTTAAAGATACGGAATTAATAACTTCATAAGATCACACCTGTTATGCACAAAAGGATCCCACCCAATGACAGCCAACCATTCCCCTGAGTTTTCTTCAAGAACTTCCACATGTAATAAGGAGAAAGCGCTTTGTATATATGATGATTCCAATGCAGGATATTGTACAAGCCAATAGAACTGATGCATAAAAGCCATGCCAGAATGATAGGAGCAAACAGGTGTCCAACCCTATGAGTACCATAGTGCTGGAGGGAAAACAGGCCTATCAATATGATGCATGCAGCTGGAAGCTCTACGTCTGCAATGCCATTTTGAAATGTTATTAAGGTGCTCAACAAGGTGGACTAAAGCTTTCACTCCATAACATAATATTTTCGGTACCATATTTATCACTTCTAAGCAGCTATAAATTTTGCTAGTGGTCTTAGAGAATATCAGAATCAGTACCACATTTGTGCACTGAACAATGGTAGATGAAAATAAAAATCAAGAACCCCATGACCTTTTCATAGCAACTCATTGATAAAACAACTCAAAGTGAACCACTTTTTCAAACTTAAGATTCAAACCCATCGTGTCTGATAAACACACATGATATGAGTAGCAGTCTTGTAAGCAAAGAACTCAAGTAAAACTTGTTGCCAACTTTCACATGTTATTATGAGTTTCACTCAAACTGGGAAATAAATCATCATGTCTAAGTGAAAGTCTTTGTTACTTATCAAACACATTTTTCAGGAAAATGACAACTGTGAACCTTTTTATTTGCTTAACATGTGTAAATTTCAGATACATAACTGGATTTCTTAACGGATTTGCATAGAAGAGATACAAGAAACTAGTACATTTCCAAGAAACTTCTGAATGAAGCAAAGTAACAAATAATTAATCAATGAGTGATTCCCATGAACAAGTCGACTCAAACTTGGCCTCTAATTCCCACACTATGAGCTTAAGTATAGAATCTTACATTTGTGGTGCTCCTTTTCCATAGAAAGCTCCAAGCCAGAGACAGCAGAGAAAACTGCAAATAAGACCTCAACTAGTAAGAGATCTAGTAAGAAACAAGTAAAATTTGTAAGGAGAAAAAAACTGACTCAGATTTTCATATGAAACAAATTAAATGAATGGAAGATATTGACTCAAAGGACCTGATATAGCGGGTGTAAGAACACCATCACCAATCACCATACAAGTCCCAATCAAAGCAAGAACGAGCAAAAATCTCTGCAGCACCCTGTGCTTCTCAAGAGTTGATTTCAATCCCAACCTCAAACCTTTTTTCGAGTCTGACACCTTCCTGTACTCGGACAAGTCTTGATCAGCTGTCTGAGAATTGGGCAGCGAGCTTACTTGGGCATGCCGGCACAGCAACGAATAGAGCGCAAAAGTCCCACCTTCTCCATTATCATCAGCTTTCAAAACTATAAATACATACTTCAACAAAGGTACCAAAGTAAGTGTCCAAAAAATGAACGACAAAACCCCATAAATCTCCTCATTAGTCTCAGAATGATGTATGTCCTCAGCAAAGGTACTCTTAAACACATACAAAGGCGAAATGCTCAAATCCCCGTAAACAACACCCAAGCTCTGATAAGCTAATGTCAGCACAGCTCTCCATGACTCCTTCCTCTACCCCAACATCAAACACACAACACAATTACAAAAGATTCAAACTTGATCACAATACTCAACTGGGCATTTCCAAAAACCTCAAAAATAAAGCAAACCAATCTCACCTTTGATTTCTTGTCTGCGCCTCCTCTCTCCAAATCCATCTCTCACTACCAAACCTTAAAACCCCAATCTCATATCAAAAAATCAACGCAAGCCACAAAAACCCAAAATCATAAAACAGGCACAAACTTCCACTAGCGCACGTCGCCAACTGTTCACCAACCGCCAATTTAGAAGACAAACACTAAATCTGAGGCGGCAAAAACTGAGCTTTCGTGTAGGAGAAACTTGTAAGAAAAACAAAGGCTTCACTCCAAACTTCAACCGATTATTCAAATTAAATACTTTGTCTGCATTCGGCTCTTAAGCTTCTTCTCTGCAATTTAATCACTGACGAATTTGTAGGCAAAAACTCACAAGGTTGATTTTTTTGATTGAATTGGAAGTCGGGTTTCAATCGGCGGCGATTTGCCTGGCTCAGGAATTTTGGGAAAGTGGGATTGGCTTTGATTTGAGAGCTCGATGCTTGCTTGATGTTGCTGACTGTAATCCACGTTTGAGCTCTCAAATTGTACTATAAATCAAAATAAAAAAAGAACTGTTTTTGTTGCTTGTTTGGTCGACATCGACTCAGTCAACGGAACCGAGTTGACTTGATGATAAGATATTAAAGTGATGCAATTTCGAAAATGCTTTACATTTACAAAAGATGTTTGTTTGATGAGAAGTGCTTAATTACATTTAGAATCGTAGTTTACATTTATAATATCACATGTCAATCGTTCATTTCATTCAGTTATAAATTAATTAGGTAACACATGACAATCACTAATGCAATTGCATCGAATGTCCTCCTAACTCACTCGATTGATTAATTAATGTATGAAATGGACGATTGGATATGGTCTTACAAATGTAAATTAAAGATTAAATGTAAATGATCGCTCTTGTTTGATAATGCATGAAATTCAAAACCCTCCTTTTTAAAAAATTAACTTCTTTGCTTTTATTTACTGGTGATTTTTTGCTAAAAATATTTATATTGGCAATATTTTTGTTTTATAATATTTTGCTAATAGGTGTTTGGTTTATAACATATTTGTTTTAAAAGAAAGTAGTTCATACAAAAATGTTAATAAAAATTAGTATTAATTACAAATTATCTTGATATTATGGTAAGAATAATTAATAGTTTGCAAAATGTTATGACATTAATTAATGTTAAATACACATAGATTGAAAATTAAGATCAATTTATCATTAATCAATTAATTAAAATTGCTATTTTAACAACAAACTTTCTTATATGAGTAGTTTTGTATTATGATTATGACAAAGATGATCTGATATTTATATTGATCATTGAAGTCATTATGCAACTCACTCCAACCGCCCTATGCATTACTAAATACATATTTATACGTGCGTGATGATGTCC
This sequence comes from Sedum album, assembly GCA_006409495.1. Lineage (NCBI taxonomy): Eukaryota > Viridiplantae > Streptophyta > Magnoliopsida > Saxifragales > Crassulaceae > Sedum > Sedum album. The sequence goes on along the minus strand of QZGG01000154.1, from coordinate 152,687 downwards.
CATATGACCAAACAAACATGTCTACAAAGGCCATAATGATTACTTATATTACATTGATTTAGTATTGATGTGGAGATTTTCTATCAAAAGAAATTATATTCATATGATTAGTTGAATTCACGTTTTAAATTTAAGTTATTAATGTTTGATGATTAGGATGATGTCAATGTTTGTTGATTGTTGGTAGTAATTTTCATGGTTCTTAGTTGCCTGCTGACTCAGTCCATATGTTTATATAGACACTTAATGGTACCCATTATTCCATTAACTACTTGAAATGGATGTTCTACCAATCCACAGCTTTTAATTTGGAGAAACCTCTTGATCCTACCACAAAGATATTGTTGTTTATTAGTTATCATATTGGAAAGTCCAACAAAAAAAAAGTGGTTTCATTGTAACATACCACATCCATAATATCATAAGTTCGATGTCCTAAGTTGTGGTGAACTAGAAACTGTGATGATATGTGTTTCGAACATTTTGCTAGAATATTGTAATAAATAATCAAAATGACCCTATTTTTTTATAACAAAATGAGCCTTAAGATGGTGTACAAAACTTGAGTGCAATATTGTCAGATTGATGCTAGCACTCTTTATTGTTTAAGGTTGTTCCAAATATAAGAATGGAACATTTTCATGTAAATGATTGTTCCTAATAATTGGGCTCGATTTTTGTGTAAGTGAACTACAGTGTTGGCCTACCGTAAATACTTATCGAATGATAATTGCACCAACCAGGTTCTTTCCACTTTGTAAAAAAACCAGACACATCGTAACAATTACCGATACATATTCGAAATCAATGTTCTCATACTCAAAATCTCTTTGACATTATTTTAAAAGCAACTTAGAAAAGAAAATCAAACAATGGAACACAGGACATCGCAACAAGAGTGCAAAGAGTGGATGCTGTGTTTCTCTTATTTGCTTTTACTGTCAATCACCTTCTTGGCAAATGATGGTAGGCAAAACGCAGCTGAATGAATCTGCAAATCAAGTTCATAAAAGTTAGAAATGTATCGGAAAGCAATTACATAATACAATATAAATAAGAATTAATTGAAAAAAAGACATAATACATACCTCTGCATTGTAGAACTTTAGGGGTCTTGTCGATTGGGCACTCTCAATTGCGTCTATGGGGTTCACTGGATGCTTAAAATCTACAGTTGGGCCCTCAGTTGAGCATAGCATGAAGCCAATCACACCACTGAGAAAAGATAAGTTAGCCTATACAGTAGACTTCAGACCATAAGACTCGGAGTGTGGACAAAGGAGGCAATACCTTGGGTAAGTTGGAACAGTTGTCCACGCATAATTGACAGAACCCTTAAATATTTCCCGGCAGTTAGAAACTATATCTTCAATAATGTGCATGTGAAGCCATATACTTTCTGCCTGAGTGCACACAACTCCTCCTGGACGGAGAGCCTTACCAACAGATTCAAAAAAGGGCTTCTCAAAAAGCTCCTTAGCAGGACCTGCAGCCACAACATCGCCAGTTCAAATTTTAGAAATTCGGTAGCATGTCCTAGAATGTACTGACATTTTATTCTGGAGTACCTATAGGATCAGATGAGTCAACAATGACAGCGTCATATGAGCCTTCTTGAACAGCCTTCAAAAATGCAACACCTGAAAACATCAGCTGGAATCTCAGTCGCAAAATTCACATGAAAAACAAATAAATATATGAACTAATATTAAAGACAATAAATTAAAGTGATGAAATTATACCATCTCCAATATGAAGATTTACTCGGGGGTCATCATAACCAACAGCTACCTCAGGGAAAAATTTCTTCGAAACCTGAGGCAAATAGAAGCCAATGTCATTAAATCCATTCTAATCAAATAAAATATGAATATGCAAAAGCATAGGTCCATATCCAAGGATAAAAAACAAGAGGTCCTCTACTATAAACATGAATGACACAAGTGTTTGAATTACTCACATCAACTACCATAGCATCAATCTCACAAATATCAATCTGCTCGATTGAAGGGTGCCGAGCAACTTCCCTTAAGACACCACCATCGCCGCCACCAATTACAAGAACCTGAAAATGTGAAAGATTATATATGAACTGGATCGCCAAAGAGTTGCTCACACTGACAACAATAAAAAACAAGCAGATAGCCAACGGATTAGTCTAGCCAACCGCTGAAATTTACAAGCTAATATAAGCTATGCATGACACGACTTGAGGACTAGCATTCATTGTATCTTTCGAAACTGAGCAACACAAATTACTTCATGCATAGCCCTACGTTATGAGCTAAATATGCCGGCCTAACTTGTAGGATCAGTAAAGGAGTTAGACTTTGGCATAACGAAAAATTGAATGAAAACGTGCCTTCTTAGGATTGGAGATTGAGCAAAGGGGAAGATGAGCAATCATCTCTTGGTAAGCACACTCATCCCTCTCAGTAAGCTGAATAACTCCATCCAAAACAAGAACTTTTCCATAGGTTGAGGACTGCAAGTAAAACAAAAAATTGAATATCCAGTCCTTAAAGTTCAAAATAATCAAACTACTCAGAGCAACCCATATACGGACCTGAAACACCATAACATTCTGATAATCAGACTTTCCCTGGAACAATATCTTCTCCACTTTCAAAGAGTGTGCCTCTCCTGAAACAAAACATCAAGCAGCTCATCAGATTTTCAAATGCTTTCACGTTCCGTAACCTCTAGACAAACACCATTTTATAAATTTTAAGGCCTCCATGAAAACATGATTGCCAAAAATACAACCAAAAACAAAGACTTATCAGAAATAAATAAATTATACGCAACTGAAGTAGAAAAGGTACACATTTACACGTTTTAAAAACACAAAAAAGTCATCCACTCATATTGCTGTCAATCATTCATAATATTATTCTTTAAATCTTTTCACAGACGAGAGTAACAACAATCATTCCATGACTCCAACTTTGACATCTCCACTATACTACCATTACGATCAGACTCGGACCTTGTGCATAACAAAAGCCCTCATAAGCTACAAATGATTAAATTGTGCATAACAAAAGCTAATATCATAAAAATTACTAAAGATTTAGGTTAGGCTTACCAGGCCACATTGGGCTAATCTCAGAGAACCAACCAGGAATAACAGCAGACACACCCTGTGGCAGTGCCTTGCCTTCCTCCATTGACACACCGTTGGCACCCAATTCCAACTCATCCTCTCTGGGCCTCTTCACAGGCAAATCAATACCAGTCACAGCCTCCTCATGAGCCATACCCAAATCAAAGGTTGAACCTTTATCCTACTGAAGTGAAAAAAGGTTGAAGCTTTGGGGCAAACCTGGTGGTGAGAAATTGAATACAAAAAGGGTCGCGATTTGGGGGTTGCAGAGAGAAGGAAGATGAAAAGGAGAGGTTTTTATAATGCAATGATGAATGGGGTTAGGGTTTCTCTGAGTGTCTTTCAAGGTTGATAATGATGCTTCTTCACTTTTTTCTCTATTTTTATTTATTATTATTTTAAAGAATGTGATTTAATATAATTTATTCATATTTTTTTGTTAGAACAATCTATCCTATTGTATTTAATCTGAAATCAACACTGAACTATTATACTACAAAGTTTAAAGTTGGAGTGGTGGCCTATTAGTCATATTTTCGATTTAGATTCTCGAATATGAGATATCTAATTGAACTCATTGTAACACTTAACGGAAAAAATAGAGTTGAATTTCAATGTGAATTTTTTTATTCAATTGAAATCTGATTTTTGGATGTCATATTCCATTACATTTACCCAGAAAGTTGTGAATTTTCGGCATCATAAAATTGGTTCTTGAATTTTGATACTAATAAATAACGCATTTATAAATAAGAAATTTAACTTGACATCACCAACTTTTTGTAATCTGTGTTTGTAATATTATGTTGTTATGTGTTGTATTGGATTTTTTATTAGGCAATAAATAAAAAATTTAAACCATTTGGATGAGGGTTTAATTTGAAAACTGATTGATATTAATAAGCGTGAGAGGTAGATGAGCTATCTAACAACATAACAATAGATGATGTATCATGTGATGAAGCACCTTTTGCTATGAATGATGTTTGATGCTCCCACAGGTTATTTTTTGTTAACCATTTATGTTGTTCTAAAATTTCAAGCTATCAGAAAACAACTTACACTGTGAACAGTTCGGAGAGGAACGGTCGAGTGGATAGACATGAGGACAAGACTAAGTAAAGTCATTTTTAAAACATTCTAATTTCATTAATGAACATTCATTTTTTAATGTCAAATTTGTCGCATTAAAACAAAGATAAATGAGTGTCTGATTATCATCAATAAGCAACGTGACGATTCATTTTGATTAATTAAAGCTCAGAAAAATACTCCACAATGGAGCACATTGATTAAATGTTGTAAGACATAAATCAGACAACAATGGACATGTATCGAACTTGATCCAGTTTAATTAACCATCAAATCTTATCAGATGCATTGCATTAATTTCTTGTAACATGTTCAATGTGATGATTTCTAGAATCATAAATATTCTCAAACACTTTTATTCATCAAATCAAAACTTATCTTAACTGTAAAAACCTAATTTTCGAATCAAGAAAAAGATGACAATAAATTAAAAAACGTTGATTCTGAGTCGGAATTTCGTAGATATCTAAGTACAGAAGATTGATACTAATTTTAATAAAACAGGAAATATTTTACGTGTAAATATTTTTTCTAGCTGAACAGGAATGGAAAGCTGTTTTCATGATAATTTTTTGATTTGAATGCATTTCATGCTCAAAAACTGTAGAATTGCACATTTTGCAATGAATTAAATCTCTGCTTCACAAGCATGGCTTGGGAGAAAGATATGAATAAATGAGTTATGAGTCTGATACAAGAGTAATGTAAAAAGGCATAATGAATGAAAGAATTGAAACATAGTTGAGGATTTGGAAGATGGTGACTAGGGATTCTTCATCTTGATACGCAGCTTACGTGCGATTTGTGCGGCTTTAGGGTGCACTGGTCTCTTGCTAGCATCACATTGCTCCATTTCAATCCAGTTTATTACCTTGAGAAGCAAGGTTTGAGGGACTTTTCTCAAATCTCCATCCGACGCACCCTTGGCCTTCTTCATACCGTTTTCTAACGCTTTTTCCAAAAAATCCATGAACCAATTTCCAGCTTCAGTCTCAATCTGCTGGCCTAACTTGATTGTGTTGCTCAAGCAGCAATTAGATCCTGTTCCTGAGCAGGGTTTTTTGTTTTCATCATTTTCACTGACTGTTTTGAGTGACAGCTTCCCTAATGGAGTGTTGGGAGAAGTAGCTTCAAGTTTTTTTTCCCTCGAACTGGAGCGTGTATTTCTACTCACTTGATCGCTTATTTCGGGGAATACTGCTACAGATTTGTGTAGCTCTGATCTTCTTTTTGATGAATTGGGTTCAGTAATGTCGTGGATTGGATCTTCATCACTGTACTTGCTTAACTTGCGCTTGGTTTTGCCATTTGGGGTTTGAGTGACTTCAGTGGCTGCTTGGATGGACACCATTTCATTCACTGACTGAACAATATGGTAATGGAACTCTAGGAAACCAACTAGACATGCGGACGGGGTGTCTACTCTCGCTGCCTTTGTCAAGTTCGAAAACATCCTACATCAAATGATAAAACATAATCACTTAAGCATTCATACATTTCTCAAAACTTGCATACAAAATTAAATTTATCGTCCAAAAAGAACTTATTAGTACTAGACGAAGACTCTAAATAAAATATCATACTTGAGAGATCGAACAATGGTTTCAGTAGCTGAGGCATCCCTCAGTGCCTGAAGCGCTATCTTCTGAGCTTCCTCCCGCTGCTGAACTGCTTCCTGAAAACACAAGATAATAAACATCTTTAGATCAAAGAAGGCCAAACTCAAGTCAGGAACACTTCAAGACAATCAAATCTACCTTGCTGATCGATGCCAGCTTTCCAGACAAATTCATAGGAATGCCAAAGTTGGTATTACAAGTCGCCGCAGCAGCAGCAGCAATATTCAACTTTTGAGATTCTGCAGGTTCAGTAACTGGTCTTGGTTTTGCAACATTTGATACGGCATCTCCATCCATGTTCAGTACTCTTGCATTCCTCAAACTTGGCAGTGGCGACACATTTTTCGTCTTCTGCCAATAACACAAGAAAACATTAGGCACACATTCAAATCCATATCAATCAGTTTCAGTCTCCTAAAATTTCCCAAAATCACGAATCTAATATTCTGTTATCAAAACTAAATGTGCCCAGGAGACATCAGAAAAATTTACTAACCAAAAATATTTACCAAAACTAGTTATATGAAGTAATGGAAGAATGTACCTACAGCTAAATTAAGAGGAGAAATAGGGACTCTAGGCAGACTTTTGCTGCGCGGATGCCTTGAAGCAGATGAGGGCACAACACAGCTCTTCCTCAGCAAACCTGGGCTATCAGACCTCTACCACCCTCCATCTTTCCACCAATAGAATAAGCCATAGAACACCTCACATTCGGCGAACCACCCTTAACTCTTTTAACCATTGGCGACAATGGGATTGAAGCAAACTTAACTTCTCCTCGTTCTTTAACCGGTGTACACTGATCAAAGTCTAAAGGTACAGGCTTTAAAACATTTAAATCTCCTCCAACGCTCCAAGATCCTCTTTGCGTGAGTTTCGAAATTGAAATGTCGTTGTCAGCGTTTTCCATTTTCTGTGAACTAATTAAAGGCTCCGGCATACCAATCATCGGATGCCGGCCAGGAATAGGCTTTAGTCCTCTAACAATTGGAGTAGGTGACCCTGGCTCGAGTCTTTGGACATACGCGAACTGACCGAGCTGCATCTTGTCGGTTAGAACAAGATCATTTTGGTCGTGCGGAAGAGTGACGTAGATGGATTGAGATGAGTCCGATAGTTTAATGAGAAACCCGTGGCTTGGCCAGAGATTCTTCTCGTCGAGATTGGCTGGAGCGATGTCTGTGACTTGGAGTAATGAGCTCCGGTGCTCGCCGGTGGGTTTGGTGCCGGAATTCATGGCGTTTAGAAGGTTTAGGATTGTGTCTGGTGCTAGGGTTGACATTGTTGTTATCGTAAGATTGAGCAAAACCCCAGATCGAAAGATCGAATCTTTACGTCGGAATTGAAGAGATATGGGAGATTAGACTGATTAGGATGAGTTCAAGAGTGTGTGCGGAGATAACGGTAAAGTGAAGAGACCTGGAAAGAGGAGTTAGATATTAAATTCGGAACGTTGGGAAGGGAGGAAGACGCAACGGTCTTAATTGCTTTGACGCGGGTCGGGTTTTAGTGGATTAGGTTCGGGGTAGGCTTGTTTTGGATGTGCGATGTAAAAGCAGAACAGTTTAAACTTGGTGGATAAAGATATGGACCTGGATGGCAGCTAAAGTCAGAAAAATGATGGAGATTTTATAAAGGGATGATCACTTATAACATGGTAATCTTCTAACAGTACATGTAAGTGCAGTACCAAGAAGATTCAAAATCCAAAGGTGTTACAGCTTCCTGGGAGCTAGTCAATGGGGTGTGATCATACTGAACAGAAGCATTCCCTTTGTGAATAGCCTTATGATGATCACGGGAAATTAACCTTTCGTTATAGTGGGGTGGCCAGACCTGCAGTGGTAAGAATTTAAAGTTATCACAACATATGTAAAACTCAGCAATTACTGATGCCAGTAATCATAAATGCTTGAGATGAGAGGGCTATTCAAATTTTGCACTACCAACTCTATAGAGTACGGTACAACCATCTTGCACTACCAACTCTATAGAGTAGCCACTTGATCCACTCTACTTGCAGATTGTTCAACAAAAACACCATGTATCGTCAAGACATTCAACAAATCCACCAGGGATATCACAACAGGGTAAAGCAGCTCAACTAACTACTCACTAAGCTAGCCTAGCCTCCAACTAAATCACACATCAACTTTCAGGTCATCAAACCTAATTGCATACTTGTTTACTTGTGTTTCCCGATCAATCTTAAACTTCATTGTAAATACCATACGGAAGACGCAAATCAAAATCTTAAAGTACTAGGCCTAGCCACCTAACATTGCACTCCAAAGTCATACAGATACAACAAACTCAAATTTTGTCATACTCATTCCATAACTTGATTTCACAACAATCAGGAACTAAAACAAACCCGAGTCCCGGGTCCACAACTCTACGAAGGAAAACTAAACGGAAAACCATGTCCAATTAACATATCCAGGTAAAATATAGAAGAAACAAAAATTCACACAAGTGCCCTCACACAAAAGAGTAAGCAATAGCAAAATACATTACGAATTTTCAGTGTCAGCACAAGCATCTATGTGTTGCCTGAGTTTCTTCATTAAACTAATAACTTGCATTTCTATTAAGACTAAAGTAAACAAGATTATTACAAAACAAAGTAACTCAGAACTACAAGATACCTTCAGACAAAGTGCTCCAAGTAGCAGATGACGATAGCAACGAGTTCAGCAATGCAGAAGCAGTAACACTGTGCAACGGCATCAACGATTGCAAACCACCGATCTCAACCGGAGACCTATAACCAAATATTTCACAATACGATAAGCATAAAACCATACCATGATCATACATCAAAATCTATTCGACGAACCTGGAGGGCTTAAGCTTCGAAAACGCGGATCGAGAAACTGAAGCCGCCGGCTTTGTACATCCGAGTCCTCTCAACTTTGCCGCAGAAGCAGATGAATTGGACGGAGACGAGCGTTTCATAAATGCTGAAGAGAACTGCGCGGCCCTAATGGAACATCTGGCCGCCATCGTCGTTAACGTCACCGCCGTCGTCGCTCTGCAACTTCCGATTGGATGGGTGCCCTAAACCCAAACTGGGCAAGAAGCGAATCGCGTCTCTTAATGGGCCGGCGTATTATCAATCGTTCACAAGGCCCATTTAGTTTTCTACTTTGGACTAACAATGCCTTATTTGATTTAGTTATTTTATTAAATTTAGATTATTTTATTAATTAATTTTTACAGACTATTTCAACATATGGCCCTGCGTAGTAAGTGATCCTCTTTGAGACCTTCAAAATTTATTAGTTACGTCATAAATTTAGGATTGGAAAGTTCCGTTATGGAGTAATTACATTAATCATCTAAGTCCGATGATCTGATCTGGTGATGTCATTGTGGATGAATGTAACTACAGCTACTGGTATTAAACTGATTAAGTGGAATTTTGGTTTTTCATTCTGAGTGGTAATGATTTATTATTTATATAAGTGTTTCATTAAATTATAAGAATGAGATCATTTCTTTGATTGCAGGAATTAGAGTGCTCTAGTTGTTAGAGTCTTCCTCTTCCCTATAATATGAAAAATAAAGTTTACACATTTTCAAATCGTACATGACAACCTTTGAAGACCTAAAAACAGGAGCACGAACTGGGTTTTTTCTGCCTTAGACCAAAGAGCTTCAAGAAGCACGAACAGGAGCACGAACAGGAGCTTCAAGAAGAGGGCCTTGCCACACGGAATCATAAGTTATTTTATTCCGGGTCAGTGAAGGAGCATACAGCATATATCACAATTGATTAATGCCAGTAACAAGGTTCACGAAATTCAAAACATAACAAAATGCAACTAGTCAAACATGGCACAGATACACACCAGTAAGGCTGGTCATATGCATGATACGATATGAAAAACAACTTCAGAAACACAATCAGATTTAGCTTTTACTCCTTTTCCCAGAGGTCAAATGCACCCTTAACAAAATCATAGTGTGCGCCTCGTAGAGCAATCTTCCCGTCCTCAACTCCCTCTTTCACAAAAGGATAGCTCAGTAGGTTATCTAACGACACATTCACCGCCTCCTGAAAGTCCATAACAAGGTTTCATATATTAGATGGAATCTCAGAAGGATATGTATGTCATTTGCTACTTGTGTTTCAATTATGTCTGGCGCTAACCAAGACGAAAATAGCACAATCAATTCGTATAATAGTTTCCCACTTGCCTTTTCGCAGTTTGTGCATTGGTCTGTCAGTGGAAGATCACTGTGGTTTGATTGCACCTTAATTTTGGCAGGCTGACAGATTTTGACCCAGTCTTCAATAAAATGGCTGTCCAGAAGCCAAGGAAACCAATATCAGATAATTTGTAATAGAAGCATAAACAAAAGTCAATGAAAATGAACAAAACAAATAAAAGTCATCTAAGCTCTGTTTTCTCAAAAACAATTAAAAATCGGTGTTCTGGAAATAAATGTGATAAGTTTATTTGCTTATTAGTATCTTAAAATGCCCCAACCAGAAGTTCAAATCCTATTGTTTATCCGTCTCTTGTCAACAAAAGACATGATTTAGATGGAACCCAGTAAGTGGGATTGACTATGGACTAGTTTTGACCTTGCATGTGGTGGGGATTAGCTTCTTAAAAGTATAGACTGATACTTAATTGTTTTGTATTCTCTCTATCAGATCCCCATAGGCCCATAACACTGCCACTAAAGAAATGTAGAAAAGAGTCTAAAAGCAGTGAATGCACAATTCGCCTAGCTTGACTTATCAAAAGCAATTATTTTATTTTTATTAGTTTATGCATCAATTAATGTAGTATTCAATATGAGGAGAAGCTATAATGCAACAATATGAAACAGAGCAGTAGAACTATGATTAACCTGTTAGTGGAACCATCATCTGTTATTGACATGAGCCCCTTAATACCTCCACAACAACTGTGCCCTATGACAACAATGTTTTCCACCTGCATCCAATGAAAAGAAATCAATAACTTCACGAATAATGACATTCAACAAAATTTCATGAATATTTTCTCGTGTAACAAATTTTTGATTCATCTGGAAGTTTCTACAAATGAGTATAAAATTATTCATAGGTAGGATTCAAATTTCAGCAGGTATATTTCCCCAATAGCTCCACCATAGAATTGAAAAAATAATGACTCTGGATTTGAGTTATAAAAATAATAATTAAACGAGGTTACATCTCACCTTCAAGTGAACAACTGCATATTCAACAGCTGCCCCCACACCAGAATACTTGGTCTGTAACGAGCAGAAAATGCCACACAATTAGTTCATGTCAAGTGTAATTATTTGAAACTAGTGTGATTTTAAAATTAATCCAATGAGGAAAAAATCGGATAGACTAGTGGGAGAAAGCAAAGACTTATGAACTGGATCAGCACATCGTCATGTTACTCAGCTTGTATTTTAAATGTTTATTCAATGATGTTTAAGCAGAATACACAGTAACATGTTCAAGTAACAACTAATACCTGGCAATAAGGTGGCACCATGTTGGCAATGTTACGGACAACAAAAGCCTCACCCGGTTGGAAATCCAGAATATGTGAAGGGCAGACTCGGGAATCAGAACAGGCAAATACCAAAAACTACACAAAAGATAGCGAAGAGATGAGGAACAGCTGATAAATCAAGTATATTGATAATGCAAAAGTTACTCTTAGACACTTGACTACTTCCACCAAAAAGTCACTTGCACAGATATTAGATATGAAAGTATACAAACCACTTGATTTCCATCCTAAAGTGGTGTGACAAAAGTCTAAAAATGAGAAACTCAACTGTATTATACGGAGTAGATAAGAATATGTGGTATGCACATGCATTAGTCTAGTATCTATTCAATATGTAAATTATTCTCTGCATGTGACACAATTGACCACTGCATTATTTTATTTGATAATTTTTAAAAGGTGAATTTCTAATCCAACACTTATGCTGACCCACAGTTACCAAGATGTCGACCACAATATGCAGTTGCCAAACTTTAGCTCCTAATCGCACACAATATTTTTCAACTTCCAAGAACATCAAGTAGATGAATTCATGACATAGTGATGCTACTTTAATGTAAACTTAGGACGAAATATAGATGGTCTCACAGTCAAGATAGGCAACAACAACATTCAAACTTCAAAAAAGTTTTCCACAGTTACCATTTTGCGTCATAGCACAAGTGCACAACAAAGACAATTTGAACTAACCTTAGGACTCTGCCCAGTAGCAAGGTCACCAAATAACTTTGGGTTTGTCCTGCATAAAGTATTTAGGAATACAGATCAGTCCTATATCAGTTGAAACCAGTTATCCACGGGCATCTTTAAGCACTAAGAGTGAAAATTAAAGAGGTAAGTATACATCTTAAACTTCTACAATAACAATCAGGACAATACATGCAAACAAACATTAACGTGTCGGCAAATTGTACACAGGAGTAAAAACAGGGCAAAAGTGATAAGCAAAAGAGCACATGTCAGGTAACTTCTTTGAGGCATATGCATATCACATTGATAGCCCAAATTAACTATCAGCATAACACAATGTGATATCTGAACTCCAACTACCTGAAACGTGCAGAGCAACTTAATAGGGGCAGTGCAGTAAATTTTTAAAAAAAACAGGTAAGAAAAGGATATAACAATAGTACAAACAAAAGCATATTCCATCAGTATCTGGACCTAAAAAATCACTTTAATTACATTCCACATACTCGTATTTTAGCGTCTTGAACCGTTCAAACCCGCTCTTGAGGCGGCGAACCGGTTCAAACGGCTCGACTTCACTCTCCGTCCTTCCAAGCTCCGCCGTCAATTGCTTGATCTTGGCTGCCGCAACGTTCTCGAGGCCACTCTTCTCGCTGCAATCATATCAAAACATAAACAAACAACCACTCCAATATCGAAAGGCTTACCAAATGGTCAACATGATACCTACCTGAGAAGCTTCTTAAGAGCATCAATTGACTCCTCAACTGGCGAGCTCTTCACCGGCGCATTTAGTGCCATATCCTCAACCTGCAGAAATTCAACTCCAACAAATCAAACTACGCATTGCTATACATCCAACACCGAATCGGTCTTTTTTTTCAAAAAAATTATTCCTACCACGCTCGACGACTGGACAGACCCCATCGGTCAATCTAATCAAATCACGCAAAAAACAACGATCGATCGCGAAACAAAATCGCTACGAGTTTCGAAAACGAAACGCGACGAACGGCGTGTACGGAATTCGTACCTGTGGATTGAAATCGAGTGATCGGAAGGGAATGATTAGGCAACGGATTTTTCTCTCACACACTTTCTGCGCTTATGAATGTGCAGCAATGACGGAGATGAACGTATTTATAGACGCGGACGTGGTGCTGTTAATCCACGACCGAGTTAATTAATATTTGATTAAAATTAATTAAAAGGTTCGTCTGGGGCAGATTGTGATTTGGGGCGAGAAGTAATAAATGATAAATGAATGGGTCAAAGTGTAATTAAGCGCTGAGATTATCAATCAAGTGCAAGAAGGTGCACTGTATCTGGAAGATAATCTAATTGAATATAAACACGTGGAGTTATTTAGGATGTTAGTGGCGGGAGTTTCTTTGGACGTTTTGGACACGTGGCAGTTAGATGGGAGACGACGGTTGGTTTACCGATATTCTTATGGAAATGTAATACTCCCTCTGTCCCGCTAAGTTTGTCCACTTTTCTTTTTTAGCGTCCCCTAATGTTTGTCCACTTTCTTTTATTCTCCACCACACATTTTACTTTTTCACTCATTTACTTATTATTCATTTATTCTCAACCACACATTTTATACTTTTTTCTATCTTAATTTGCGTGCAAATGGTGCTTTTGGACAAACTCACCGGGACGGAGGGAGTACACCCTAATTTAGCATGACGTCTAGAACAGAAGAAATTACGTACTTTCGAATCCTAAATACCTAATTTTAGTGCATTGTAATATAGTTATTTAAACGATACTTGAATTTTTGAATAAGTTTTTGAATTAGTAAGGGGCTCAAAGAATAAAATCAGAATAATAAAATAGATTTATTTATTTTAGAAAATTAAATGAAGTTAAATTATGTTATGTTATCTTCCTATGATTAATTTATATTATTTTCAAGCATAAATAATGAAGTAGTAGAATAATATATAAGCTCTGTACCGATAGTGACTGTGATTAATTCTTTAAGTGATAATAGTTGTAAGGATTAATTTCTTTAATAGAGGAAAAAATGCGAGGCTAGTCATTTTTGGGACGTGTGTTCTACAAAATATTAAAAGTTTTGTGAAATATGAGGTGATAATTAAATATTTCATTGACCAAACTAAATTAGTGATAACAAATTATTCTGAAGGGTATAAAGAGTTGACCAAAAATAGCGAAATTGAGTCACAATTCCAGCTATGTGATTCATTTGCCTAAAACAATAATGAAGAGCCATAACTCAACAAGGTTATCAAAAGCTGTATATGTTTATATGTAAAATCTCTTAGGGATTTGAAAGATATGGAAATTGATTGAATGTTGCCCTTTGAGGTATTGTGACCTATAATAGTGTTTAAGGACGGAAATGCAGGGCGTATGTTGGGTATATCGATTGGTTGGAGATATGCCGTAACATTAGTGCATAGTTTATTTTAAGCTAGAAGGATAAGGATGACACCCTAAAGTCAATTGTGAGGCCTCGGAAAGGAATGATCAGTGCTCAGAATTTGTCACCCTAAACCCTATATATATATATAAATCTAATTTGTCACCCTAAACCCTATATACATATATAAATCTAATTAGGCAATGCATCACCATTTAGAATGAGATCACAGATCGGTTGCGTTTTAAATCAGATTACTAACTAGAATGTTGAAAGAGAGAATAATACATTTAAAAGGAACTGAGAAAGCTGTTACAAACTTGTATATTTGCTCATGTTGTATCTAAAATATGTGTGAAACGAAAAATATGAATGCTATTATTCACAGCCTTTTCTTAAAGTCCTTGATGTATTAGGGTGAACAGATTTTAACCTAAATTAAGGGGTAAAAGTCTAAATCCCATTTTCAATATTGTGGACCATACGTGTTTGTTATCATGGGTTGTGTTGCTTTTCCCTTTACTTACACTCATGTCCACTACTTCATTCCTCCATTGACGAAGAAGTTTCACTTCTTACTTTCTTAGCATATGGCTTTTGTTTGAAAAAAGATTTTGGCCACCCATGCTCATCGTGCACAATTATTCAACTACTACTGTTCAACTCAGTTCAAGCAACCTTTGATGACTCCAAAACAATGCTAGAGATAACCAAATCCTAAAAAAGTATCATAGTCTAAACCCTAACCATCAAAGTAAGATATTAATACGGCCATGGAAACAAGAGCTTAAAATAAGTTACCTTAGGGAGTGAAGCACAGCATAGCATGCACTTCAACTTCTCGGCCATAGCCACACGTTGTCTTCGCCTGCTCCTTGTCTAACACAAACTATAACATTTGAAAGTGTTGAGCGGAGTTATATAAGGATGAGCTTGTAAGAAGTCTGAGTTCATAATTCAAGTTGCTAGCGAGGCCAAGTGAAATGTCGTGTAGCAATAAGGCTAGCTTGAATCTGAGGCTGTAGTTAGTTGCTCTATAGCTTGTATTATCCTTGTCGATATGGGTCTGTGTGTCTGATGTTATTCAGCCTCTTAGTTTCGATTCTGTTTTAGCCTAAAGTAATGTGGATGTGGGAAATGGTTACATCCTCTTGGACCATGCTGGTATATGTTCTGGCTCTTCATTACTCCACACATTCCAGATAAGAGAATATTTCTCTATTCTATACAGCTCACTTTTGTTTCATTCATATGTCAATTTGTGAACATTTGGGCGACTCCCATGCAGCCCGGCCAATGGACAGCAAACACTGCATGCTTTTGGATCCAAGTCTCATTCAGCCCAAAGTACACTATTGTCACTAAGAACTGTTAGCTCATCAGATTTGCCCAATCGATTGATAATACATGTGATAATCAGTATGAATAAAAAGTATTCACATACACTTGGATAGAAACTTTGCATGCATGTGATAATTGATTATACATGGATCATCTTGAAATGTTAATTAGACGAGATTTGGATTTCAGAAACCAGCTTGTCTGGTAGTACGTATTGTTGCTAGGCAGTCCTAACTACCTCCACTATATATAAGAACCATATACTTTTCTTGTAACTGCATGAATAGTTATCTGCCTTTTTGATCTATCATATGCATGCATGTTCTTCTTGAGCTAGTATAACTGCTTGCTTGATGACGTTTAGTGACTCCTCTAGATCGTCACAAAGCTGATGCGGATCCGGAACTACCCTCTCATCAACTGCTAAAGAAAAAGTAAGCTTGTCGACATAGCTTATCGCATGAATCAACAGCCCCTGCAAGCATCATGAATTACATGTACCTCATCTCACTTACTATGTAGACGGTTAATGACCTAAATGAGCACTGACAAACACAAAGATGTACTATATACGATATGGCTTACAGTGGGAGCCCCGTGACAACTCGTGGCTAGGTAAGTCATTGGATACCCAAATAAAGAAACCTCTTCTCTCGGACCAATCATGTTTGAAAAAGACAAACTCATGTTTCTTGAAAACTTCACAGCCTGAAGATTGTTTAGGCATACAGAAATCAGAACTATGTTTGGGTTTTATTATTGATTCCATGTATATACAACATATGTATAAATACCTGGATGCCAAACAACTTAAGTATGATCTTGATGAACAAGTAAGAAAAATAAGCCTCGAACGAGGCCTTCTTTTGATCCATACTGCTCCTAGCCGCATGCACGTAATCCATCGGATTCCTCCTTGCACCGACTTTCAACGGGTAAACCACATATCCTATTTTATTACCCCACCTTGCTAAAGATCCTTTTTCCTTCATCTCCTCCACAACCTGTAATATATAATTTCAACAATATATTTTACCTTTAAGTTAATTAGTTAATGTCAATAACTTTGTCAATAGAAACCCTATTCTGAGGAAAGATGGACGTATCAGTGATGAGAGAAGACTGACATGAAACCCCGAAAGGACTCTGATATTGAAGAACACAGCAGCTCTCAGTCGCTTGCTACTCAGCAAATGCTCCTTGTCAGTATTTAACTCACCTAAGATTTTGATAGTCAGCAACAGAACTAAGTTGAGTTAGTCACATTTAGTACCCTCCCCACTATGATTCCTACGTTGTCTACAAACAATTTTTACCTAACCTTCAGCTTTTCAACTTTCTAAACACAAATGGTTACTCATTTCCAACAACTATTGAGTATATGCACACTGCATGCATGCGCCATCGTGCTTCTCTCCTCTTTGCAAGGATCAATACTATTGTAAAGAAAAATTGAATTTACCGTATCTATTGTTTAAGTAGCGCGACAATCCAGCCTCAGTCACCCCTATTACGACATCGTTTACTGTCTGCGAATATACAAAGAGAATTTATGATATTTAGGCTACGTGTACATTTATGGTGCATGGAGTGGAAATGATACTTTTTGAACGATAACTAACGTACCGTTTCGGTAGCTCTGGCAATGAGCTTGATATCGTCCAAGCTTACTGTCCGCTGAACGATCCTTTTTGGAGTGTATCCAATGTCTGCTGGAGGGGTTAGCTGATTCACATTATCCTTTAAAAAGATAATAGTTGCTAAAAAGTAAATTACGTCTACCAATGTGTTCCAAATTATCCTCCATCTACTTCTAAAACTTTCGAGTCCCACGCAGACAGAACTTTTACTAGTCCCCTTTCTGGCAGTGTTTCGTGTGATCAGTACTTTCTTTGTGTTAGTGTCTTGGATCATTGGTATTGGCTTGTTGTCGGAGGTTTTCTTTGCCAAAGCCAGCATCAGTGACATGAGAGACATTCCGTCACCTAGGGAATGGTGCATGCGGAGAATACCGATGGACCTGGTGTGGACCGAGGTTTTGAGGCCATTGAGGATGTGGATATCCCACAAAGGTTTGGCCATGTCTATTTTTCTTTGGCTAAGGTTGTATAGGTAGTCTTCAAGGAATTTCTCTGGAGAGACGGTGATTAGGGTTGGATCAATATCATGTGAGTTTATGTGTTTGTTTAGGTCAACTTCCGTCTGAACCCACTTCATTCCTCCCCTCTCTTCATCTAAAACCTAATAAGACACAAACAAAATATCAGTATAATCAAACGTTGAGCAACACAAACTTGGTTTGTCGTCAGACACGAAGATTTAGTACCTGCAAACTATAGAAACGTGAATGAGAAAGCACAAACTCAGTCAAATTGGCCTTTATATGATCGGGATCAATCCAACAGTTGGAGCCAAAAATAGTAATAATATAGACATTAGAGTCTGGTTTGTGGAACAGCATAGACATTGGGCTCAGAGGCTCATCTTCCAATTCCACCACCTTCTCAGTTGCTACCCTTATAGGTGTCAAGATTGGTGACTTCCTTGACTTCAACCCCTCCGAGCTTTCCATAGTGAGTTATAAGAACTTACGTAGCTAGCTGGAATGAACAAGTGAATATATATAGTAGTGAGAGAGAAGGATCACAAAGAGATCATGGCTTCATAGTTTGCCATGCATGTGGTAGTTTGCTGTCACCGTTGAAGGCGTCTGGATGCTATCAGCATGCAAATTAATCACAGTTAATATTCTCTTAAACACACACACACACGTACTGTTTAGACTGGTTAAAATCGACCTTTTCAAATGGCCATAGGTTTCGATGGAAATCAACATAACATAATATTTAGTGAGAGTTCGATTTATATTTCAAAGATACAAAGACTCCTTCAGCCGGGGTTTGGCAATAGCCCATAAGGGTTTAGCCTTAGGCATAGTCATCCCATAAACTTCCATAACATCCACTTCTCCATCTAAAGGACTCCAATCAAAGCAATGAAACAGCCTAGCCAAGGCCATCAAAACCATCGTCGTCCCTAACGGAGCACCGGGGCACTTTCGCTTCCCAGCACTAAATGGTAAAATTTTAAAATCCGCACCATGACTAATCTCTACTCTACTTCCATCATCTAGCCAATGCCTCTCCGGCCGAAAGTCATCGACGTCCGTCCATACAGCCTTATTACGGCCTAGTCCATGAGTGTTGATAAACACTCGAGTTTTGGCCGGTATGTCGTAGCTATTGATCTTTGTGTGACGTAGTGACTCGTGTGGTATTAGAAATGGACCAGCCGGATGCATTCTAAATGTTTCACGTACCACGCAGCGTAAGTAGTTTAGGTTGACTAGATCCGACTCGTTGACCATTCTGTTAGGTCCCACCACATCATCCAGCTCAGCTTGAATTTTTTGCATGACACGTGGATGTTTGATGACTTCAGCCATTGCCCATTCGTTTGTCACCGCTGACGTGTCTGTGGCCGCCGCTATCATATCCTGCATTGACCAAGTCAAAATATTTTCAAATAAGCCCTCATTTTTTCAACGCGGACATTTATTCAACAAAAATAATTTGTGTTTTTTCAGAATAGTCCTTTAAGTGTAAGATTATTGTATATGGATACCTGTATTAGAGCTTTTATCTCATTGTCATCCAAACACGGCTTCCCATCCTCTCCTGGCAAAGACAACAAAACATCGACAAAATCGAAATGTGTGTGATCTTTTTTACTGTCCTTCTCTTTTCTATGCTCTTCTAAAATCTTCAAGTGAAAATCATCAACTCGTTTCTCCACATCTCTCATTCTCTTTTCGAGTCCGAACGGATCAAACCATCTCCATATAGGTAAATAATCACCCAAATAAATCACACCTAGAAGTTCAAATAGTTCATGTGTCACATGCACGAACTCTCTTGCTTCATGGTCGGAGCTAGATGATCTTGCTCCGATGAAGCTCTTTCCGAATAACATTCGTGTAACGTTATTCAACGAGAAGGCACCCAATACATCTCTCAAATTAACAGCCTTGTGTTCCTTAGCATTAATCCAAACACTTTTGACAAGATTTTGAGCCTCTTGAGCTCGATGCATGGCAAATGAGTCTAGTCGTTTGGTTGTTAGTAACTGCTCCATGCAGATTCGTCTCATTCGCTTCCAATGCGGACCAAGAGGTGCCAATGCTACATCCCCGCATCCGTATGCTAAATGAACAGCTGCAAGGGTGCGAGGGCGGGAGGCGAAAACCTCATCTTGACGAAGAAGTATCTCCTTGATAATGTCCGGATCACTTGTGGTAATGGCGTCTACGCTCCCAAGACGGAGGTAGACTAATGGACCGTAGCGGTTAGTTAAAGCTGCTAAGTCACGGTGCGGAAGGGGACCGAGTTGAAGAAGGTTACCAACTATAGGCCATCTTGGTGGCCCTGGTGGAAGGTTGTAGGGATCAGACAGTTGAGACAAATATTTGTAAAAGCTCTTAAGTATAAGATAGGCAACCAGAGCAGCCAACACCAGAGGAACCCAATTCCAATCCATAGAGGGTATAAAATTGGTTTCCTTATTCAAGATTGAACGCTTTATTGCTCTGCTGATTTTTAAGTTAGTCAAGAGTTAGGTTAATGTTAAGTTGCAACATGCAAAGGCAATTTTAGTCACAGGTGAGAACATGCAAAGACAGCCTTTAACCTATTAAGCTTTAACACACAATCCTTGGTACAGATTACACAAGGAGCGTCCGCCTATCGGTATGTCATTCGATTTCTATTCATAGAGATTAGCGGTTCAAATTCTTCTGAATGTATCTGATTCAATTTAAAGTGAATGACATATAGATGAATATTAACTACACGTGTAAATCAATGATTTAACTTTATTAGATATTTGATAACCATCTTATGTTAAGACGGAATGATATGATCTCAGCCGATAATTTTTATCAATCCAATGGTTGATATTGATAACCGTCAATCAGCAACCGCCCGTATTTTTTGCAAATTTCACCGCCTATTTAATTAAAAACCAACTTATCTCATCTGTTAAATTAATCAAATCAAAGACCAAGATTACGCTATTATTATGTCTCATACAATTTATTTGTTTCTCTATATCTCAACTCTGTCCGTCATATATATTATTTAATCTCAAGGGATAATTGCGATTAAGTTTCATATTTTCACTTAAACAAAGTGTTCTTCCAACGACATCTGGCGCGAGTATTTTCTAGCGGTAATCCGGAAAACATGGAATCTTCTTCGATTCGTCGAAGCCCGAAAAATATTCTGTTAATTGGGTCGTTCGCGTCTTCTCTAGGGATGTCCATTAGGCCCTAAAGCCCTAAAACCCTAAAAAAGCCTTAAGGCCCGGCACGGTCCAAGCCCAGCCTGGCCCGAACCTAAGGCCGAAAAAAGCCCGAGCCCGAACGTCCCGGGCCAGGCTAGGGCTTGAAATCCGAAGCCCGCTCGGCCCGAAAAGCCCGGCCCGATGCTAGGCCCGAAAAAGCCCGATCAAAAATAATAATTTTTAAATAAATATATTACTTTCAAATTTAAAGTATATGATATTTATATCATTTATATAACATCACAAGAACTTACAATGATATACAAACATTTTATATCTATTCTAAACGCATATAAAATTGTTTAAGTTCGTTACGTTACAAGTAAATTCAAAATATAGACTATTCGTTGAACACATTATTTAAAACTATTGGTATAAAATTATTATGTATTTCAAATTAATTAAAATTTAAAAACGAATTAAAATTGAAATTAGATTCATTCAAATCCGGTCAAAGCCCGGTCAAACCCTAAAGTCAAGTGGCCTAGAAAAGCCCGTGGGCCTTACGATTTTAATGAGGCCCGGTCCGACCCGAAATTTTTAAAAAAGCCCGAATATTTAGGGTCGAACCGGATTCGAAACTTACGATTTAGGGTTAGGGCCGGCCCGGCCCGGCCCATTGGACATCCCTAGTCTTCTCACTCCAAGTTCCTGATCGTCAATCTTTAGTCGATTTTTTCAATCCCAAGATTTGATGGATTTTTTATTCCACGGGTGACGATTTAGGATTCGTACCTCATTTCAGCATCCAGCGAAACTCGCGGCAACCACGAGCTTGTTGGCGCCTCTAGAAAGCTTTATCTGCTGATTTTTGTGTTTGTGGATTTAATTTTGGAGGATTTTGCTGGTATTGTTTCTAGGGTTTGCAGAGGATTGGTGGATTTTTCGGCCTGTGTGTAAATTGATTCCATTTTGAGAGGGGTTTGAGTTGATTTGAATGGTGTATGGCAAATTTAGTAGAAATTGGTGAGATAAGTTGGGATTTGATTGGTGTGGAAATTAGGGTTTTGAATATTGGGAAGAAATTGGGGGTGGTAAGGAGAAATGAGAGATAGATAGGATTTATGTGTTGGAGAGAAATTAAGCAATGTCTAATGCTACAAATGTTTTGACTACTGATCCTGACCTGACAGTGGAGGGTGACTCTCCACCACCACCACAACCACAAGAAGCAGCAGCTGGGGCTCCTCCACCAGTTGCGCCAGTGTCACCCTCACTACAACCACCACCACTCCAACTTGCATCTCCACCTCCACCTTCACTATTGCACTCAACTCCACCTAAGTCACCTCCCCCATCACCTTCACCTCTCCCTAGTCCCAGTCCTAGCCCTAGTCCACATGTTCCTCCCCCGCTGGCTGAAGAAGCTACACCGTCAGCTCCAAGTTCCGGAAATGAGGAGCCTATGGCACCAACACCTCCACCAATTGCTTGGTCTCCTTCCATAACACACCATTCACCTCCTCCTGTCACACCATCAGCTCCTCAGAGTCCCCACTCTCTGCCTCCTCCTTCCCTTACCAACTCTGTAGCCCCAACACCATCCGACACCCAGCCTGCATCACCAGCAACATTCAAAGCGTCACCGCCCCCAATAGATCAGACCTTAACCTTGTCTCTGGTCATAGTACCCACATCCCTAACCAACAATGAATCTACAGTCTCCTCTTCAGACAGCTTTATATCATATCCGCCAGATAGCAATGGAACTATCACTCATTCTCCAACAACGTCAAGCTCATTTGCGGCTGACTCAAATTCAGCAGGGAATTCGAGGCTGAAAACAGGCCTTATTGTTGGTGGAAGTGCTGGGGGCGTAATGATCATAATGGTAATGGCAGTGTTGCTTCTTTCCTCTCGAAGAAAGAAGAGAAGGCGAAAACCAGATATTTATGTTACCCCATATATGCCACACTCTAATTTTATTGTCGAATCAGGTACCTCCAGATTGTTTTCGAAGTGGTCTATTAATTTTTTTGCTCATAGTTTGTTCTCACACTTATTATTTTGTTTCTCCTTATTCTTTCATATTTATATGTAGATGGTTATTTCTATGGTCAGCCGCATGCAAGAATGAACACCAGGTACATGTCGCAGTCCCCACAGTCAGATAATGGGTTTCTGAACAGTAATGATAGTCCGGGACAATCATATCCGGTGGGACCCTTGCATATGAATCCCATAGGAACTCCTAAAAGTGTATATAGTTATGAGGAAGTAATGGAGATGACGAATGGATTCAAGCGTGAAAACATTTTAGGTGAGGGTGGTTTTGGAGCTGTATATAAGGGTTGGTTACCTGATGGAAGGGTAGTAGCTGTGAAGCAGCTCAAGGCGGGAAGCGGATAAGGTGAGCGTGAATTTAGAGCTGAAGTGGAGATTATTACTCGTATTCACCATCGACATCTGGTCTCATTGGTGGGTTACTGTATATCTGAGAGTCAAAGGTTGCTAGTTTATGAATTTGTGCCAAATAAAACGCTCGAGCATCATTTGCATGGTAAGCTTTCCCCCCCTTTTGTATTCCATTTTTACTGTTACACTAGGAATACAGTTCTTAAGAACTGTATTTATTATGTCAGGTAAAGGAGTGCCTGTCCTGAAATGGACCAAGAGGATGAAGATTGCAGTAGGGGCTGCTCGTGGCTTGGCGTACTTGCACGAAGACTGTATGCACCCTCACTGAAGCTTTCTCATTATTCCAATGTCATTTGGATGATAGCAATCTATTATTCTTTTTTGCAGGCCATCCAAAGATTATTCACAGAGATATAAAATCCGCAAACAGTTTATTAGATGATTCTTTTGAGGCACAGGTATATTCACGGTTTATTCTGTTGTTCTATAGCTGAGCGCAGATTTCTCTTTCGCGATTGAATCAATGTAGTGTCTTTATTTGATAGGTTGCAGATTTTGGACTTGCCAAATTGACCGATGACAATTACACTCACGTCTCTACAAGAGTAATGGGAACTTTTGGGTAAGTGTAACTCGCTGAAGTCTGTGTTTGAAATCACCTAACACCTATAGCTGTTATGCATGATAAATTTTATCGTAAAAACTCTTGTTAACGTTAATTAAGAATTTTGTTGCTCCACTCTAAGTTTGTTGTCACTTTCACTATCTGAATCTTGTGCCTAAATCACTTGACAGTCTCTATTGATCTATCAGGTACATGGCCCCAGAGTACGCCACTAGTGGTAAACTGACTGATAGATCCGATGTCTTCTCATTTGGAGTTGTGCTTCTAGAACTCATTACAGGGCGTAAACCTGTTGATCCATCTCAACCATTCGGCGATGAGAGTCTAGTTGAATGGGTATGGTCAAATCATGCACTGAATGGTGCTTTACATGCTTTAGGAATTTGGTGTGTATAAAGTGTAATATTAAGTCTTCTGAGTTTTCAGTAGCTAAACTATTTTGATGACTCATGAAAGTTTCTTCTTTATAATAAAATGATGAATACTCTGCTGATCAGGCCCGCCCACTTCTTGTCAGGGCGCTTGAGACTGGTGATATCAGTATGCTAGTTGATACGAGGCTTGAGAAACAGTTTGTGCATCCACAGATGTTGACAATGATCGAGGCAGCTGCTGCATGTGTTAGACACTCTTCTCCAAAGCGGCCGCACATTATGCAGGTATACGTTTTATTTTTACTATCAGGACACTCTAATTGGGAATTTTTTCGTTCGAGTTTAGGATTTAGCGTTGAGCATATCTTGCTGAGTTGTGAGACTTTTGTCTTCTTTTGGTTCCCCATTATTTCAGGTTGTTAGAGCATTAGACTGTGAAAGTGATCTCACTGATCCCTCCAATGGAGTGAAATACGGCCAGAGCACAATTTATGACTCAGGCCAGTACAGTAACGACATATCCGACTTCAGAAGAATGGCTTTTGGGAGCAAGGATGGCTCTGACATTGAAATGTATAGCGAGGAATTCACCTCCAGAGAAGTTATCAACCGAAACCATGGTGCTTGGGCATCTCCTGGAGACTCCAGTGAATCCACTAGATCCAGCTCTGAATCAGAAACACGAGCAATCAATGTACATTACGAAAGACAATCTAGTAATAGCCGAGGGCATTTTGGAGCACGTATTTTCTAAGAGTTGTAGAGTTCTTAATACTGCCATAGAACGCAGTTAGAGCTCCAACCAAGGTTAATTTTACATCTCCAGTCCAGGAAATGTATTAAGAGAGCAGTTGTTTTGCTTTAGTTCATATGTGAGCTGCCAGTGTAGAATGTTGTTAAGATGGAAACCCTGCTTTCATTTCAAGCACTGATAATCAGCAGAGTGTGGGAGATGTAGAAGAGTAAGAAATACCCTTAGCCTCGCTGTTTTATGTTACGCAATCATATTCTTGTTATTATCATCTTCTAATATTCTTTTCCTATTATTTCAGGAACAAGGCAGATGGAAAATAAGACGGACACATTGATGCAATCAGGCATTTCAAAAAGGCAGTTCATGCCTATTAGAGATCTGTAGAAGACACATGAATGGGTATTGTCCACCGTAATAGGTATTTGTATCTAACTCAAAGAAAACATATGAATGGTTATGTATGGTTCATAAAAATGTTCGCATCCAACAATGCATACATTTTTGTTTTGAAAGCATTTTAAAATTTATAAATTTAGTATATATTTAGGGAAGCAATAGGTCGCCAAGTAATTTAAAGTCTCCTTCATATTTTAATACTTGCTGATGATGATGAATGACAAGTGCTGTTAGATAATAAAAAATCAACAAGAAGATTTCTATTTTATACAAATGCACGTTTGACGAGATTGAAGCTTGGTGTAATCATGGCTGCTGTGGATGTTGAGGTTGTATCGGTCGTCCGGCGACATGATGTTGAGGCTATTTTGTCTATGCCTGATCGGGATTTTCTTGTGCGGAATGACGGGACTCAGGTTGGTTGACTGATCATCTATTTTATTGATGTGAATGAGTTGAGTCAAGTTGTCCAGTATAGCCTGTCTGATGAAATGGTTAGATGAGAACGTCAGCACACATTCTGATACTCGTATTTTTTTGGTCTTTGCGGAACTTATGAGCTCAGTGCTAAGGCATGGTTTTGTGATTCCATATTTCCAAGCCAAATTAATTTCAATTTTGTAGAGTTGTGTTTTTTTTATGTATTTCTTGGCAAGTTGTGTTGATATATTCATCAATACAGGTCAAGATTCAAAGCTTGAAGAGGAAAAATATTGGTTTATACTTCTCTTGATCTTGGTGTCCTCCGTGCGTTAACTTCACTCCTAAGTTGGTGAAGGTGTACAATGAGCACTGCCAAAAAGGCGATCTCGAGTTTGTCTTTATTCCTAGCGATCGTGATGCTGGATCATTTGACGAATACTTCTCAAAGATGGCGTGGCTAGCTATACCATTCTCTGAGCCTGAGACACGTAGTAGTCCGAAGTCGTTATTTGAAGTGAGTGGTATACCCACCCTTGTCATGCTTGATGAAGAAGGAAACTTTGTGAACAAAGATGCACAGTTGAAGTGTATGGATCGGATGGATATCCATTTTCTGCAGAGAGGATTGAGGAGCTGAAGAAACAAGAAGAAGAGGCCAAAAAACAACAGTCTTTGAAATCATAGCTGGTCTCTCCTTTGCGAGACTTCGTTGTCAGGAATGACGGTCAAAAGGTTGGTTTCAACTCTTTGGCGATCTTGTAATAATAGTTAATTATTTTGCAAAAATATTTTTAATTGTTCAGGAAATTCATTTACCGATCATCTAAATACATTGTATAATGTGTGCAGGTTCCTATTGTTAAGCTGGAAGGGAAGGTTGTAGGCCTCTACTTCTCTGACTCATCATACAAAAGAAGTACCAAATTTACTACCGACCTTGTGGCATTTTATGAGACTCTGAAGGCTAATGGTGAAGACTTTGACGTTGTTGAAATACCTGTAGATGATGATGATGCCCACGTAAAAGTCACTGAGGGTTTTAAGACCCGGCCCTGGTTTACATTGCCAGTCGGTGATCAGAGCTGTCTAAAATTAGATCGATATTTTTCTCTCTCTACGCTGCCTACTCTTGTTATCCTGGGTCAAGATGGAAATACGCTCTATGGAAATGTTGCTGAAGCCATTGATGTACATGGCAACTCACCGTACCCTTTTACCGCAGAAAATTTCCTTAAGCTTGAGGCAGTTGAAAAGGCAATACAGGATGCACAAACCCTGGACTCTTTCTTGGTCTCTGAAGATTTGGATTTTGTGATTGGAAAAGAAGGAATTAAGGTAAAAATGGTATCATTCAGTTTCTCGCATTTATATTTGCAATGCTAAAATTTTAACAAACCCTAAAATTGATTTTTGTGGATTCGGGTTCCAGTATCTGATCTTGAAGGGAAGACCATCTTACTCATGTTTTCTGCACATTGGTGCCCACCATGTCGTGCATTTCTGCCAACGCTGGTAAAAGCCTACACTGAAATAAAGTCCAAAAATGAATCATTTGAGGTGATATTTATTTCTAGCGACAGGGACCAAGTGTCCTTTGATGGCTACTACGCGCAAATGCCATGGCTAGCTTCAAAGTCCGTAACATCCCCACTCTAGTTGCCGTTAGTCCAACCGGCAAGACAATCACGACAAATGCCATAAAGCTCATTGCAGACCATGGAGCTGAGGCATATCCCTTCACTAATGAACGCATTGCAGAAATCAAAGCTCCTGAATGATGGGTTTGCGTTGATGGCATTGGCATGTGCCTCAAAGAGTGAGGTTCAGACTTTTGTGTTATTGCTGACTTCATGTCCTGCCATCCCATAAAAGAAGTCATGAATGTGTGCTAATAATATCGTTCACAGGGATTGAGTGACAATAAACCAGTTTGTTTGCTTCTGCAGTTCTGCTACCAACCACTGTGAACTCTTCTCTTAGTTATCAGTCTCAGAAATTTCACATGTTGTTCACTCAGGTTTCAGCATGGCAGGTTCAATACTTAAATGTAAATTTAAGCTCAATTAATTTAAATGACGTTTCTACCCCTCATTATAAACAGCAGATATTAGATAAATAGTATTAAAAAAAGGGCAATCATGTATTCTGATTGGTATTTTCCTCAAAATATTGTTCTTATTTTTCTATAAAAATTGAAAAAACATACAAGCACAGACGGCCAGAAAAAATGTCAGTCAAAATTGGCCGAACAGAGAAACTAAAGTTGTATTATCTGAATAAAGATGTTATCTTTTTCAATCTCTGAAGTCGATTGATATTGGATAGGGTTCAATTTTCCAGGCGGCCAACTGGGTAAACTCTTAAATCCATAAATTGCTTGTTTTCAAGACTTGGATTTCTCTTATTCACCATCTGATATCTGTTCAAGAAACCATATCTTGCATAGTTGCTTCAGCATCTGCTTTGATTGGATTTTGGAGTAATTAGATTATTCTGTATAAAGATCCATCTTTGGTTGAAGTTAATAATTCCAAGCTTCATATTTCCAGTTGTTTGTGTTGTGTTCACTTTAGTGGCTCCCTGTATGATGAAGTTTGAATAAATGTATGCGTTTGAGACATTTTACACTGATCCCTGCACTTAATTGTTGGTTGATAAAGACTGCAAAATTGTGCTTGTAAACTTTTTCGTTGGACCCTTTCTGCTCAACAGAAGCGTGAACATGGCTAATGTTAAGGCGAGCAAGACTTGTGAGGAAATCCCAAAGAGCAGTGCAAGGGGGAAACTGAAATTAATTGATCCGTCGGTGTTGAATTTTTTTGCTCAGTTACCTCAAAAGATTCAGACATCTGTACAGGTAATTTGACTTTTACCTTTTAATATGAAGATTGGGGGAAAATGTGAATTGATAGGTTGTTTTGGCAGTCGCAAATGATCAAGTGTGGGAGATTTGATAAGCAGAGAAGTACGGTTAAAGGTGATACCTTGGCTGAGAGGGGTTGGTCATCTATCGTGGATGTAAATACCAAGCTGGAAAAGCAAATGCAAACTTGGAAAGAGAACCCAACTTGGGTTGATCGACCACCAGAAGTAGAGGTGGGAAAGCAAGATCCGATATTTTGGAACTACATTGGTCTTTCAAAGTTTCAATTTTCAAAGCTTGACAGTATCCCAATATTTAAAAAAAGATTCTTGTATAAACCCTTGCAGGTCAGCATTCCAAAAGGTTCATTGTGTAACCTCCGCGTAAAAGTTGAGATTGGTTTACCACCAGATGCTGTTTACAATATAGTAACTGATCCCGACAATAAAAAAGTTTTCAAGAATATCAAGGTAGTTTGGAATCAGTATCAGCATTCTGCGCAACTCTTATCCGATGTTTGTCTACCTTTTTCCAATCGGCATCAGTCATTGACTTACTTTTTACTTAAAAAAGCACCTTATTGCTTCTTTTTTGATCATTTGAACCTTGTTTCAATCAGGAAGTGGTGTCAAGAAAGGTGTTGATTGATGAAGGATCAAGACAGGTCGTTGATTTGGAACAAGCAGCTATCTGGAGATTCCTTTGGTGGTCAGGGACCATTGCAGTTCACGTTCTTGTAGATCAAAATAGAGCTGACTACTCGGTAAAGACACATATCTCTCATTTTTGGACTCATGTCGAGGCATTTTCCCCATTTTCACTATCGCTTTCCTACAGATGAAATTCAAGCAAGTGAAGACCGGATTCATGGAGAAATTTGAAGGCTGCTGGAAGGTGGAGCCTCTATTCGTGGACGAAAGAATATGCTATCCCCTCAAGCCCAAAACACTAGCACAATATGAATCATGTAGTAAGGGTAGAGGAAGAATTGGTTCAAAAGTGACGTTAGAGCAACTGATTCAACCGAGTATGGTTCCACCCCCACCTATTTCGTGGTACCTAAGGGGCATAACAACAAGAACCACTGAAATGCTGATAAATGATCTAGTTGCTGAAGCAGCAAGACTTCGAGGAGCTTCTGATGAGGGGAGCTCAGTTAAAGTGGTAAAAGAAGACAAGCTGGAATCTCTCCCAGTTCACGTTAATGAATTGGTGGACATTAAGAAAAGATGGGCTTTGCATAGGAGAAACGGTAGACAAGGGCATATTCGAAGTTAGCAACCTTGTTCAAGTATGTCAATATTGGTTGATGTATATGAGAGTTGTCAGCTATTGTCTCTCCAAAATGTGTAATATACTGTTACAAATGAAAATTAAGCTACTCGTTTCTCTGAGAAAAATATTTCTGAACAGCACAATATACTAAGCTACTTGTTTTTTTATTCGACGGGAACTTTTTGTTTTAGAAGGTTTTTGGTCTTATCTCGGTGTCTGCCTTAGTATAAGGCACAAATTGAGTACCCTCACTAAGCAAAGCCTTTCTGAAGCTGTTCAAGGTCACATGCTAATTCATTTCCAACAAACTGAATACTGACATAGCTGCAACAAAGGCCATGTCACTTGTGTATGCTAATTGCTATGTAGTAACATAAACTTGGTGGTCTCATATAGATTAGAAATTCAAACAAATCACTGTAAACATATACGATGTACTCCTCATCATCGGTAATAAATGGCGCAGAATAAACCAAAGCTCAACCTAATGTTTCACTAATCCAGCCTTGCTTCAAGCCTGCAACATTGCATCAAAGAACCAGCAGCTATGTCAGTAAGATATAGAGCTAGATTGCTGAAGATTAAAACAACAGTGAAGGCTGGTAACCTTGCTAGCAATGTTGTTGGATAGCCAGTCCAATCCTTCATAGAGTCCCTCTCCAGAAGTTGCACATGTGCTCTGGATGTACCTGTTAAACATTGAGGGGATCTATCAATTATCCAGTTCAAATGGGTGAGCCATCTTGTTATTGACTTGGTAAAAATTCATACCAGTGTCGCTGACGAAGAGAGTGGAGCCCGAGCTTGTCAGTGATCTCAGCAGCATTCATTGCATTTGGAAGATCTTGTTTGTTTGCAAACACTAGCAAAACAGCATCACGAAGCTCATCCTGAAACCAGTGGATATCATTATCAACCTTTATAGGTCTCATTATATAATCTATGCTTGGGTACACAAATATTTTCAGAAATGGTGTCACCCTATCACAACAAAGACAAATTAGAAAGTAGTCAAGATGTAAACCAAATAAGTTCACTATCACAGCGTTAATATTGACACCCAACATATTTTGTTGAATGAAGAAGTGAAGACAGACTGCTACATTGTCTAGCTGATGAAAGAAAATACGTCACACCACAGGAATACTAAATTAATTACCTCATTCAACATCCTGTGAAGCTCATCTCTTGCCTCGACAACTCGATCTCTGTCATTGCTGTCAACAACGAAGATGAGACCTTGCGTGTTCTGGAAATAATGCCTCCACAAAGGACGAATCTGAAAACGATTCATGATTCAGAAATCATTTACGAGAGTCCAATAATTCTACAAGTAATAGTTGCATGAAAAATGCGAACTTTTTTTGTAGGAAAACTCTACCTTGTCTTGACCTCCAACATCCCAGACAGTGAAGCTGATGTTCTTGTACTCAACAGTCTCCACATTGAACCCTGCAAAGTCATCCTTTATTAATTTCTTCACTCAAATAAATTCAACCTAACCACTAAGATTGCAAATTTAAAGACAACAATCACAACTGAAAACACCTCTAAGCTGATTTTTGGAGTCATAAAATGGTGAAAATGCTTACCAATAGTAGGTATCGTAGTCACGATCTCTCCAAGCTTTAGCTTGTACAAAATGGTGGTCTTACCAGCCGCATCGAGACCAACCATAAGAATACGCATCTCCTTCTTAGCAAAAAGCCGGCTAAACAACTTCCCGAAACCCAACCCCATTCTATCTTACTCTATACATTAACAACATACCAAATCAATCAAAACACGTAAAATTACACTCTGTCAACAAATCAACAGATCAAATAATCACACAAATCAATTATAATAACAAACTGAGGAAACAAAATCAGACAAAAGCTGAAGCCTCTGCTTCTCGATAAGATTAAACAACATCGCAACTCGAAATTCAAACCACAAACAATAATTCGCCTAATTTTCGAATTCAATTCATTCTAACAACATCTTCGCTACCGAATCAGGATAGCAAATAGCTTAAGCGTAATAAACAGCAGATCGGAAAAGACGCGGAGATTGCGAGATTTACCTCGGGAGAGGAGATGCGGTTCGCGACAAGATGAGAGACAGCTTAACCGCTTACGAAGTACGCGTCAAATGGAGAGAGAGGACCGTCAACGAAGCACGAGGGCTACGCACTACGCAGACTAGTTTACTAAGTTGACGAAAATGCCCCCGAAGAGGCGAAGAGTAACATGTTTATAAAACGCAGATACTCCACGCCGTTTTAATCACAAGCTTTATCATATCCAAGTATACACTTACTTCTCCAAGAACTTACGCATTACCGACGCTATGTCGTCGCTAAATATAAATAATGCGACGGTACAATCTGATACTCCCTCCGTCCCAATTTTAGTGATCCATTTGAGAACTTTCACGGTTTTTAAGAAAATTGAAAAATGTAAGATAAAAAGTAAGAAAGAGAATGAGTGGGATAAAAAGTACGAAAGAGAGTGTAAATGTATAAGTAAAAAAGTTTCTATTTTAGGAAATGGAAAGATCATTTTGGGACATATGGAACACTCTTAATGGGACGGAGGGAGTAGAATAGAAGCAAAAGACGGCTTGGGGTTGACTCATCGTCGTTGAAAATCCAAACGGAGAAGACTCCGATCAGCGTGGAGCTATGCAGTCTCTATTGAGCTTAGAGCCGTCTTCTTTATGCGCCGTTACGTCGATTGAACTACGAACTTCCGGACGGACGAGGTTGAGAGGCGCGTTAGCGTTGCCGGTGAGGAAATGGAGCGGTTCGAGCTGTGGACGTCGTACGAGTGTGAATGCTGTGTTGGATTCAACCAGATTGGATGAGTTGATTTCAACTACGGATGTGAAGAATCCGGTGGTGTCTACATATTATAGGGATCCTAAGATTCCGAAACCGAATCAGACTGTGTTGGATGCGCAAGCTAGGGTTTGTACTGGTCCTACGCAGTCCAAGCCTCTTGGAGATGAGCAGGCTATGAAGGTGTTGGATACCATTTTGAAGTCAGGTGAAGTGGGTTTTTTGTACTGAAGTTTTAATTTTTATGGAGCTTTCTTTGGATTTATATATAGTTTAATGATTTGTGTTTGATTATGTAGTGAAAGGAGAGCTGAAGGATGAAGAGGAGGTTTCAAGAGCGCAGCTTGGTGCGTTTTTTGCTGGGATGACAATTAGGGCAAATGCATTTCCAGAAGCAACTCAGTGGAGTGAAGGGGAGAGGCATGCGATGAATACTTATTGGCCACTACTAGTCCGAGTGCTTCCTCCAGATGTGATATTTATAGCGGATCCTGAGGGGTCTACTATGGGATTAGGCAGTTCGATTGGTCCACAGTATGTAGGTACTGGCTCGACTGAGATGAGATTGATTGGAGCTCTTAGGGAAGTTTTGGCTGGAGGTCATCTTGGGTATGAGGAAGTACAGGGTGTGTTGAGGGATGTTCTACCGTTGGAAACGAGTGATACTGGATCAGCTGGTCCTAGGGAGTCATTACTTGCAGCTTTTTTGATTGGCCAGCGAATGAATAGGGAGACTGACAGAGAACTTAAAGCGTATTGCCTTGCATTTGATGATGAACTTGGTCAGTGAGTGGTTAATTGTGTGATTCTTGCAATTTCGTACTATATTAGACCCCTCTCTCCGTGACACTCATCTCTTATGGTTGATTTACAGGTCCGGCGCCTGTAGCGGATGTTAATTCGTTGACACACTATGGTGAACCGTATGATGGAAACACTCGGTTCTTTCGAAGCACCTTATTTGTTGCTGCTGTTAGGGCTTCATATAACGAATCATGCTTGCTTCATGGCCTGGATTGGATGCCCCCAAAGGTCAGTTCTTTTACCCTCCGTTTGGTTGCAGGAAAAAATAGAGGAAAAAAATTTAAGGAAAAATTTAAAGGAAAGTAATTTTCCATAGGAAAATTGAGAGGAAAAGTTTATATTGTTTTCTTTGTAATTTTTTTCATTTTCATAATTCAAACAAACACATCAAAATATTTTTCTTTAAATTTTCCATCAAATTTTCTTTTCCACCCATTTTTCCATGCAACCAAACGGAGCATTAATGATTTATGTTTTGTCGTGTAAAGATTTCACTGACACATTATACTTCTTTGTATGTTCATTGGTCAATAAACAAAGATAGAATAGCTGACGTGGCAGACATTTTTTCTAGAGTAAGAGTTTGTGGGTTGCTGACCATTCTCTCTTATAATAACTTCTTTAGTTGTATGTATAAATCAAAATAGCTAAAAACTGTGATTTACCATGCCTCTGTAACCTGTAAAATTGATCCTCATAAGCCACTGTATTTGTTTAGGGAGGCATAACTGAAGAACAAATGTTAAGGTTTATGGGTGCAAATACTCACGTGACACCATTGCAGGCAAAAGGACTTATTGAGGTATTCATTATGACCTCATTTGATGCTTCATACTTATGATTCTATTGCTTTTCTTTATGTTGGTCAATAATGAAATCTAATGAGGTCGTTGTTTATATTAGGATGATGCGATTGGTTTTGCTTACGTAAGTCAACGCGAAGCTCATCCGTCCCTGTATGCTTTTTTCAAATATGTACCCTTTTGATAATTTCTGCTTTCCTGTGTCTTCTTATGCTTATCATATTCCCAGTATATTGAATTGGTGATTTAATTGAATCTTAGACATTTAACTGTAAGAATAGGGCAACGATCAGCAAACACTTAGGTAAATAAGTCAAGGCAAAGGCTGATGATGTATGAATACAACACCATTGATGTGCATAGAATCAATAGAATCTAAATGTGTGAGATGACCAATGAACATGACCTCACAATGTTCCTGAAAATTGTTACATTATTTAAGCTTTACATTTATCATAGTTTGTTTATTATCTGGGAATATAGTTTTCATAGTTCAATTTGCACTATCTGCTGGACTGGATCTGTCAACTTTGTGACCTTAAGACATCTTTGCATTGCACAGGCATTCACTTCTAAAAGTGAGGGAGCACATAAAGAAACGGCCATCCTTAGCAACAACTGAAAAAGTTCAGCAAATTGTTAGGGTAAGTCATGTCTCATTTGTACATAATATGGCAAAATTTCTACAGTAATCACCAATGAAAAACATCAGTTTCAAGAGTATCAATTTCACTTCTATTGATGCTGAAATTCACGGTACCTATTCACAGGCACGCGGGAAGGAGTCCATGGTTGCTGGATTTTATCATGAAGGTTATGAAGAACCATTACTGATGCTTATGAAACGAAGAGGTGTTCATTCGGGTCTCGTTATCAAGGTATAGGTGTAGAAGTATGTTGTGGCCTTGGTCAATTTTATATTAGTTCTGTGCTGATATTTTTAGTACGACTGTTTTTGTCAATTTCAAGATAAAGTATGTATCCAGTTTTGTGTTTAGTGTAGGGTGAGGAAGGGGCTCTCTCGATGACTACCAGACTGAAATCAGAAAACAGTTCTAAAGGTGTTCCAGTAAATTACTGTTCAGGATTTCGTTCACTTAGCACTGCATCTGCCTGTGAATTTGATGGTGAGTGCTCATATGCATTATTTATAGTTGATTAGTTGCAATAAATTATGAAGGAGAAGAGTTATTTGCTTGGGGTATAATGAATCGGTCTATCAGGAGTTTCCCGTGAAGTTTTTAATCTTGAGGTTAACGCAAAGGACTATGGGTTCGAACCATCTGATACACCACGAACAGACAGATCTGTAAGATGTCCTGAAATCTTTTGTCACCATTGATTCACATTTCTTGGTAAAGTGGTCTCTAATATATAATAATTATATCAATAATCTTTTCAGGTCTCAAAAAACATAGAACTAGGATTAACAGCTCTCCGAGGCGAGAAAGGGCCAGCCTATGATAGAATCGTTCTTAACGCTGGATTGGTTGACCACTTGTTGGGCTGCAAAGGTGCCGAGGACATCCACACCGCCCTTGATAGAGCGAGAGAAGCTATAGACAGCGGGAGTGCCCTGAAAAGACTTTTGAACTATATCAAGACCTCACATAAAGTGTAACTTATGTATTGTAGACCTCTTGTACCCTTTTCTGCCTTTCTTTCCACCAAATTTACATCTTTTACAAACAAGTAGCCTTTCAAGTAAAATTACAAACAACACTATGTTTGAACTCAACTACTAATTCATCTTCTTCTATCAAAAAAACTACTAATTCATCTTCAGTGCCTAGAGGTAAGAGCAACAATTCAGGTCATGAGCAAAATGTCCTTTGAACTTGATGAAAGATAACTTGATGATGCAGTTTATTCCAGCCACTGGTTTGCCAGTGAGAATGACAAGCAATAACAAGTAAGCTGAGGCAGTCTCAGCAACTCCATTGATTCATTATCATCTTCATCCTAACTAAAACCTCAAGATTCAAAGCTACACCACATCTTACAAAAAACCAATCTCTTTTGTTATCTAGCAAGTCCTCAACAAGAATCCAATTTTTTACTACCAGTGGCTGTTATGCTGCCAAATACAGTAGTGGTATCCAACAGCTTAACAATAGCATTATCCACTTATTATAACATGTCTGTCTTATAAAAAGAGTGATTCTGTCATAAAGTCTCTCTATTTTGCTTCATCTGATTTTCAGCTGTAACTGTGTTTGGAGGGCTTCAAGCGGTGGCACTCTGACTTGGCTCCAAAGGTATGATCTTTTAGGGATTTCGTTGATGCCCATCTCTAAAATATTGCATCTTTCTCTGGCAATATGCATGTTTGTTTCGTTCAGATAGATTTGTGTTTGTGGGTTGATAGGGATTCGTGACTTGAAGCCTCTTTGAGTGTTTGATTTGATTCACCTCTCAATTTGCCCAGCCTGGGGGTTGATTTAGGGTTTCTGATTTTTAGATTCTGAAATCTATTTACTGGTTTATAGGGCTTTGGTATGAGTTAATTTGGGTGGATAGATGTGTTTTGTGGAAACTGAAGTTTGAAATTAAGATGAGATAAGCCCAGAATGGAAAGTGTAGTTTGGTTTGTGTTATGAAATGATTGACATGAAGTGTGTTTGATGATGCAGTGAGCTAATAGACACACTATCATGTCGCCCAAAGCTCTAGACTATGATTCAATAAATGAAAATGTGAAGAAAGCTCAGTATGCTGTCAGAGGTGAACTGTATCTTCGAGCTTCGGAGCTCCAAAAAGAAGGAAAGAAGGTGAAAGCCAA
Source organism: Sedum album (assembly GCA_006409495.1). NCBI lineage: Eukaryota > Viridiplantae > Streptophyta > Magnoliopsida > Saxifragales > Crassulaceae > Sedum > Sedum album. Next base: position 115,298 of record QZGG01000154.1, on the reverse strand, counting down.
TTCCTTAGATTTTGGTTTTATAGGTGTTGGTTTTTGATGTGTAATGCTTGGACTTCAGATCATTTTCACAAATGTTGGTAACCCACACGCCCTTGGACAGAAGCCACTGACCTTCCCTCGTCAGGTATTTTATTTGCATCTGCCTTCTTTTTTCTCCATACAAATTACTCATGTCTGGTTGAAATCGTGAGCTGTCATGTTGTTCATAATGATTGTGCTTCTTGAGCAGGTGGTTGCTCTATGCCAAGCTCCCTTTCTACTAGACGATCCCAATGTGGGGCTTGTGTTCCCTGCCGATGCCATTGCAAGGGCCAAGTACTACCTCTCTCTAACTTCAGGGGGGCTGGGTATGAAACTCATGTCTTTCCGAATCGTAGTAAATGATACCAAACTTTAAATTCCCGAGGAACCAATTCAAACTCTACTATGCTGTTGAATGTGCAGGCGCTTATAGTGACTCTAGAGGTCTTCCAGGTATTAGAAAGGAGGTCGCTGAGTTCATCCAGAGGCGTGATGGGTATCCAAGGTTATGATTCCATTTCACTAATGATTGTTTTTTCCAACCAAAGATTGCATAATACAGACGTAAATGGTTCTTATATGATTTGTCTATCTTACCCCAGTGACCCAGAACTCATATTTTTGACTGATGGCGCCAGCAAAGGAGTGATGCAGATTTTGAGTACAATCATCCGAGGGCCAAGTGATGGGGTATGCAATTTAACTAGCTGTGACTGCTTTTGTGGTCTACTTGATGATTAGAGTATTTTTCAATTTCAACTTTTTTTGTTCTGTAGATTCTAGTCCCCGTTCCCCAGTATCCACTATACTCAGCTGCAATTTCCCTGTTTGGCGGATCACTTGTTCCATACTACCTTGAAGAGACGGAGAACTGGGCTCTTGACATCAAAAACCTTCGCCAATCAGTCGCACAAGCACGTTCCAATGGTCTATCTGTAAGATCCATTTAAACATGCTTAGAGTTATAGTTATTTTTTCTCTATTCGACATAGTACAAAGTACACAATGTGATCACTTCATATCGTAATTGCTTGTGTTTGCTTAACTTTTTAAATAAATATCAGGTTAGAGCAATGGTTATCATCAACCCTGGCAACCCGACGGGTCAATGCCTCAGCATTGACAATTTAAAAGAAATCCTACGCTTTTGCTATCAAGAAAGCGTCGTTCTGCTTGGAGATGAGGTTTACCAGCAGAACATTTACCAAGATGAGCGCCCCTTCATTAGCTCGAGAAAGGTAACGAAATTCACATCCTTTCATGAATAATTTTTTTTAAGTACTCGGTAAACTTTTCTAATTTTTACTTCAATAAATTCATCAAGGTACTGCTGGACATGGGACCTCCAATAAGCAAGGAGGTTCAGCTCGTATCTTACCACACAGTGTCAAAGGGATATTGGGGAGAATGTGGCCAACGTGGTGGTTACTTCGAGATGACGAACATTCCTCCAGAGGTTTGCTTATATACTAGGCTTGTAACAAAATCATCTCACAAATTATACCTAAAATAACATGAGAAAGTGGAATTATAGTATTTCAGTGAATTCGTATGTCGAAAAATGGTCATCTGGCGCAGTATTTATTATAGTCCACTCTTTTTGCAGACTGTTGATGAAATTTACAAGGTTGCGTCAATATCTCTTAGCCCAAATGTCCCGGGGCAGATATTTGTAAGTGAACTATATTGACCTGTTAGCAAGCCTTTCTCTAACTTGAGTTGCAAGTGTTATGATTTTTTCTGATTTGTTCAGATGGGTCTTATGGTCAATCCTCCAAAACCAGGAGACATTTCATACTTGAAATTCGAAACTGAAAGGTTAGGACAAAGATTTACTAAGGCTCATACAAACTTAACTCAATAAGTGTAATATCAATAGTATTGAATGGATGTTTTATACGTTTGCAGCAAAGGTATTCTCGAGTCGCTTAGGAAAAGAGCACAGATAATGACTGATGGATTTAACAGCTGCAAGAACGTTGTTTGTAACTTCACAGAAGGTATTGAATAGCCATGTGCATATTATCAGGTCATGTGTTTGCATCACAGGATTGTGTACTGAACAGCTATTTTTTGTTAGGAGCGATGTACTCGTTCCCTCAGATCAAATTACCACCAAAGGCCATTGAAGCTGCTAAAAAGGCTGGAAAAGTTCCTGATGTTTTCTACTGCCTGAAGCTCCTGGAAGCCACCGGCATTTCCACCGTGCCTGGTTCAGGATTTGGGCAAAAAGAAGGGTACATATTTTCTCAATTAAAAAATCTCATGAGCATCACAAATAATTTCTAACAAAGCGCATTAACGATCTAACTTTATATTTTAGGGTCTTCCATTTGAGAACTACAATATTGCCTGCTGAAGAAGACATGCCTGCAATCATGGACAGTTTCAAAAAGTTCAATGATGCATTCATGGCACAATACGAAGACGGCTATTCAAGGATGTGACCATCTTAATTTGTACTGTACAAAAGAATTCCCAAGTGAATCTACATTGAAATATGTGTAATATCGACTTAAATGTTTCTTGTTCGAATTATTATGAATATAAACTACTTCATATATGAAAATGCTCAGCTTGGCCATCAACCTTTATGTTTCAGCATTTGATGTTAAACTTGTTTTCAAAGCTGCCATTTTTACCTGGCTACAAAAACTCAGTACTCATCTCTTCTACGCAAAATGATCTTCTACTGGAACTCTGTTAAGATGATCTTCTACACCTTTTCAGGCAATAATGGGGATGTAGCTCAGATGGTAGAGCGCTCGCTTAGCATGCGAGAGGTACGGGGATCGATACCCCGCATCTCCAATTTTACATTATTTTACAAATTGCAAAAAAATTTACACTATTTTTATTTTAAATTTTATTCAAACAAATTATTATATTTTAATGATAATAATCCTTAATTATCACCCACAATATCTCTCTATATCACTCAAGTTTAAACGTTTAGGGCAGAATCAGCGATCTCTCAACAACACTCAAACTCAGGTGATCCTCCGCAACTTCCAATCCTCACAATGTAAGAAATAGCTTTATGATTGTTTATGTTCTGCTATTTAGCTGTTCTGTTTTTTTCAGAAACAAATAATGGGTAATCTGTTCTGTTGTGTCAAAGTTGATCAGTCTACTGTAGCTATAAAGGAAAGGTTTGGAAATTTTGAGGAAGTTCTTGACCCAGGATGTCATTATCTACCTTGGTTCCTTGGCAGTCGGATTGCTAGTAAACTTTCTTTAAGGGTCCACTGCGAAACTAAGACAAAGGTCCACTGTTTGATTTTAGGCTTATTGTAAATTTTCATGACTGATTCTTGCGTCTGTGTGTTTACTTGGTTTACTGTTCTTCTTTTACAGAACAATGTTTTTGCCAATGTTGTTGCTTCTATTCAGTGTCGGGCTCTTTCAGACAAGGCGAATGATGCTTTTTACAAGCTTACCAATACCAGGTCCCAAATCCAGGCTTACGTATTTGACGGTGAGAATCAATGTTTGTTTAGCTCATCTCAAGGTTTGCAGTGATCTGAGCTAGTGTTCCAAAACTTCTACTGGATGATGTCTTTGAGCAGAAGAATGATATTGCTAGAGCTGTTGAAGATGAGCTTGCAAAGGTATACAAAACAAATTTAATTACTAATCTTCGAGGTCTGCGTTTCAACTCTACTTACTACACATGTAAAAGTTTCAGGCGATGTCTGCATATGGATATGAAATCGTGCAAACCCTCATTGTCGATATAGCGCCTGACGAGCACGTGAAGCGTGCCATGAATGAGATCAATGCTGGTAAAATATTATTTACCTCAAGGTTTTATGAAACACATTGTTTCTGAGCAATTTTTACAGCTTCAAGAATGAGAGTTGCTGCCAATGAAAAGGCTGAGGCTGAAAAGATATTACAAATAAAGCAAGCTGAGGGCGAGGCAGAGTCTAAGTATTTATCAGGACTAGGAATAGCTCGTCAGCGTCAAGCAATTGTGGATGGATTGAGAGACAGTATTCTGGGTTTTTCAGTAAATGTTCCAGGGACTAGTGCAAAAGATGTTATGGACATGGTGCTTGTTACACAGTATTTTGACACCATGAAGGAAATAGGTGCTTCATCTAAGTCATCTTCTGTATTCATACCTCATGGACCAGGTGCTGTTAGTGATGTGGCTGCTCAGATTCGTGATGGACTTCTTCAAGCCTCTCAACACGGAAAGGCGTTATAATAGGCCTTCCTGTGCTTTCAATATTTGTTTAATTATTTGCATCTGGAGTTTAGAAATCGGTGTGAGTTAAACTTGGTTTTCTCCTTTCTTTGACACTGTTATAAATAAAATGCAGAGATTAGCGTGTCTCCTACACTGTTTCCGGCACAGCCATTTTCGGAAAAACAAGATTATTCAGGGCTTTAGGGAACCAGAATGGTAAAACTCGAGGAACAATAGATAGATATAAAATTATCAGAAACCAACATAATGTCATGATACAGGTCATCAAAACTCCAACAAAAATATTACTTGCATACAACACGGACAATCCATATTCTAATACTAAGCTAATCAAACATAGGGTCTCCAATGACCAGCCAATATAAGTCCCCTGTAAGCCGTTGATGAGAGAGGGTGAAAATGGAGCACAGGTGCAACATCAAAAGAGTTTGTTCTGTTCTCAATCATTGGATTTATAAAAAACCAAGGTCACAATGATGTTGTATCATTTTGTCGCTTGAGTTGGATTGTCCCTTCAAAAAACAAGTAGAGTAGCGTGAGATCATGTTGAGTAAATGAATAGTCAGATGAAGAACTTTAACTAGTAAAATAGAGTACATAAAACCATTCTTATAGAAAGGCTATTTGCTTAAATAAATTGGTCATGTGGTTAATTTGTTAACAAAATCGTCGCAAAGAGAGAACGTTCAGCTACCCCTTTTGCCATATGTGAGAAAACCTTAAAAAATCATACTTCAATCTACAAATATACTGCAAATTCTAGTGCCAACAAGCAGAAACAAGTGCGACCATTAAAGTTACAGGAATTGTATCATGGAAGATTGTAATGAAATATCAAACAGCAAGAGTACATGAAGAAAGACTTTGTAAGTGCACTGAGTTAATGACAATTCATGAACCTAATGGCTATTACCCTCAAAATCTGCTTCAATGAAATAGAGTAAGAAAATCACATTGATACTCGAAGATAATCATCAGCAGTGACACAAATTATCTTAGCGAACTAAGCTCTTTTTGTTTCTCCTTAGAGAAGTGAACTCAAGGTTAAACATATTGATAATTAAACCGCAAATGAAAAATAAGCACGTAAAAAATAAGAGCGTGTACCTTAGCGACATGCTTATCTTCAAATTCTCAATGACATTAGTTGTAGAACAACATAATCTAGCATCCAAAACTAGTGGCCCAACCAGTCCATCCAAAGACCTCATCTCATCATGAAATTCTTGATGCAACACCAAAGTTGAGAAATGCTCATCAATGACCAGCCCAAGACAATTAATAACATCTTCGATCTTTGGCAACCAGTTACAAGCCTTTGGTCCTGACACTAACAAATCCTCGGAACACGAGAAAGCTTGTGGAAACTTATCATACTTCCTCAACCACTTTCCTAGATACCGAATCAATGCCATAATCTCTTTACCATTCAACTTACTAATGGCGGACGTCAAAACCAGCTCATCCACACTCATTGTTTTAAACAAATAATGCAAACACAACTCTGCATCACTAAACTCATCATAAGCCAGCATAAGCAAAATGGCAAACTTTTTTGCCGATACCAACTTGTGCCCTTTAAGCGTATCATCTGAAACTCTCTCCAAGGCTTTAACTGCTTGACTCTCCCACTCCTTCGCTATCCCATTCATAGTCAGATATGCATCCTTATTCGGAACTAAAAAGTACCTCAAAATGCTAAAAATATCCCCAGCCTTCAAATCCGACAAATTCTTAGCACACTCACAAATCAATTCAGTCTTCTTTTTCTCTATAAGCTTATCAATCAATTTAGTATAACTAAAACGAGGCACCAATTTATTAAAAACCAAAGCTTCAACCCAATCCCAAATCTCAAGCAAAACACAACTTTCCACCACCAACCCTGCGGCATCTTGTCCCATCCCATACCCAAATCTCTTAATCAAATCAAGAGGACTTAATGCATCACGACAGCCTTTCAAACGACCCACCTTTGTCAAAAACTTGCTCACCTTCGTTTCAAACTCTTGACGGCTCAATGCCTTGGTGTTTTTCATACACCGGCTGAGCTCTGTGAATAATTTTTTGCTCAATTCAGCAATTTGGGTATCCGAATTTGAGAGCTTGAATCCAGAAACTGGGTACACGAGACTAGACGGATTCGGCGGCTCTTCAGCTGAATGGTGTAGACTTCGGAGACCCGTTTCTGGGTCGAGTACGGTGGGGTATCCGGATTGGTGTTCTGCTGTGTGGTCCGCTGCGGCGGCGGTAATGACGTCGAGAAGAGTCATTGGAATTGAGGCTAAAGATTGAAGCTTTCGATGGAGAGATTTTAGGGTTTTAATCGTAAAACCCTAATAATTTTCCTGCGTTAACATTTTCGATTTTGTAATTAATTAGTCATGTTTAGAAGGACCAAAATGAAAATGGAAGTTAATAGGATCGGACCACATGCCGAGTTTATTTCAAGTTTAACGGGCCTGTTTGGAATTTATGGACCGGATGCTTGCCGATTTGTATGAACGGGTTTAGTTTACTGATAGCCCTAAAAAATCACAAGGCCAAATTTGTTGAAAACCCAACTTTGTAGATTAATTGATATTTTTTCATTTCAGGATTTATACTGCGAACATCAAAATGAAGTCATTTTTAAAAAAAATACTGTACCTCTTCATAATTTTAACTAATCCTTTTGTCAAAAATATGTAGTTTCGATCGCAATAAAAGTTTTTACATCATGAATTTGAATCCTTCGTTGTAATATCATTATGTTATAAGAATGAATTATTTTGATTAACTAAAATGAGCCTGATAATAAATAATTAGGTGACTTTTTTGAAGTATTTGATTGACATTTTGTCTTTGAACCTCTAATGACAAAACCAGTGGAGAATCATTATGATTTATGAGATTACTCAACTGTCCGGCTGCTACTCAACTTCAATATTACTGAACATGAGAATTGCCTAGTCAAAATATGACATGATTTGTCATACCAACGTAAATGGACCAACCAGTGTGGTTGAAGCCGGACAAGATAGGTTGATGTGGAATCTTTTAGTGATACGTACGTAAGATTAAGTGTCATTTTACATCATTAATTAACCATTTAGAAGAATGGTCTAGATGAGTATCAACTCTTCATCTTAAAATCCACCTGCCCTCTTTTCCCCCACATTCACCTAACAAAAAAGGCTTCGTTTGATTGTCTATGCGTCTAAGTTTCCTTGATTGAATATGTCATCATGACAAAAATTGATCCGGATTTAGATTTCAGTGTAGCAAATGTTATTTTCTCTGAGTCTAAGGAATTCGAATAAAATTACATATGGTTATAGTAAAAGAAATATTAAAACGGTGTCATTTTAAACTTGTAGCAATTAGTAGCATATCACCTAACCAAGTCCAAACTGACCCACCTCGTAACCCTTTTAGGCCTTGACATTTAGTCTTATGGTGCAAAAGCCATATGGATGACCATAAGATTGTTCGGATTGAAGTTCGATCCTGCCCTATATTAATCTTTAAGAGTCATGTCCTTGGCACTAGTAGTCGAACGTGGGCTATGATAGAAAAGTCTAGCCTTGCGTACGAGCCATGTCCTACACATGATATATTATAATTATTTAATAAAATCTTAAGTATAAACTTAAATGTTCTCAAATGTATAATTTTATACTTCATAAGAGGAGGAGAAGTATCCAGAAGTATAAGTAAGTTTTTGTGAGATGAAAGGACATCATCTCAACCGTTGATTTACATTAATTTAACTGTTGAGATTGGTAACCATCAATCCTTGACCACCGCGTGTTTTTTGAAATTTATTTTTTAATAAATTTTAATCACAACCGTTTGATTTATGAAATCAACTTTGAGATATTGTATCCATGTGTCACATTAATTAAATGCCCTTCTACAACCTAACCCCATAAATAAATATTATTATAACATTATTGAACCAAATATTAAAACCTTTAACTTATTGTATCATTAATCAAAATAATAATCTCATAATAGAGATTAGTGTATCTGTGTATGTTTAGGTCGCCTTAATCTGTGTATGTTTAGGATTTCTAGACATCATAATTGATTCGAAGCCTAACCTTATTACTATTTGAACGACTATGTAAAATAGAGAACCATCCGATCCTAAGCCTTAATTACAGACTCGGGCCCCTATGTCCCCAATGTGCTACATAACGTGGCCATCTCAGAAATAAGAAATTCCATTTATCAGTATAAAAGATCATTTCATTCCAAATCAAAACAAGTTATCTTACTCCCTCTGTCCTATAATGTTTGTCCACTTTCCATTTTGGATGTCCCTTTAAGTTTGTCCACTTTCCTTTATTCTCAACCACACATTCTACTTTTTACTCATTTACTTATTAATCATTTATTCTCAACCACACATTTTATACTTTCTTTCTACCTTTTACCGTGTATTTTGTGTTTTTGGACAAACAAAGCGGGACGGAGGGAGTAATTTGCATGGTTCTGTTTTGACAAGTGGCGTATTACCATTCGCATGTCATGGACTTAAATTATGTGAGCCAGTGACGTTGACAACTTCGTTGATTAGTAAGTTTTTGTGGGCCCTAAAATATGGGCCGTATAAACAGATCCAACCAAAATTAACAGAATAGGTTTAGGACTGGATTAATTGCTCCGAACCACCCATAAAATATGCGTTTTCTCCGAAATCACCCTTACAATAATTTCTTCTCAGAAACCACCCTGCCGTTATACCTTTTTTTCAGGAACCACCAGCCGTTAGTGCATCATATTTAAGCACCTTATTTTTGCCAAAAACCACCCATAAAACTCTATTTTTTCCCTAACCATAACTCGCAAGTTAAATCGATAAAAATTAACTAATTTGTACAAAATAATTAGTTTCAATAGTACCTCATAATGTGAATATTAAAATGTGTTAAAGAGTCGAGTATCATTAAGTTATTGTAACTTTTATATAAGTGTTTGATTGTATTCGCCTTTCGATTTTGTTAAGTAAATGTTTGAGTGTATATCACGAGGACCTTGAAAAGACGTAATTTAAATTATGTTAGAGTACCGGGTAATATGAAATTGTTATACTTTAAAAATTTTCTTCGATTGTATCTCGTCCTTAGATTTTAAAAAAATTGTATGTCTTGTATAATACTCTTATAGAGTTTATATATGCTAAAATATGTTCAAAAGGTAATAAAACTATAATTGACGTTATACTATAATGTTGTTAACAACAATAAATTTTAAATGTATGATTTTATTACCTATTATTTTAATTTTATGTTAAATAAAAATTATACTCACTATCAATTTTATTCTTCTTTTGAACCACCCATAAAATTTTATTTTTTCCACAAACCACCCATTAAAGTGCGCTTTTAACGGAAAGTTGACGACGTTAACGACTGGTGGTTCCTGAGAAAAAAGGTATAACGGCGGGGTAGTTTCTGGGAAAAAATTATTTTAAGGGTGGTTTCGGGGAAAACGCGTATTTTATGGGTGGTTTGGGGCAATAAACCCTTTAGGATTTAGGGTTTAGACAATGTTAAGACTCATCAAAACAAATTCAATTAGAAAAGAAAAAACGTATTTTACCATCGATAAATAAATCTTTTATTAATATATTAATCATTTTTAACTTACATTTAATATTGTTATATCGTTGATGGGGCAGCCCCACCATAGTTAATATTTTGGGACTCGAATTAGTGATGAGGTGAGCATTCTGGTTAGGAGGTTTAAACGAAGTAGGGTTTGTAATTTGTTTAATACAATTGTTCAAAATTAAATTTTGGAAATTAATCAAAATTGTGTAAGAAAATCAATGTGTGGCGTCAATAAGGTAGCATGTTTACGTTGTTTTATAATGTGAAGCAACTGATTTAAATGTTTTTAAGCTTCATTTTGAGTTTTTGCATATTTTATTAATTATACGCTACGGAATACGGATGTTTTGAATCAGACTTTGAATTTCATCTAAAACCAGAATGTCCTAATTAACCATGTCCTCTTCCATTTTCATCGAGCAGAGCTTCATGCATAATCACCATTTAATAAATAATATAATGCAGATTTGTCAAACTCGTTTAAAATTCTAGTCCAATAATATGACAAATCACAAAGTCACATTATCATATCCATTTAGATTAAAATGTTATTTTATTGATTGTTCATTGCGTGGATGCAGTAGACGTGTCATCGTGCATGATCTTATTGTTTTTAAAATATGCACTGTATTTAAATATAAATCTATATTAGTATTATTTTATCGAATTCATTCTTCTGACCATCATACACTACGATTTGTCACGTACTCAAATACTGAGATGTCTGATCCCAAAGCTGTATCAACATGATCAACTTTAATTAAATTTCAACTCTAAACCGAGATCTAGAGAGAAAATTTCAACTCTAAACCGTCCATATCAAAATATAGCCATTAACTACGTTGGCTACTGTGAATCTCATATTCATATGAACAGCATAGGCTCATAGCTTGATAATACTATACATCATAAATAAGTGGAAATCAGTCGTTTCATAATGAAGGTGTAGACACTTGTCCTGCAATTAAATTTCTTAGTTGTCGAACCCAACGCATATTTGAGTGTCATTTGGCACGATCTAAGTTGTTAAGTACGAGTATTCACCAAACAAAATCTAGGCCATACATTATATGAAAGTTGGATCTCCCTAGTCATATATGTGTCATCTCGTATGCACAGATGCACTGTTTATTTCGGAAATGTGGAAAGCATTTTTTATTTCCATCGCAAATGCAGTGAAAAAAGTGCGAATAATTAGGCTCATTGAATTGAATCATTAGTTTCATGATTTAGACATGCTCATTTAAGTTGTAGGGTACATATAAGTCCGGGTGAACGTAATAAAATGACCTAGATTTTCAATGGAAACCTACGTTTCAAAGCTAGCCTGGAGGATGTAAATGACATTTTCTTATCGATATTATTGTTAAATAAAGGTACTAATCGTCGGTGCTAACTGACTTGTAAAAGAATCACAATGCCGTAAAGCCATGTTATATCTCCACTCCTGTCTGGGTCAAAGAAAATGGGATAACAAATTAATGGGAAAAAATTCCTACAAAATATGAATGGAAGTTTTTTTTTGTTCTTCATGGTTTTTTGAGTTTTTTCGTATGAACATAAAAATGAAGGACGTCATTCATGAAGTGAAAAGTGCAAGGCCCCATTAGAATTAACGGTTGGAAAAGATCACAACCAATGACGAATTTAAATGATTTATAGCTCAGTTACATTGAGAAAGTTAGGTGTACCATCATCAAGGCACCATTAAATTTATAGTACTACGTAAAAAATTGATTTGTGAACAGAAATGCGTGTTTCATATAACGTTTTTGTATGTTGATGGTTTCTTATTTTTCAACCTCTCGTTTCCGGATTTGTACTGTAGTTCTCTATTATGAGATTAGTTCAGATGAGAATATGAGATGTGATATCTGTGGGAATATGCGTGTAATATGTCATTTTTAAGTTCGTTTTCATCATGATTTTTCTTCTAGTTAAGTTTGTAATGGTTATAATTATTAATTATACACGTATACCAGTAAGAGATTATGTGATATTTTACCTTTGTCATGGTCCGCAATTAAGTAAATGAACGTGAAAAAATCACCAAAACATCCTGTTCTTTTTTCGAGTAAAATGTGGAATGAGAATCCATTTGCCAAGTGAAACAATTTTAAAAAGGGTGTCATTTTGCAATTACATATATTATCAAGCATTTTTCACCATACAACTTCAAGCATCGATATTTCACTCGATATTCGATCAATTTTTGATTTCGAATAGTTAATCTTATAGTACACTATACAATGAATTTTGTAAAGATCTGAACTATTCATTACGATCTACATAAGACATTGAATTGACTCTAAAAATTAAGACTTAATCTCATTTTCTTCACAATTATAAATGAAATTTTCCAACAGTTTGTGCTGAAAAAGCTCTCAAGTAATTAAACTTAATTAGGATTGGAGGAAATAATACCTTGCAACTTGTGCTCCATTAACAAGGAGCAAGTTAGGTCCATCGTCATTAAGACATCATTAAATTGAATAGTACATGGAGACGTGTGAACCGCAAGGTTGTTCCGTTGCTCTTTCATTTTGTGTTTGATTGTTTCTAATTTTTGAACCTCTTGTTTCAGAAAAATCATTATATTCCATTGCACTGATGTTAGGTGGATTTTGATGTCGATTGCGATAGCGGAGAATATGTGTAAAACATGAGGTACACGTCGGCTATGAACCACAGTACAATGCATATTTGCAACAAAAATAGTAAATACAGCACGTACTTACTGGTTTGTAATTTCAAAGGTGGATTGCAACGCTGGGGCAATAAAATGCTATTGATTGCAATGCATTGGTGCTACATGCACTGATCCTCGATTTGTACCGAGGATCAAAACCCTAGAAGACAGAAGTACCCTAATTTTGTTCTTAGATCGAAAAATGCATCTGTAATTAAACATGAATTACCTTAATTACACATGTGTGTGCATTCGGTCTGCATTAAATGTAAAGGGTCTTTTATCTTTTGAACGTAAGTACACACCCATTCGGTGTCAAAACATTTTCCTTCGTTATCTTATAAATTCCAGTGACCATTCGAAATATATATGATAATTCCTTTTACTTTTCGTACTTGAAATTTTTTATGTGGTTTTGTTGCTTTAGTTTTACCTGGGTTTTTTTCAGCACTCTCTTGGGTAGTAAAATTTTCAATATACGCCAACAGAGTGGTGCTCTGTTGGTTGAGGAACCTGACAAAGGAACCTTAGGGCCAGGGTTCGAATCCTGGCCTCGATTTGATGCGTTATGGATGCTCATTCGATGTCATTGCTTGGATATTGATGGATGATTGAAGTTCATTGGTGGTAGTGCCTAAATGGCTTGTGCGTTCAGAGTATTAGTTGTACTAGATGAATATGTAATATCTTGTACTCAATTGTAAACCCACCCATCAAAAAAATTTAAAAAAAAAAATTCAATATACAGGAAGGACGAGTCTGTGCTTAATGGTGGATGTCTAATGTCTTACACGATTTGAGTAATCGGATGGATGAGACTTTTGGATGTGGTTAAACTATCAAATAAATACATTCTTTGAAATAGACGCTGGTCGTGTAGTGTTTCTCTACCACTATAGTGGTGGCTAGTTAGCTAAATTAAGTCCAAATCAGAACCTAGAAAAACATGATGACATTCAGTTAATGTATCTCAAAAAAGTCAGTGAAATATTCTGATGATAGTTAGCTCAATCTGACTCTTTTAATCTCTCTCTATTTTCATTTTTATCCACCCACGAAAAGGCTTCCACATTTACTACCCTATTAGCTGGCAATTTGGACTCTTTCAAGCCCTCTTCTGTCACTCTATCTTTTACACAAAGTCAGCGTCTCTTTAAACCTCACAAACACCCAAACCACACGCAAACGCAGCTCAACGCAAAAATAGACGGAGTACAATACACTATTCAGCGTATCTATTTTTAGCACTATAAAACCACACTTGGGTTTGGATGTTTGTCTCTCACAACACATCTTCAAACACTCCAAAAGTAGAAAATAAGAGTTTTGAGTGTTTTAGTGTAAGTGGCCTCTCTTTGAGTAGTAGCTGTGTGTCTTGGTATATATAAATTGAGTGTATAATATTTGAAGAAATATAATGGTGAGGCCACCATGCTGTGATAAGCTTGGAGTGAAGAAAGGGCCATGGACACCTGAGGAGGACATCATCTTGGTCTCATACATTCAAGATCATGGCCCGGGCAACTGGAGATCAGTCCCTACTAACACTGGTAAGATTGATTATTAGTTTTTATAGTTATATGTAAATTTACATGCAGTCAAGTGATGCTCACCTCTATTGGATGTATGTGCCCAGGCTTGCTGAGGTGCAGCAAGAGTTGCAGACTAAGGTGGACCAACTATCTTCGGCCAGGTATTCGGCGAGGCAACTTCACTGATCAAGAAGAGAAGACGATCATCCATCTTCAGGCACTGCTGGGGAACAGGTATTGAAAGCCAATAGAAAAGTTAAATTGAGAGATGCTTTATATGTGTGCATGTATTGACTCTTTAATTCATCTCTATTTATTGTTGTAGATGGGCAGCAATTGCATCATACATGCCTCAAAGAACCGACAATGACATTAAAAACTACTGGAACACCCATTTGAAGAAAAAGCTCATAAAGCTACAATCAGGAAGTGATAATAATAGCCAAGATAATAACTTATCCTCATCTTCAGCATCTCACCAAACAACACCAAAAGGGCAGTGGGAAAGGAGGCTTCAGACAGATATTCACATGGCCAAACAAGCTCTTTGCGAGGCCTTGTCCATGGGCAAGCCTATTTATGAAACTAATCAGCCCTTATTACAAGCTTCAAACCCTAACGACAATAACATGTTACTTACACCGACACCGACACCCGCACCCGCAATCACACCCACACCCACCAACACAACAACTACAACCACAACAACATATGCTTCAAGTGCTGAGAACATAGCTAAGTTGCTTGATAACTGGACTGAGAAAAAGTCGTCATCTATGTCAGCCACTCCGATAAGGATAGATTCTGATTCTGCAAAACAAGTTTTTCCGTTCAAGAATACGGAGCAAGAACACGTTGGTTCTACTGCTACCAGTGAGGTGACTCAAAGTTCGACGGATCCAGATCAGTTCAAGTCCATCTTTGATAACACCTTGTTGTTTCAAGAGGAGAGCAAGCCTACGGGAATGGAGGGCCAGCCACCACAAATGCCATTCACATTACTGGAGAAGTGGCTATTCCTTGATGATGGGAGTAATGCCATAACTGGCCAAGGACAAGATGCTCTACTCGACATGCCATTTAATGGAAATGCTGTATTTTTCTAGGTGGTTTTGATCCTGTGGATGTGCATTGCTTACGTTTTGGCTGATATAGGGTACGTGGTAAAGTTAGGTTTTAATAAATGTGGAAAAAAGAAAAGAAGTGTAAATAATGTTAACTTTGATGATATCAGCAGAATGATATGTATATAGTGTTTATGTATCCAGAGAGTAACGTTTAAAAATGACTTTTAAATAAATGTAAAACGTAAGATACGATGAGTATTAGTTATACGTCAGATGAAATTTAATCCTAAATTTATAAAACCATCCAGCTCAATCATTTTATTTTTTGCAAATTCATCAATTCGCTAAATGAAAACAGTTTTAATCTAACCGTATCTATCCTATATATAATTGGGGAAGGGGCTTATTAACGGTTACACTAATGAAGCCACATTTATCTTCCCAAAATACCCTTAAACTGATGACAGTTATCTCAAAATAAACCAGAGCAACTGCAAAAGAGTAATTGCATTCACCGTCATGCCCCCAACCGTCCTATCGCTTCCTCCGCAAATTGTACGCATTCCAATCCAACATCATCTAGATCCTTTTCACGGCAATTGTCTGGAATATACTAACTTAGAAGTTTGATTTTTCGTAGGTGGTTGTGCAGTGAGGATCGTGCCTTGCTGATTGTAACAGGATGGAGCAATGTGAAATACCCTGAGGGACTTCTTAGATTTCAGAGTGACAGGTCGACATAGGTTTCACCCTTTCAAGTATAATATTTTAGTGTATATGGTTTCTAATATCAGTTTTATATGAAAGTTATCGACAAAAAGTTTCTTTTTGCAGGCATATGCATCTTGGACAATTTGTGCCATTGAAAGGGAAAAAACAACAATGCAAATTTGTGGAGTTTATGTCAGCATTGGTTATAGTTCACAGTGGCTTCGGTATTCAGTATACACTAGGTAATAAAACAATCAGTTTAAGTTTAACAAAATTTCTCTTCTTTTGTTGATTGGTGCCTTGAATGTTTTGGTTTGTGTAGAGTTGTGGAATTGAGAATTAGATTTTTGATGTTAAGTTCAGAAGGTTGGCTTTTGATTTCTGATTAGTTGTTAATTTTTGCAGCGAGGATTAATGTTTGCTATTGCATGTTAACAACTATTGATTGCTTATTGACATGATTCAGGATTATGTCAATGAATTGGCTTAGGTTGTTGAAAATTTACTGTATCGACATCTACTGCACCTGGATATGAAGCTACATATATCTACAATTTCACGGATGTGGACGATAAGGTAAGGTTTTCATTTGTTTTGATTTGTTTTGCTTTGTAGTAGTATGAAATACAGTACAAGGAAGACTTCAAGATGTGTCACTGCTTACATTCATGTTGTTTATGAACTTGCAGGGTGATGCTGATATTTTACGTTTTGACAAAAGAGGAAAGTTGGGATTAACTAATAAGTTAGCATTCGGCCTTCTCATTTCAGTAGTTGCTATAGTTTGTGGAAAAATATACATTCTACTGTGTCCAGATTATGTAGATTATGTGTATTTGACGTCAGACACATCTACTGCACTGTGCACCTTTAGCTACAATATTATACTAAAACACTTAAAAATTGTATGTTATAATTCTACATTCAATGTAATCAATGCTATTTGCCGTCAAATTGCACAGATTATGCTGTGCAGTGAATACTAGTGATTATTAAGGGTAAAGTTCTAGAAGGACGATTATCTTTTCGTAAGACGGTAGGACACAATCTCGATCTTTCATTAATTATAATCTAACGGTTGAGATTTAAAGTAAAATAACTGTCAAATCCAACCGCCCCGTATTTTTCGCAAATCCAACCGCCTAGTTTAATTAAAATCGATTTATTAATATCTATGGCTCAGATTTTATCTTCTTGTCTTACATATATATCATGTCTCACATGATCTCAACCCTGATTATCAAAATCAACGAATAAAATTAAATTCTTATGTTTTACAAAAAAAACTCATCTGCAGGATATATGAATATTTAATGATGTACACGTCCCTCCACCAATGGACCTAAATTAATTTTATAACATTAAGTCATAACTTAAGTCTCTATCCTTCGCTTACTGTGAGTAAATAGTCGAGGCGAGGCTCATTAATGCTGCAATTATAGGCTTGAGTAGCTGTTTCGACTTATTAGAAACTTTGAAATGGTCATGCTGATTAAATGTCAAAAAACTCAAAACCATACGTCCATACATTATACATGTATGTAAATCAAATAAATAATTCTTAATGAGTTCCAACAAAATACAATTAGGGTTATCATTAATCAATTATAAGTACAATGAGTGTTCGCATGTCACATATATTTAAGTTAATTGTGACAGAACTGAATTTCATGAATAAGTTTTATCGCAAAATACACAGAAATTAGGTATCAATATTTGCACGGGTAAAAGTATATCGGTCAATAATTTTGTCTTTTTTTCATAGAGATCGATCGTTCAAGTCCTTTTAAATGTACTTCCGCCTTAAGTTTGACTCTATCCTATGTAAAAAACTATCAATATTTGATATAATCAATTAAGTCACTCATGGAACACTCAGGGAAAACCCTTACTCTTTTAGTAATACTAGTCGAAGAGGCCTCTGAAATCAACTTAAGTGTCCTAAACTTAATTTACTTGGAGGGAATAATAAAATACTTAAAAATTTGATGGTCCAGGTGACATCATTGATTCTAAATAATTAAGTGATTGATACTGATAACCGTTAATATTGATCTACTAAATATTTTTATAGATTTAGTTATAAATCAATCAATATATTCAATATCAACAATATATAGCCAAAATCAATACGTCTTACAATGTTTCTCCTGAACATATTAATCCTAATTTATATTATCTAGTTTTCAATTTAAATGGTTTTATTATCAGAGGCAAAGATAATATCACTTAATAAAGTCTAAATGTTAGGATCAAAGTAGATATGGAAACAATAGTTTGAACTTAGACGCAATTCCCACAAACTGTGCTGCTACGTAACAACCTCAAATGACATTTGTTGCATTGCTACTTATCAAAACTTTTTACATCGTTGTAACAATAATCATTTTCCCTATCTAATATAATTTTCATGAAATCCATTTCGTGACATAAGTATGCATGTCTTAATGAAATTAAGCGTAACAAAAAACTGGAAAACACGTATTGCTCACGTTGTATTGACACTTGTGCTACTAGGATTGACTTTCGTATCCCATGCAAAATGAGCATCTGTCGGCATACTACTCATGCACCGGAAATTTTCGTATTTTGATAGTGTATCGGGTTCGTTTACTACTCACTTAAAATTTTCATCCAATCAATTTGTGTCACGTGCACAAATGCATGTACATAAAAGAACAATATAGGTTGCATTAATGCAGATAAGATAAAAATGAGATAAAATTATAAAATGTGAACTGTTGGATCAAATTGAATTGTTGGATCGCAGATACCGTAAATAAAGTATTAGGTCATAAATAAGCCGGGCTCTTTCGATAGTTAGGGTTGATGAATCAGATTTTTTGACATGATGATGGTGTGGTCTTTATGATCACATGACGAGTGTAAATATTTGACTAAATGTAGAGATATATTTACTTTAAAGTGTATTTTTTGCTAATGGCGCACATTAATTTTGTGACTTTGTCGTGACATTTTGGAATACAGTGCATATTGAGTAATTAAACATGTTGACAAGTTACGAAAATGTCAATTTCAAAGTGTGATAATGTTGTTGTGGATCACATTATTAGTTGAAAAAACAGATCAGCTATCTTCTTTACTGTCCCTTAAGTCGTCACCATAAATATACATTGTTGGTCCAACACCGTCGTATTAAGTCAATGATTTAGGTCTAGTATGACGACCAAGTCGTTTTTCACCTTTCGGTTATGTTGAGTTTCCATCTCATATAAATCTTTAAAAGTCTTATTATTTGAGTTTCAAAATTGATTTAAACTCAATTTCATCGACTTTTAACTTTATTGGTTTTATACTTATTTTAAAAATAGATAATGTTTTTGAATGGTTGGATTGGAAATAGTGGTTTCTATTATACTGTAGTATTTATAGGAAAAATTATAGCGGGCCAAATATTATTTTGTCAAATGGATGGATATCATTTTAATTATCATTTTTATTAGTTCACCGATTAATAAAGATAACCGTCTTTTTTAATTATTAAAAATTTAACTAAAAACAGTTTAGCTTCGCCAATTTCCTATATTCTATACTATTAATAAAGCACAAAACCCTCTATTAACAAATGCCCCTCATTTTAATCAAAATTACTTATTCAAATAAATCTACCATACATAAAACCTGTGATTACTTCATTTGTATTTCAATTACATTTCTAATACTATTAATCACAAATAATTTGAATTTTAAAATAGGAACAAATTTTTTGCACATACTTGGATGTGCATTCAATTACTAGTATAGGAAATTGGCGAAGCTAAACTGTTTTTAGTAATTGAAACAATATCTGCTTAAGGTAATATAGGAAATTGGAAATTGGCGAAGCTAAACTGTTTTTAGTAATTGAAACAATATCTGTGATTAATAGTATTAGAAATGTAATTGAAATTCAAATGAAGTAATCATAGGTTTTATGTATGGTAGATTTATTTGAATAAGTAATATTGATTAAAATGAGGGGCATTTAAGGCAAGTAAAATTTGGCTTCAAAAATAACTGTTAATAGAGGGTTTTGTGCTTTATTAATAATATAGATACTACGGGAGGTTTTTTATTGTTAAATTACTTAATTGTAGGGAAAATGATGAATTATATATAATCATTAGTGATATTTGAATAAAATTTTAAAATTTCATTAACAACATGTTACAAAAAAATTATAAATTTTTATATTGCCCCATTAAGAAAAAAATTCATGTATCTGCCACTAATAGCGGTTACAAGTTACCTTAAGCAGATATTGTTTCTACTTAGTAAGTCTGGTTCCCTTGACGACCATGATGGTTGGACGATAAGTTTTGATTTACTAACCATTAATATATTGAAATTACGTTTATGCTATATTAATAATTAAGAAAAATATTCAAAAATCTAAAATTCCAAAAGGTGAAATTGATAATATATTCTCAATTATGGCACTTTATTATACTCTCATTTTTTGACATTGTGTTATTTTTCTTATCATGCGTTGAGTAAAACTAACTACATGTAATGTGATAGTGCAATAAGTAGTCAATCGATTTAAATCATTATCAACAGCTAGTGAGAGTTTTTATTTGTTACAGAAAAAAGTGAGCCCATGCACTTCGAACAACCGCAATGTTTTATTTAGAGAAGATTCCAATACAGGGCGGAGTAGAGAATTCAGCTCGGATGTAAATATTTAACTAGTCTTTTTCTTGCAGACATACGTTTTGACGGCCGATCCACCTTTGTTATTTACAACCAGACAACCCCAAACAACATGACCGTGGTATTCTGAAATACGAAACTCCATTTTAATCTCTTCATTTCTCAGCAGCTTGTTCACGTCTAAGCCCTAAGGCTTATTCATTATTCATCGGAATTGTATCGTTTACATTTCACTGCATTCCGGGTTAGACCCACATTATTCATCCCTAAGATGTGTAAATTGTTTATTATTATCTTTTAAAATATATAAATAATAGAGTAACATCATTCTTTTATTTTGAATTGTAAATTCACCTTTCTTTCCATTTAATTTAATATTAGAATTTGTAACCATAAATTTAATAGAATATGAAACACCTTGTACAAAATCAGAGTGCAAACACTTGAAAATAATAAGCGCAAAACATATTCATTAATAATATTTAAGTGCAATACATATGCACTAATATTTTAAGTGCAATACATATGCAATACATACTGTCTTATGTTATACATAAAAGACATGCACTCAATTTTACCAAAATAAACTAGTTTTTCGAGTGCACTAAAACGCGACAAATACCTTCCAACCATGAGCTATGGATGACTCACACAAAATCAGATAATTTTTAATGGTCATTTCATATAAAGCATACTAAATGTTTAACTTCTTCTCAAACTAATTAATGGGTGGCTAAAAGGTTCTCAACATCTTATTTCTGTCAATAAATTTGCAACAAAAGTATAATTATTATCTGAGTATATGTTGTGCTGTGGTAGATGCTGAGAACCATGAACACTCATTTGTTTACAGTCAGTATCAAGCATTTAGAATACTTTTAAGGAGATAGAGGCCCGGAACATGTAGAAATAACTGAAGCTGTGTCATCTGTAAGATATGGATAAAAATGTGTCCTAGTTGAAATCCTTCGAAGTGATTTGAGTTCCTTGTTTAATGATGCATCTGAGTTTGAGAAGCAGTCTGTATATGATAGCCTTCTATGCAAAAGGGTTCTTTTTGTAGCACTTTCGTTTGTACTATTTTTCGAGAGACGTTGACTTCCAGTATTTGGCCTTATGGAAGATAACATAGTTTCTTGATGATTCACTACATGTCCTTGCACCTTTTTCTTTTCCTGACATATTAGATTGTGAAGGCTTTGATATCTTCCGGAAAATATCTTTAAATATAGAACATGTCATTTAAATAGGCTATTTTTGGATTTTCATATTGTAAACCCGTTATATGCATTGATGTCGCACCTGTGCTTGGCAACTACGATGGGACACTACTTATGGCGGTGAGTTTTGATGGAAATAACAACTTAATGTCATTAGCGTACGGGTTCGTTGAATATGAGAATAATGATAGTTGGACTTGGTTCATTGCTTGCTTAAAATCAGGTATCGTTGTTTCAGATGACGTATGTCTGATAAGTTCCTCCTAAGTGGGACAAATTGCACTTAGTACAGAGGAATGGTCACCTCCAAATGCACATCATCATCTCTGTGTGCAACCTCGTGTTTCAACTAGCACAAAATGTTCCAAACCTTTAACAATTTGTCAAATATTTCGAAAAAGTAACTCATACACATCAGCCGGAGAAGTGTGACTACTATATTGAGAAACTACAAAATTTAGTAGATGGTATCTGGTTTTTGAAAACTTGATTTGCTAATTTGAACAATTCTAAATGGACACAGGCGTACGATGAGAGTGGCATGCGTTGGAGAGTAATGACGACAAATACATCTGAAATGTTTAATCATTTTTTACGCGGTTGTCGTGATCTACCGGTGTGTGCTCTAATTAATTGCACTTATGATCGTAAAAGGACATATTGGAGTGAGTGCGTCTCTGAATTTAATAAGTTACTACTTTGTTCTCACCGATGATTAGTGAAAACATAGTTGTCAACTGGAAGTTGGCAGAATAATATCAAGTTATACACATAGATCAAATTAATGGTATAGCAAATATTAGTAATGGCAAAGATGAGATTTAGGTTGTAAACATCAGATCAAGAAAATGTTATGCAAAAAGTGGGATAATCTACACTATCCATGCTCTTATGCTTTACTTGTTATTACTTCATTTGGTTGGGACGTCAACGATTGTGTCGCTCCAGAATACTTATCGATAATATGTGTTGAAATTTGGTGCTAAGGATTTATAGATTTTCCTGATGAAGATGTTTGGGATCATCTTGAAGATGGACCATACTACATTCCTAATATTTTGTTCGATTATAAAAGATTTTCTAGTTAACGAAAATAACTTATGTAAACTTTCAAATTTATGTGTGTTATAAGTGTAAATCATAATGTTAATGTTTTCTATTCGAACGATACGATAAATTATAAATACAAATAATACAACAAATTAAAAATAAATAGCATAATACTTTTTTAACTATTGAGAAACATTTGTGACACAATAGTAACTATTTAATTTGTTACACATTCTAACAGTCTTGTAACGACATAAAAAGTAGTGTATCGAATCTGTCTCAAATGCGTTACAAGAACACCCTCAAAATAAATTTTAATCGTTTGTAACACATTAGAGACACATTTGTGACGTTTTCGTTAGATACATATTTGCGACGGAGTTGCAATGACATTTATAAATGTGTTACAATCCCGTCACAAAGGCGTAGCAATGTTGATACGAGTTAGAAACACTATTTATACAATATGTACATGCATTTCAAGTGTGTTGCAAAAGGTCAAAAACTTGTGACGATCTGCGACGGCTTTGTAACGCACCGTCACAAGTCTGTTACTAGACCATCTCAAGTATTTGGAATCCGTCGCTAACCCGTCACAGCAAATCCGTCGCATAACTTGCCAAAATTTGTAGTGGCCAGTGGGTTGTATAAATGGTCTAATTGGCCAACAGGAGTAATACCTACACACACCATGAGGCCACAAAAGCGGTGAACTTCCGCTTCTACTCATTATTCCATGATATTGTATGTTTCCAAATCATGTACCTCCAAAACCAACTCCACCTTGAGGCTTGCTTGGGTGCTGCTCCCCCCTTGGTGATTGCGAGAACTTCTCCGTGCAAATCTTTTGCACCAAAGAGTCTTTCCATTGACACGACAAACTTTATTTTTTTTTGTTTACCTAAAATTTTGCACCTTGAGGCTTCCTTTTAACGACAAACTTCCCCGGCAAATAAGGATTGCAAAACACAACTTTACCAATTACCAAATAATGCTATCCCGTCCTCTCCTTTGTGAATGTAATCTGTCTTTACTACATGAGGGTGTTGTCGCCACTCGCCATCCACTAAGATTATTGTACAACCTGAAGACATCAACATGTGTTGGAAAATTAACAGAACTTTCCATCACATTTTCATATAATATTGCGCCAGGCGGAAAATTTGTTGCAATATGAGAGCCGGAAATATATCGGAAAAGTAACGATAAAATTTACTATTTTTGTATTGTATAAAATATGTTGAAGTGTGATAAATATGATGTAAATATCTCCGGGGACGACAATGTGCCGAAAAATATGCGCTTGTAGTGAGTTGAATGTGTTGTGTGGTTGATACCACAAATTAGTTGAGTAAAACTAAGTACATGCAATATGATAGTGCAATAAGTAGTCAATTGATTTAAATCAATTTCACAACTAGTGATTTTTTTATTTGTTACAGAATATTGAGCACATGCACTTAGAACAACCGCAAATGTTTTATTTATAGAAGACTCCATTAGCAAATGGAGTAGATAATTCATTTAACTAGTCTTTTTCTTGCAGACATAAGTTTTGACGATTGATCCGTTTTTGATGATTTCAACCAGGCAACCCCAAACCACCTGACCGTCGTATTCTGAAATACGAAATTCCATTTTGATTTCTTCACTTCTCAGCATCTTATTCACGTCTAAGGCTTGTTCATTGTTCATCGGTATTGTGTCGTTCACAATTTCACTGCAATTCGAGTCAGGCGTGCATTGTGCCAGATGAAGAAGAACAAAGCCACTCCTTGATCCTAAGAGTCCGATGGCTACAGAGACGCTCCTACGCATGGGGCGGGATCTTGTCAACTTGTATGACAACTTAATATCAGTTGACGGAGGTTTCGGCCTGTTGTTGTTGAGTGAGAGTTTCTCGAATTTAAAATCTGCCACTCGAAAGTATGATGGAAAATCAGGCTCGGTATGATCGGAATTTTTAGTTTTGGATAGTAACACGAACACAAACAGAATAATGATGGCTAAGGCACTTAGGAGGCACATAGTGCATGAATATTTCTTATTATGCGGTATTTTGTAGTGAGAGATTGAAAGCAGGTTAGTGGAAGCAGTACTGAGAGTGGCCGGGATGGTTATGACTAATGGCCATTTGCTTTGTTTAAATAAACAAAATAGCTGAAGACGACAAAATGTGTTACATCTCACACGCGGTCGAAATCCATGCAAGCTTGCAAATCACTTTTTCTTCCAATAAGTTCTGTGCATATGAACGGTGATTAAAGAATAAAGCACATAAAGAAAAGTGAATTTATAGGAAAAGTGACATTGAAATAAGACCAAATACTTTTTTATGTCTTACTCCATGTGGGAACCGTAAAATATCATTAATAAATTGGGTAGTAAATAATTAATATCAACACAAACTATTCGCAGCAACTATTAGTTCCATTTTCAAAATAAACTTAAAAAATATATTTTATTTATTGCATATTGTTAGGATAATTATAGTATAAGGAAATAAATTTGGTATTCACCATTATTGTCTTACATTTATTATTATTCTATTATTGGCAATGTATTTTCTATATAAACCTTTGTATCATTCACACAATTAACATATCAATAAAATCTCTTTTCATTCTATTTCCATATTTCCATATTCTCACATGGTATCAGAGCTGCAGATTTTCTTTCCTGATCTCTTTTGTTGCTTCCGCTTTTGGTGGTGGTGTCACCACACCACCGCCACCCCAATATTCTATTTCTATTATTTCTCACTTCATTCCGTTCAGATCCATTTAAAATTGTGAAAGGGAGAAAACATTATTGTTGTCTTCTCTTTATTCATGTCACCAATAAATTCAGATCTAACCCTTTCTGTTCATCTTTTGTCAAAGTTGATTTCAAATTAGTTTAGATCTCATTCTGATCTATCAATCGATCTCATCTTTATCTAATTTGGTGAAGTATTGATTTCAGAGGGCTAGACATTGTTTGTCTCGTCAGATCTGTAAATTCTGACAATTTTTGTTTGAATAGTTTTCACTTCTCTAACCTCATGATTCGTTGCTTTTCAAACGTATCAAGTACAACACCGATCTAAGTGTTCAGATCTGTTTTTGAGTAATTCAAAAAAAAAATTTGATTAGTCAAATTTGTCACATCAGCATCTACTTTGTCTCCGGTGGTTTCTCCACTGATGTCACTAATCTACTCTTGTGACATGTACTTTTGATGAGACGTGCTTTCCGTCCATCATATTCATGGTGTGAGATGGTCATTCCTCAACCTTTGTTGAGATGATTTTTCCCTCAACTCCAATCTATGCTGAGACGTAATTTTCGACCAGATCTGTTTGCTGTTATTGATGTTCAATATTTGAAGTGCAATCCCGACATTACTTCGACAGTCGCGATTGAGGGAGGCTGTTAGGATAATTATGGTATGAGGAAATAAATTTGGTATTCACCATTATTGTCTTACATTTATTATTGTTCTATTATTGGCAATGTATTTTCTATATAAACCTTTGTATCATTCACACAATTAACATATCAATAAAATCTCTTTTCATTCTATTTCCATATTTCCATATTCTCACACATATTCAGTGTGAATTTAAATCAATTGGGGTGAGAGAGCTTTGCAATCTTCACAGCGACAGGTTCCATTATCACACTTTACTAAATCACAACTAGTACAAAAATCGAAACATTCTTCATCGCTATGACAGAATCTGAATTGAGCTTCAACACCTGATAAAAAAAATACATTACAATGTTCAAAAAAATGCTAGAAAACAACATCGGACGAAAATCATCAACCAACAAAAAAGTATACATTATGAAGAAATGCATATTTTAATAAATATGTTTAGAATTCTACACGCCTGTTTGGATGCAGCCCACCGATAATAGCAATGCAACAAAAATGAAACAGAACTGAATATTTTTCTTCATCTTGAGTGTCCTTTTCATCAAAGGAATAAGGTATAATTTGGTTTTATAAGGAAAAACAACCAAATCGGAATTTAATGAGTAAAAAATATTCGACCTTAATATAATAAAGTGCCATAAAGCTCTATATTGACGATTTATTCTCTCTTTATAGTTTCTGTTAATTGAGAATATATATCTCTTGAGTTTCCAAATTCTCGGATATTTATTTATAATGACAGTATTCATAATGGACTCGTATCCTATGCTGTGTACAGCATGGTACACTCAAAATTTAAATTTTAAATTTTAAATTTAAAACGACGTAGTTTGACTTGAAGTAATTTAAAACGGTATAGTTTTACTAAAACTCAATTTCAAAATTAATGAACCCTTTATAAAGCGACGCATTTTTGATTCTTAATATTTAAAACTATGTCGTTTTGAGTTTGGCTGCAACATGCTGTTCGCAGCATGTGATCCTAATCCATTCATATTGCATCAAGTAACTCCCATATATTAATGATTAGTAGAGTTTTGAATTTCGAAAAAAACAATAAATTAAAAGATAATGACGGGATAAATCATGCTAAGAATAAAATAAGTATTATCATATGTGTCGTACCAAATTATATTAATTTTAATTGATGGAGAAAAAAACATATATTACTTATCTCTCCAAGTTATATTAATATTCTAGGGCACTGAAACGAGACAAATACCTTCCAAGCATCCTTAAAAAACCATGAGACATGGATGACTCAAACAAAACCAGATAACTTTTAAAGGGCATTGTGATCTAAAAAGGATGTTTGATTTAAACATCGATCAACTTGATTCTCTAACTGCATAAAAAAACTAGAAATGGTATTGATGTCGGTGCAATGCACCTCTCCTAGCTAGTTAAAAGGTTAAACCGATGTTAACATAGAATTCTTATCTTATTATCTATTCGATTCCAAGTACATATGATTCAAATGGGTCTTATTCCATTGGGACAAGATTTAAAGTAGTTAGGATGTTTGCTTTGTTTCGATCATATAATTGTCGTCTTGTATAAAGATTTGTTGTGAATATGAGTTGTTAGATCATATGCTCTCCCTCCCTTTTACGTGTAGTTTGTCAGTTTCTGCCTCTGTCGTCACTCATGAATAAGGACACACTATGAGCACCACCCTAACATTTTTGTGAGTAGGGACACCTAAGTTGAGCTAATGGTCATTTCATATTAATATATTTAGAATGCATAAAGCATGCTTTTTTCGAATATGATGACTCATCGAGCATTTTTTGATTCATGCAGATTCTACTGGAATGTTCTCAACATCTTATTTCTGTCAACAAGTTGCAAAAATTAGTAGAATGTTCTTTCAACTGGAATAAATTCGTTAATTACAGTCAAGTTTCGTCCTTAAACTTTGTGTGTGCTTACATTCTATCCATTTTTCGTCAGAATATATTGCAATGTAATTTTGTGACATTTTCAAATATAACTTAGTTCCAACCTGTTCAAACCAGGTTTTGAATTTGGCAAACTTATTGTTTTATGTAGTATAGTTTCCACGTATCCCATTGAGTAAATTTTAAAACTGCTCATATCACTTGAGATAAGTTTTGATTGTGAAGGTTCAATTTTAATCCCCAATTTTCAGATGCAAAAAAAGTAATTTGTAGAGGTTGTACAAGGTTGATCCAAAATGTTTGTTTATGGTTGCGTATCTTGCTATGGTTCGGCCTTTTATGTCTCTCATTTTTTAGAATATTTTTGTTTCAAAAACAAGTTCAGATAATATTTGTAAAGCTATGAGAACAGATAAGTATTATCAGATAATTAATAATTTAACAAATAAAATTAATAAGAAATGTATAATTATTATTGCAATTGTTATCTGAGTACATGTTTGTGCTGTGGTAGATGCTGAGAACCATGAACAGTCATTTGTTTACAGTCAGTATAAAGCATTTAGAATACTTTTAAGGAGATAGAGGCCCGGAACATGTAGAAACAACTGAAGCTGTGTCATCTGTAAGATATGGATAAAAATGTGGCCGAGTTGAAATCCTTCGAAGTGATTTGAGTTCCTTATTTAATGATGCATCTGAGTTTGAGAAGCAGTCTGTATATGACAGCCTTCTAAGCAAAGTGGTTCCTTTTGTAGCACTTTCGTTTGTACTATTTTTCGAGAGACGTTGACTTCCAGTATTTGGCCTTATGGAAGATAATATAGTTTCTTGATGATTCACTACATGTCCTTGCACCTTTTTCTTTTCCTGACATATTAGATTGTGAAGGCTTTGATATCTTCCGGAAAATATCTTTAAATATAGAACATAGTGTGTGATATTTATGTAAAATTCCGTATTTTGACATTTTAGAGTAAGTATTCTGACCTTTTGCCAGTGCTTTCTCCCCTCCCACTTCTCGCCTCGATAGTCTATATTCTTCTAACATTTCAAGAAGTGGTGCCTAAGCAAACATGATTGTCAGTACAGTTTGTTTTACCGAGAGACAATATTAATGATTCTGGTTTAGCTACCTACCTCGTCATACAAGAAGACAGTTCCCCGCTGCTCTTCCCAGTTTTTCGTGTTTGTTATTAAGGATTCCACCAAACCTAAGAAGTGATGCATTTTATAAAGATAAATATCACTGTTGTATTGTTCAGTGCTTACATCATGTTACTTAGCTAGCAAACTGATTGGATCTAACATCTAAGGTTACCTGGCATTTTATTTACCATTGCCCTGGCATGTTCAGCCCGCTGAAGGCTTTTATGAGCACCCCTGCGTACTCTGTACCGGTTCTCATCCTGAAGTATGAAATTTATACTCAGGTTAAGGATATACCTGATGTGCATGTTCTATATTTAGAGCTAATAGTGAATAAAAACTGACCATGTTATACTCTTCTAACCACCGCTCTTCGTCTCTTGCTTGCATCCACTTCACAACCTTGTCCATAATGGCTCGTCTGCTATATGCTTCTTCTTTTGCTTTGAAAATTAGTTGATCCATATGCTTTAGAAGATCAGCATGGTCAATTGCACCTTAGACAAAATCGCCAAAAGCCTCATAAGCCATATATAATTATCCGATGAAAAAATTTAATTTTGACTGGTGCACTCAGATGAACATACCAGAGTTAATGAGGTTCAGAATGGTTTCCATTTCGGTACGAGAAGGGTTCTCCATATGTGTTTTGTGGTAAATTTCCTCAATTTCCATCTGTTTTTTAAGGAACAGCTCTTTCATCTTGCTTGCTTTTAATTCGTCGAGTCTATGTACTTCAGCCTCGGCCTGCAATAAAATCAAAGCTCCGAAAAATTATTACCCTGTTGGTGTTATTTTATTATTCTAACTAAATATTTACCTTCTCTATGATATGCATTGTGAGGCTTCCAGGCCGAGATATCTCTGCAGCTGATACTGATTCTAGTTTGGTTACATTATAAAACATTTGACGGTCTTCGTATGATGTATCCATCAGATTCCATAAATTTGTCAGTGTCTTGCCAAGGCGATGAAGCTGAAAAAAATCAAATACATTTGATGGATAAATTCAAACGACAGAAATGTTACATTGATAGTGTCTGTATATTTAGTATTTACCTTCTCAAGCCTGTTTTTCTTTTCCTCTTCAAGGGACTTTGCCATGCTGCTGAGTTTCGCTATAATTTCATCGCTGATGTTTTTAGATATCCCACACAAATCATTCAAACTTGGATGTATCTTTGTTATTAGTAAAGATGATTCCATTCCCATGATTGCAGATACTTTGTGCACTGCGCTAATATATTTTTCTACTCGTTGAAGTCTCTCTTTCTGTAATACAACACAGCACAAAAGGTGTCCCATTAAATCAGTTCAGGTAAAAAGGTCACTCAGCGTATAATTTTACAGCCATTACCTTCTCATTCTGAAGCCTTTGTAACTCAACTTTGTAGTCTTCGAGCTTTTTGTGTGACAAATCACTTTCATTCACACAATAATGTTTGATGTTACCTCATTGTAAATTGACTGACCAGCTATTTCGGCAGATATCTGCTGAATTTGCTCTTGCACTGTTCTGAATTGATTCACTCTTTCCTCCTTCCTCAGTTGCATTTCGCGCAGAGCTGGTGCAATAGAATTTAGCTGCTCTTTCAGTGTCCCTGACATTTTTTCAGGCTGTTGCAGGTATCTTTATTAGTTGCTTGCTATCACATGAAAGTTTCTTAAATTGCTATCAAAAAGAGTGAAGTTGATGCAATTACCCTTGCAGGTAGCGAGCGTTCTTCAAGTGACAGAAGGAGATGAGAATTCAGCCTCAGCTTCAGCTAGTTCTTGATGCAAGCGAACTCTGGATATATTTGCACTGTCCACTTTTCTACGGTATACCTCCTGACACTCTTTCTCCAAATCAAGTAAGGCCTTTTCTCTTTCGATCTCATCCTCGCCAACTTCTTCCCAAATCATCTGAATCAACACATTGTGTTAGATACACAAACATCCTTAAAAAATCCAAACATCTGTTCGTTTTCAGTAATATCAAAAACTTACATGCAATTCTTGAAGCAGATATCCACATGAAGTTTCAGGTAGAGCTGAGAATGTAACTGCCATTGGCTCTTGAATGGAACACATCTGGTGCTCAAATTTCCAATGGTGTTGTCTGTCAATGTTCTACTAAAGTTGAGAGCTATAAGATGGAAAGCTGAGCTCTGGTTGTGAGTCTTGCTTAGAAGACAAGAGTAGGGAAAGGTAGGTGATGTCTGATGACAATGTATCTTTGTGTTGAAGGATATCTCACCTCTAAAATCAAGTTCATATCCTGTTACATCTTTTTCATATTATAACCTTAATTGCAACACTCCCGATAAGCTCAGTATTAGCAAAACAGATTATGTAACATGTTGTGTCAGAGTGTCATTTCATGTGATCATGTCTTTCTGATTCATAGAGAGGTTAAGCTTGCTTTCATGGTCATCTGTCACAATGCACTTTTGCACACTTGACTTGGATACAAAGCTATCCTCACCTAATGCCAAAGAAAACAAAAGCTTCAGCATACAAGAGTCTTAACAAAGCTTTACTGGAATCAAATGCTTGAATGTGATCAATAGTAAGCTAAGCCAAAGTTGTCATCTAGAGGAAGAATATGAGATGCTAATAAAGAATTTCAGTACAGTAAAAGAATCGACTGACTCCAGTTTTACAGTGAAAGGGAAAAATCACAGGCCAAGTCTGCCGAGGTACTCAGGCACATGAGCTCATTGCTCAACCAATATACAAAACAGATTTCCTGGTAAAAGTATGCTCAAGTGATACAAAGGGAAGGAGGAGATACTGTTTCATATTGATTAAAATTATTTAGGAAAAAGGATCCGTTACAAGATCATAATGTAACTAAGACAATGGCTAACCACCCAAATCCTAATTGATCTCTCAAGGTAGTCCAGCTGATGATGCCTCGTCTACATTACCATTCCTCCATCGATAGTGAGCACCTGTAAAAGTACCAAAAGAAAATTAGTTTATGGTAAGAAACAAAAAAAAGTTAAATAAGGAAACACAAAAGAAGCTTTAGATTGATTTGGGGACCTGTCCAGTGATATAGCTAGCTGCAGGATTCAGGGCCAAGAATTCAACAAGCCCAGCAACTTCCTCTGGTTGGCCATACCTACCTGAAAATACGGAAAATAAAAATAAACTAGTGTTAGGACAATCCAACAGTTCCAAAAATCCAATAAGATTTAAGTGAGATGAAATTTCTTGAAAATGCAATAGGAAAAGTGTTGAATGTGTGTTTTTGGATATGATTTATGGCACATATATTGATCCAACATGATTACAAATCCTACATGTAGTGATAACACACTCACCCAATGGGATTGTCTCCAAAATCTTCTTCTCAATATCGCTACTGAGCTTGGCAGTCATGTCAGAAGCAATAAATCCCGGTGCAATAGCATTGACCTGGATTTACCATGCCTTGTCAGAGTCTCAAAGAAGAAATACAACTAGTTCTTTTAGTACAATCAGTAATAAAGGGTTATACTAAAGCAGGATACCAGTATTGCAACTCACGTTAATATTCCTGCTGGAGTACTCCTTGGCAACAGCCTTGGTAAAGCCAATAA